>BLSH010479083.1:336925-348832 GCA_018402905.1 Glandirana rugosa | reverse complement strand
GATACGAGATGTGCAGCACCAGAGACAGCGGATACTGCAAGCCTGTGCTAGCATTTCTCCTGCGGTGTTGCTATCAGTGTGTGAAGAGTGGGAGAAGAGGGTTGCATTGACAACCCAACACAATGGGCAGCACATTGAACACATTTTATAAGTGGTCAGAAACTTGTAAATAACTCATGAAAGAATAAAGTTACGTTAAAACCAAGCACACCATTGTTTTTCTTGTGAAATTCCCAATAAGTTTGATGTGTCACATGACCCTCTTCCTATTGAAAAAACAAAAGTTGGATTCAAAATGGCCGACTTCAAAATGGCCGCCATGGTCACCACCCATCTTGAAAAGTTTCCCCCCTCACATATACTAATGTGCCACAAACAGGAAGTTAATATCACCAACCATTCCCCTTTTATTAAGGTGTATCCATATAAATGGCCCACCCTGTAGTTCTGATTCATATGTTAAATTAGCCGTTGTCATTTGAATAATTATTCTTTATAGCACCTTCAATATATGATAGTATTTGCACAGGTGGACGTTTTACATTAACGGATATTTCATACCTTTATGATTTCTTTTTGATTATCCATATACCACTTTTCAGAGAGCGCTACACTTTACTTAGCAATTTTATCCCCCCCCCCCATATATTGTTAGACAACCTTCCCCTACAGCTAATGCAGCATGGAGGGGCTCAGTGAAGGTGCTGGTGAAGGTGTGGAGATGTCTGATTGGGTCACACAGATCATAAAAGGACAGCTGCCCGGCCTCATAATCCACATAGATCCTGACTCTGTTACTGGAGATTTTATCAGCTAATCGGGTCTCTTTTCTGTTATGCATTGCTGAACATTGATCATTTATGCTGCGGAAACTCCAAGTCTTGTTATTAAATTCAATAACTGATTGGCCTCCTCTCCTCTCTATACTGGGAAAACACATGCCAACTGCCCAACGCTTTGATTGACTGATGTCCACTTCCCAGCAATGTTGTCCCGAGGAGAACTTCTGACTGCTTAATACCTGAGAATAATCCAGAAATCTCTCCGGTGTTTCTGGACGATTCTGCTTTACATCTGACCTGGATGCAGTTTTTAAGTCATCTGATATCTGTAGATTATTATGAGCGGTGTTCACATCCAGTAATATGTCTGAAGCTTCCTGTATATTGAAGGATACATTTATCCCTTTTATCATATCAGATAACCCTGTGTGTAATGTGTGTGAGATTCCAGCCACATCCAGATCCCCTCCATCATGGAGGAGTCTATCATGTCTCTCTCTGTCCTCATTATCTCCCTCCTCAGTATCACACAAGTCCCCTGTGTCTGATTCCTGTAGGACAGTCAGTGGGTCAGTCATGTTACACAGCTCCTCGATGTCCTCCATCTTCCTGGACAGATCCTCCTTCTTTATTTCCAGCTGATCGATCAGGTCAGAGAATGAGAGGGAGGGCCGCTCTTCCTGGCTGTAGACCTCATTGAGGACTCTGTTCTCCAGGTCTCCCAGCTGTCTTCTAAGGTCTCCAAACAGGACCAAGACCTCCTCTGTTATGCCAGCTGCCTTTTCTACTACTTTTCTCTTGCGTTCCTGCAGACCCTGGACTCTTTTCTCAGTTTTCTCTTTATTTGTGATCAGCTATTGCAGAACATTTCTCAGTTTCTGTTTCAGCTTTTTGAAGGCCTCATCCAGAGTCTCCACCTTGTGTCCCTGGTGTTCTCCATCCAGCCGGCAGGACACACAGATACAGGCAGAGTCCTCAGTGCAGTAATACTCCAGGATCTTCTTATGGATGGAGCATTTTTTGTTCTCCATGGAAGTGGTGGGATCGGTTAGGACATGTTCTGGTGATGTGCTGTGGACTCTCAGGTGATCATTGCATAAAGAAGCTTCACATAGCAGACAGGATTTAACAGCAGGTACAGGAGAGTGAATACAGTAAGTGCAGAAGATTCCAGTCTTCTGATCTGGCTGAGTAGACCGGAAAGCCTCCACTATGTTACAAAATGTTATGTTCCTGTGTAGTACAGGCCGATCCTGGAACTCTTCTCTGCACTCCGGACAGGAATATCCTCCAGATCTCTTCTGTGTATCCAACACACGATCAATACAGACCCGGCAGAAGCTGTGACCACATCTCAGGTTTACAGGATCTGTATAAATGTTCAGACAGATGGAACAGTCCAGCTCCTGTCTCAGATCAGCAGACGCCATCGCTGACAGCAGAAGAGAGAAATGAAAGTGGAAGTCACGGAGAATCCAGAGGGTGTCTCAGATTTCCCGGCACAAGATGGGGCTGAGATGGTCTTGCAGCTTTTATCTGTAGGGAGTAGATGGATAAATAAAATGTGTATAAATTGAAGGATTCTATCAATACATTAGACGGTTGTACTTTTTGTTATACATTGTAGTGATTTGTGAGCTTCTTTCACATTTTCTGTGTGGCTAGAAACGTGTCTTTGTATAACCTAAATCAGGAGTAGGCAACCTCGGCCCTCCAGCTGTGGTGAAACTACAAGTCCCATGAGACATTGCAAGACCCTGACAATCACAGGTATGACTCCTAGAGGCAGAGGCATGATGGGATTTGTAGTTTCACCACAGCTGGAGTGCCGGGGTTGCCTACCCCTGACCTAAATGATATCCTCAGGCTGGGTTCACACTATCCTACAACAAAAATGGTCAGACTTTTGATCCTACTTTGCCCTGCAACATCGGTCCTACTTCTATCTGACTTGAATGAACGAGATAAGATTTTGCTCCGACTTTGAGATGGTGACTTGTCCTTTGACCATTCACAACAATCCCAGTGTGAAATAAATTCCTTTAAGGCTGGGTTCGCACTATCCGACACAAAAACGGTCAGACTTTTGATCCTACTTTGCCCTGCAACATCGGTCCTACTTTGGTCCTACTTCCATCTGACTTGAATGAACAAGATGAGATTTTGCTCCGACATTGAGATAGTGACTTGTTCTTTGACCAATCACAACAATCCCAGTGTGAGATAAATTCCTTTTACTGCTGATGTAATCACCATGTCGGTTGTCACAAGTCAGATGGTGAGAACAAGGATCCAACTTTGATCCGACTTCAATGATATTCAATGGGCTGAAGTCGGACCAAAGTAGTGCAGGAACCTTTTTCAAAGTCGGACCGACTTGTGTCGGAGCAGTTAAGACGGCTCTCATAGGGAAACATTGATTTGGTGACGTCATGTGACTTGTGCTCACAGTGTTGGTCCCTTTGTCGGATAGTGTGAACCCAGCCTTATTCTGCAAAAATAATCCATACACATTCACTACTTAATGGCCCTGTAATTCATTTTACATTAAATCATTGCTTACTGTGTTTTTCTGCCTCTTTGTAATGTCCTCCGTGACCCCATGAACCTTTTCTTTTTTTCCCTCCTCATTTCTGTTTGTTTGAAACCAGCAGTGCACATTAGATGCTGTAATGTGCACTACTCTGTGCACACTATGGGGTTGATTTACTAACACTGGAGAGTGCAAAATCTGGTGCAGCTGCACGTGGTAGCCAATCAGCTTCTTACTTCAGCTTGTTCAATCAAGCTTTGACAACAAATCCTGGCACTTTTCAGCTTTAGTAAATCAACCCTTATGAATCTAAAAGTCCATAGTCCACCTCAGGAGCGAGCAAGAGATGATGGCCGATGATGATGTCCCTGCATACAGTGGGACCATGGAGGACAAACATAGCCACCATTTAACAGGTAAGATCACTAAAGCAAAAAAATAAATAAATAAAAGAAATATGGAGATTTGAAGGAGGCTGAGAGCAATAGATGTTTTTTTAACCAGTTAGTTTTACAAAACTCGCTGCCTGGCATAGGCGTGCGCAAATAGGGTGGCAAGTGTGCCTGGGCACACCCTAATCACCATGTTCTGTGCAGATTTCCCCTGTTGCCTGGCTACAGAGAAAGGGACTGGGGAATCTCTGTCCTCAGTCCCTTTCTCTGTCTGAAAAGTGAGACATCAGGGGTCTGTTTAGACCCCTGATATTTCACCAAAGCCCCCCAGCAGGGCTCCTAAATAAAAAATTGTAAAATAAATAATAAAATATAATATTGTAAAAAATAATTAAAAAACAAAATTGTAAAAAACAAATAAAATAAACTACTGCCGCTGTCCTCTGCCCTTCTGACATATATACACACACTCATGTTTGTTTGCACTTTGTGGTGCACACCCTAATGCAATAGGCTGTACACAGCTATGCTGCCTGGCTTCATACTTCTGGAACAGGCATGTAGGGATGAGGTTCAGATTTGCAGCTACCATGGGTTCGAGGCAAACGCTTTGTGTTGCATTGTGCTAAATCACTGTGGATTGCAGTGTGGTGGGCTACATATTTTTGGTTGCCCTAACCTCCCTTCCCGTATTTATAGTTTATTTGTCAATATGTTTAGTCATTCTCCTTAATTACAAATGTCAGGAAGACTGAAAGGAAGAGGCAGAGGTTCTGCACATGGAGGTAGTAAAGGTGGACAGGTTCTGCAGGACAAAACAGTGGTTGGGTAGGGAAATCTAACGGCAGGGCATGTCTGCCTTTTATATCTCAGAGCGTCTGCGCTATGCAACCAGAGGACATGCAGGAAGTAGTTGTGTGGCTGACAAAGCCTTCCTCTTCTTCTTCCTCCCAGGTGCAGAGCAGCCAGTAGTTTTCCACGGCTGTTAATGTGCCATCTTCATCCTTCTCTTCTGCTAATTCCACCATAGCTCCACAAACTGGCAATGAGGAATCAGCGGTATTTGATTACAAAATAACTGAGTGTCTGTAGAAGGATACTCTTGGTCATATGCAAGTATTCCTCATTTCAGATATTGAGAATGAGGAAGATGTTGTCAGGGCTATAGAGAGAGGGGACATCAGGCAGGGAGCAGCAATAGGTAGGGCTGGAGCTTACTTTCTCATGGGCTCTAGCAATGAGGGAATGGATGAGAAGGTGGCAGACTGTCCATGAGTAAAAAGGTAAATAGTAGGCTTGTGTGATTCGTTTCGTAACGAATCAAAATTCGTCCGAATTTTGTGACTTTCGGACATTCGGATGCATCCGAGTATCCAAAAAAAAAAAAAATTACGAATATAACTGAATCCAAACAAAATTATATCGTAAATAGCGAATGGTTTCGGCATAATTCGTTGTTGCGTTAACGCATCAACAAATTCGTCTATGCGTTAACGCATCAACGAATTATGCCGAAACCAGTCATCAGGCTATAGGCCCCAGTGTCGAAAACAAAAGTAAAATACGATATTTCGAATCTTTACAAACAGCCGCAATGTATTTCCAAATGTACGAATCCATTCGAAGCACGTTAGGCAGCGCCGGTTTGAGAGCGTATCGAAAACACAACTAAAGCTTTATAACAGTTACGAATAACAAGTAACCACTATGTATTTACGAAAGTACGAATACATTCGAATCACGAAAAAGGTAATCTTACAAAAGGACGAATTACAAAATTATGAGTTGTGTCCACCAGAATCAACGAAAGTATGAATTTGAAATCAATGAAAAATAAGGCTTTCAGAAATACGAATAATTTTGATTCAACGAAAAATGTCACTTACAAAATTACGAATTAGTCCGATCACAAAAAATGCTGTATCACGAAATTACGAATTTGTTACGAATCAACGGCACGGAATAGAAATGAAACGAAACATAACGAATTTTTCCGCTGTGCACAAGTCTAGTAAATAGAACTAGTGCGCAAACCAGAAGGTAAAATAAGGTGATAGCTGCCAACACAGATAAGGTAACCTGATACTAAAACAATGATTTGGAGTAGAGAATGTGTAGCGCTCATCAATAAACGTAGTGATGCAACCTGCCCATAGGGTCAGAAAAGATTATGCATCAAAAAGTATGTGAATAAAAAATCCAACTCAAAAAAGATGGTGTAATAACTAGGAATCACCACAAGATGTCACCTGTGCCCTCATCATATTACAATCGGTCTACAGGGTGGGCCATTTATATGGATACACCTTAATAAAATGGGAATGGTTGGTGATATTAACTTCCTGTTTGTGGCACATTAGTATATGTGAGGGGGGAAACTTTTCAAGATGGGTGGTGACCATGGCGGCCATTTTGAAGTCGGCCATTTTGAATCCAACTTTTGTTTTTTCAATAGGAAGAGGGTCATGTGACACATCAAACTTATTGGGAATTTCACAAGAAAAACAATGGTGTGCTTGGTTTTAACGTAACTTTATTCTTTCATGAGTTATTTACAAGTTTCTGACCACTTATAAAATGTGTTCAATGTGCTGCCCATTGTGTTGGATTGTCAATGCAACCCTCTTCTCCCACTCTTCACACACTGATAGCAACACCGCAGGAGAAATGCTAGCACAGGCTTCCAGTATCCGTAGTTTCAGGTGCTGCACATCTCGTATCTTCACAGCATAGACAATTGCCTTCAGATGACCCCAAAGATAAAAGTCTAAGGGGGTCAGATTGGGAGACCTTGGGGGCCATTCAACTGGCCCACGATGACCAATCCACTTCTCAGGAAACTGTTCATCTAGGAATGCTCGGACCTGACACCCATAATGTTTTTCCAGCAAGATGGTGCACCACCACATTATGCCATTATCCCATTTTATTAAGGTGTATCCATATAAATAGTCCACCCTGTAGATCGATTGTAATGTGATGTGGGCACAGGTGACATCTTGTGATGATTCCTAGTTATTGCACCATCTTTTTTGAGTTCGATTTTTTTATTCACATACTTTTTGATGCATAATCTTTTCTGACCCTATGGGCAGATTGCATTACTACGTTTATTGGTGAGCGCTACACATTCTCTACTCCAAGACTGTCCATGAGTGTCACCAATTGCAGAGGAGAAAAGTTCTAAGGGAGAGGCAGAACAGCAGCAAAGGTACATTTTGTCTATTGACAGAAGCCGCCCACAGAGGGCTGCAGTCATCCTAATCCTGTTAATGGGGCTGGCACACAAAGACAGTCCACTGCAATCCTAGGGCCAGGGTGCCATACATTTCTGCCTGATGGTCCTGCAACCATGCCCACCCACCCGGTTCCAGCAAGTCTGTCCATCTACACCTGTTGCACACTTGAGCACTTCGGTTCAAAAGGGTGATTTACCACTTCCTGCCCGGCGTATAGACAAATGACGTCCGGGCGGGTGGTTCTCTATCCTGACTGGACGTCTATTGACGTCCTCAGGATAATCCGCGATCGCGCGCCCCTGGGGGCGCGCATAGCGGCGATCGGTGGTGCAGTGGGTCAGTCTGACCCACCGCATTACCGACCGAGGTAAAAGGCTTACATCTGAAGCCTTTTACCATGTGATCAGCCGTGACCAAGCAGACCTGAGCAGCGGAGAGCCGATCAGCTGCTCGTCTGATGAGGGGGGGCTGCGCTGAATGTTTATCAGCACAGCCACCCTCAGGATCACCCCACTGGACCACCAGGGAGCCTGCCCAGGACCACCAGGGAGCCCCCCACCCGGACACCGTGAGGAGGCCGCCCAGGACCACCAGGGAGGAAAAATGGAGGCCGCCCAGGACCACCAGGGAGCCCCCACTAGACCACCAGGTAAGGGCAATACAGTGCACTGTAGATATGGCACTGTGCCCATGTATGATGCCTGCCAGTGCCATCCCTAACAGTGCTATATGCAGCAGTGCCCACCAGTGCCACCTATCTGTTACCACCTGTGCCCACCTGTGCCACCTATCAGTGCCCACCTGTGCCACCTAAAAGTGCCCATCTGTGCCACCTAAAAGTGCCACCTCTCAGTGCCCAGCAGTGCCACCTATCTGCCCATCAGTGCCCAGTGCCACTTATCAGTGCCGCCTATGAGTGTCCATCAGTGCCGCATATCAGTGCCATGTGTCAGTGCCAGTCAGCATTGCTTATCAGTGCGGCCCATCAGTGCTGCATATGTGCCCCATCATCAGTGCAACCTTATCAGTGCCACCTCATCAGTGCCAATCTGTACTGCCTCCTCAGTGCCTGTCACTCTAGCCGCATCAGTGTAGCGACATCAGTGCCCGTCAGTGCCCGAAAATGTACTTTATACAAAGTTTTGTGACAGAAACAAAAAACATTTTTTTTTCAAAATTTTCGGTCTTTTTTTATTTATAGCGCAAAAAATCAAAAACGCAGAGGTGATCAAATACCACCAAAAGAAAGCTCTATTTGTGGGAACAAAATGATAAAACATTTGTTTGGGTGCAGTGTCGCACGACCGCGCAATTCTCATTCAAAATGCAACAGCACTGAAAGCTGAAAATTGGTCTGGGCGGGAAGTGCTCTAAATGCCCCGTATTGAAGTGGTTAAAGCAGAGTTTCACCCACAAATACATCTTTATATATTTCAAATCCTCTATGCATGATGAATCACCTTTGGAAAAAAAAAATGATACTCACCCTAAGTGCCCTGTTTCTATGTGGTCCCTGTAATCTTCCACTTCTTGATCCACGGCACTCCGCATCACTTCCTGCCTCGCCTGGGCTCATGGGAGATGTGAGTCATCATTTCCCATGAGTCAGTGGGCATCCCTTAGCTGTAAAATCGCATTATTTCCAGACAGGAAATTATGTGATTTTGTGGGGGAGAGACATGTTATCTATGTTGCCATAACAATGGCGTGGGACCTTCCTCTGTCACTGCACATTGTTATGGCAACAAAATATACACTTGAGATCAAGAGGTGCATGCTGGTTACCCAGCATGCACCTTATCCAGGAAGAGACTCGAGGAGGGTGAGAGGAGGCTTCACATGCCCACAGCTAAGATGGGAACTCCCAGTAAAGAAAAAATAAGCAATGGAAGTACAAAATAAATAGGAAGACTACCCGGATTTAAAGCTATAAATCACTTTATTTGTGTAATGAATACTAACTAGGGGGATGTCAGCAAAAAAAAAAAAATGATGTGGGGCGAAACTCCGTTTTGAGTGAGTGGATGGCTGTAGTGCAGTTGACTGGAAGGCAGGGCCGGGGGTTTTGGTGTTGCTGGATTCTCTTTTGGGAGGAGATGTTTATGCTGGGGGATGTGTCAGGGGGATTGTTTTGCTTGTAGAAGGGATTTTTGTGTTGGGTGGAAAGTTTGTGCTGCTGGAAAGTTTTTGTTCGGAAGGGGGAGATCTTCTTCCTTCTTCCTATTAGAACGGTTCCATTGCACTGCATGGAGTGTGACTTGTCAGGAGAGAAGTCGCCCTGCACTGTTTACACAGAATCGAGGAAAGGTCGGGTGTAGATCGTGAGGGGGGTTGAATTGAGATCACAATCTTTTAATGATTAATCATGCAGCTCTAATGTGCGATGAGGCTGCACTGATGGGCACTGATAGGCTGCACTGATAGGTGGTGCTGATGGGCACTGATGAGACAGCACTGGTGGGCACTGATGAGGCGGCACTGATAGGTGGCACTGATAGGCTGTACTGATAGACACTAATAAGGCGGCACTGATAGGTGGCGCTGATGGGCACTGATAGGTGGCACTGATGATGTGGTACTGATAGGTGGCACTGATGGGCGGCACTGATAGGTGGCACTGATAGGCAGCACTAATAGTTGGCACTGATGAGGAGGCACTGATTTTCAGCACTGATGGGCACTGATAGGCGGCACTGGAGGACACTGGTTAGCAGTACTGATGGGCACTGGTAGGTGGCACTAGTGGGCACTGCTTTGCAGCAGTGACTGTCACTGTCTGGGACCGATGTCCCGTTTACACAAGCCAGTAATCTGATTATTTTTTTCTGATTATCGGCCTCTGTTTACATCATATGATCAGCTGCCACGTGCTGATCACATGGTAAAGGGCCGGGATCTGCCCTTTACTCAGAACTGTGATCAGCCGAGTCCCAAAGACTTGGTGATCACAAAGCGTGCCACAGGGGGCACGCGGTTAGTGCAAGCACGGGTGGACGTCCATATACTCCCTCCCGGCAATCTAAGCCCGTGCCGTATCCTGCTTTCAGCTATAGTGCGGGCATCAAGTAGTTAATAGCAGGGCAAAGGTGAACTCATTCATTTAATGTAAAGAATCCGTGTTTTTTCAAAGCTATTTAAAAGTCACATTAAAGGGACCATCTCCTTGCCGTGCAGTGTTTAAAACGTTTTTTTGCTTTGTTTAGTTCCAATGCAGTGCCCAACCCCATGCCCTTTTATGATAATAGCTTGTCTATTAGCCTGGAAAATGGCCAGAATTTAGTGTCAAAAGTCACCCTTCAATGGGGTTTGATGCTAAGTTCAGGTTTTGCAGATTTCAAGCAGGATTCTGATGAATTGAACCTGGGCAGAATCACCCATCCCTGTAGCAAAATGAGCCAGAACTTCTAATTATCATACTGGTTCTACAAAGTACTTGACTCGGAAAGTAATAAAGCAGTACAGTCAGTATGACAACCAGGCTACTAGAATTTGTAATAGTGAAGGTCATCACTGGCAGATTCTATTCTTGTCTCATTAAAGATTTGCTTGGAAGAGCTTCTACAGTTCTAGGAGGAAATTATACACTTTTTTTACTCAACTCTCCTTTTTGTTTTTTTGGCGGGAGCTTGGTATTTGAAAAGGTAATTCCTGATATTAATTATATTTCAAATGGGCCTGATTAGCTGTGACATGTAAAGGTGAGTACAAAGGAAAAAGTGGGTGGATCGGACTTTAGAGGCAGATGAGACACTAAGTTCATAAAATCATAACATTTTATTCATACAAATGGTTAAAAACAAAGCACATAAAGGATGTTCCAAAGTTAAAAACATGGATACATAAATCATACAGCAAAGATATTAATACATAGGGTTGGAGCGTGATACTTCCAAAATGTTAAGTCCCTTGCATTCTGTGTATCAACGCGTTTCACTTTCGCTTCTTCAGGACACAGCAAAATAACACAGGGTTCACTATATGAATACTTGCTCAATTGTTCATGATTTGGAAGTATCACGCTCCAACCCTATGTATTAATATCTTAGCTGTATGATTTATGTATACGTTTTTAATTTTGGCACATGCCTTATGTGCTTTGTTTTGAACCATTTGTATCAATAAAATGTTATGATTTTATGAACTTAGTGTCTCATCCTCCTGCTAGTAGTTTTGCCTGGGCCAATTTGTAGTTTTCTTCACTTACTCCACAAGTTTGAAGATTTCTGCTGTTCCTTGTTGCTGACACTTAGGGCAATATGTATGGAGACAGTAACGATTCTGTGCTATTGAACATTTATGTGTCCTCTGGCAACCACTAGGAGGCTTATGGCCAGTGGTGCATGCTGGGGGAAGCTATAATTGCTTGGGTCGAGGCTTGGTGAGTTATCTTCTCCCTCGGCTGCAGCCCGAGGAGGTGTGGGCAATGGTTTGTGCTGGGTAGGTCAGAGTCTGTTGGGGCCTAGCACAGAATTCCTCAAGCTGCCCCGCCTGGTCGAGGAGGATAAAGCACCTACGGTGGTTGATCCTCCTGGAGGGGAATTGGTGTCTGCCCTCAGAGGATACTGGCACTCACTTGACTGAAAGAGAAACCTGGTGGAGTCTGGAGGCCTGTTGCCAGAGAAGACCTATACCCTAACCCTCTCTCCCTGTAAGCCTGAGCAATAAACTATCTCCACTGTGGCCATGGATCCACCTTAGGGCAATGCTAGCCCTCTCCCTGAGTTGGAGGCAAGTTTTCCTCTATCCCAGCCTAGAGGGGTGCTATATACATATTATGCCCTGTAATGGATAATTGGAGTAGACAGAGAACTGTCTAGTGCTCAGGGTACCTATTTTTTTTTATTAAACTGCTATTCTATTCCTAGTTGGTGGCATCCACGAAATAGGAGGAGCTGGTCCGCCCCGTCGAACTCCTTAAGACACGATCCGGGGTTGTCTGAGACTGGATGGGTCGTGTTTGG
>BLSH010479083.1:314830-328349 GCA_018402905.1 Glandirana rugosa | reverse complement strand
AATTTACACTGTTATACAAGCTGTACACTCCCTACTTTACATTGCAGCAAAGCGTCATTTCTTCAGTGTTGTTACATGAAAAGATAGAACAAAATATTTACAAAAATATGAGGGGTGTACTTACTTTTGTGAGATACTGTAATTATTATTATTATTGATATTCATATTATTATTAGTAGTATTATCATAAATATGAAGTCAATATTAAGCAATAGTTATTAGCCTCTAGAAATGTATACTATACTATTTTATAACCTACTTACTTTTGTGAGATACTGTATATTACTAATAACATGCAAATGATAAGAATAATATTAAATACATGGGTTAATATGAAACCCTCCTACAGTTGGCATGGAAAAAGCAGATGGGTCATTCTTGGAACACATTTATACATGAGGCTCTTGGGTTCCTCCATCTCACCATGTTTATTACATGAACCTCAGTCGTATTTTATACCATGCCTTATTTTACATACACTTCAGTATGGACAATCTTTAAACTATAGCGGCTTAATTACAAAATAATATGTACAACTGCCAGTTAAAAAACAAGAGCATAAAACAAAAAGTTACTTGAATAGACTGTTAACACAACTATACAAATGGGAAAAAAGTATGTAATAATGCAGTAAGGTAAAAAAAAACCTTCTGCCTTTAAAACCACTTTAATAAATGTTCCCCTTTTAAAAACCAACAGCCAACATTGTGCTTGGCTGCCCACTTTCAATCACAGCTGTCACTGACAGCAGGGGTCCTCACTAAACATCAGATGAAAAGCAGGTTGGAGACTTCATTGAGAGAAATGACAGACATCAGCCAGCAAAACAGTGCCACCTTTAGACTGCAGTGGTATCTTCACCCCTATCTTTTAAATAGTGTAACTGTTACATACAGTTGCATTATTAAAAAAATTAGTCTATCACCTAAAAATTAGGTGCAAATGTTAACAATATTTTTTTTACATGTTTGTGAGCCGACAAGTCTATTTTTAAGAACAAGGTACTAAATGAATGGCTTACATATTCTTAAAAAATATATAAACTTTATTTAAGTATGCATATAAGTCAGAGTTAAGCTGACCATGGATGTCTTTTTGTTTTTGATCAGCCCACAGACTGCATGAAAAAAACAAACTGATTTATACATCTACACAAGTGAGGTGGATGGAGAAATCTTCCCCACTATCAGAATATACTGATCAGCAGCTGTAGCCAATTGGCTGCAGTTGACTGGTCAAGAAACATTTTCCAACAAGATGGTTCAACAAAGTTAAATAGGCATAGACACATATGGATCATAATTTGTTTGATCACTACTGAACTGGCCAAATCAGATCCATCTATGGTAAGATTTACTGTTACTTGACTCATACTGATGCTGTTCAAATTGGCCTGAGCATCTAGGCGTCAATGACCTGTGGTCACAAAAGTGTTAAACAACCTATTGCTAGACCCAACGCAGCATGGAGGGGCTCAGTGAAGGTGGTGGTGAAGGTGTGGAGGTGTCTGATTGGGTGACACATCTCATAAAAGGACAGCCGTCCGGCCTCATAATCCAGATAGATCCTGACTCTATTACTGGAGATATTGTCAGGTAACAAGGTTTCTTCCCTATTATGAATCGCTGAACACTGTTTATTTAAGTTGCGAAAACTCCAAGTCTTGCTATTAAATTCAATTGCAGATTGCTCTCCTGTCCGGTCTATACTGGGATAACACATTCCAACTACCCATCGCTCTGATTGACTGACATCCACTTCCCAATAGTGTCTCCCGGAGGAAAATATCCTGTTGCTTAATACCTGATTGTATGTCTGAAATCTCTCCAGTGTTTCTGGACGATTTTGCTTTATATCTGATCTGGATACAGTTTTCATGTCATCTGATATCTTTAGATAATTATGAGCCGTGTTTATATCCAGTGAAATGCCTGAAGTTTCTTGTATATTGAAGCATACATTTACAGATTTTACCATATCAGATAAGCCTGTGTGTAATGTGTGTGAGATCAGAGCCACATCCAGATCCCCTCCATCATGAAGGAGTCTATCATGTCTCTCTCTGTCCTCGTTATCTCCCTCCTCAGTATCACACAAGTCCCCTACGTCTGATTCCTGTAGGACAGTCAGTGGGTCAGTCATGTTACACAGTTTCTCAATGTCCCCCATCTTCCTGGACAGATCCTCCTTCTTTATTTCCAGCTGATGGATCAGATCAGACAATGAAAGTGAGAGTTGTTCTTCTTGCCTGTAGATTTCCGTCAGGACCCTCTTCTCCAGGTCTTCCAGTTGTCTCCGGAGGTCTCTGAAGAGGGTAGAGAGTCGCTTTCTTTCACATTCAACATTTTCTTTTGATTTTTGTCGGCGTTCCTGCATATTTTGGACTTTCTTCTCTATCTCCTCTCTCTTTGTGATCAGTTTCTGAAGAACATTGCTCAGTTTCTGTTTCTTCTTCTCAGAGGCTTCATCCAGAGTCTCCACCTTGTGTCCTTGGTGTTCTCCATCCAGCCTGCAGGACACACAGATACAAGCAGAGTCCTCGGTGCAGTAATACTCCAGAATCTTCTTATGGAAGGAACATTTTCTGCTCTCCATGGAAGTGGTGGGATCAGTTAGGACATGTTCTGGTGACTTGCTGTGGACTCTCAGGTGATTATCACACAGAGAAGCTTCACAATGCAGACAGGATTTAACAGCAGGTACAGGAGAGTGAATACAGTAAGTACAGAGGATTCCAGTCTCCTCCTGATCTACATGAGTAGACCGGAAAGTCTCCACTATGTTACGCAGAGTTATGTTCCTCTGTAGTACAGGCCGATCCCAAAACTCTTCTCTGCAGTCAGGACAGAAAAAACCTCTAGACCCCTCCTGTGTGTCCAATACACGATCAATGCAAAGCTGGCAGAAGTTGTGTCCACATCTCAGGTTTACAGGATCTGTATAAATGTTCAGACAGATGGAACAGTCTAACTCCTTTCTTAGATTATCAGATGCCATGACTGACGACAGAAGTGAAAATAAAACTTAAAGTTTCAGGCGTGTGTCTCTGCTCAAGCTGGTCCTTGCAGCTTTAATCTGTAGGAAGTACATGGATAAAGCAAATGTCTATAAATTGAAGGACAGCTTGACAGCATAACTAATCAGAACAGATTACAATACATGAGATACCATTTCAAATATTAACAGACAAGTATGGGATAAGCTTTGACATATCATAGTCATGCCTAGGAATGGGTAACTTGACAGTATATACAGTAGCAAACATAAATCTCCTGCGCTTGGAAATGGGCCAAAGTGAAGTAGTCATCTACACTATATTGTCGAAAGTATTGGGACACCTACCTTTACACGCACATGAACTTTAATGGTGTCTTAGTCCCTAAGGTTCAATATTGAGTTGGCCCACTCAACAGCTTAAACTCTGCTGGGAAGACTGTCCACATGGTTTAGGAGGGTGTCTATGGGGATGTTTGACCATTCTTATAGAAGCACATTTGTGAGGTCAAGCACTGATGTTGGACGAGAAGGCCTGGCTTGTAGTCTCCGCTCTAATTCATCCCAAAGGTGTTCTATTGGGTTGATGTCAGGACCTCCACCCCAAACTTGCTCATTCATGTCTTTATGGACCTTGCTTTGTGTACTGGTCCAAATAATTTGGTGAAGGGGGTGTAATGATATCACGTGCGAGACACACAAAACTAGCAACCATTTTGTGAGGGTCAGCCATTACAGTTCTAATGTAGGACAAAACTCTTCATTCCCCCTCCCAACAACTTAGGAATGCCAGGTCTTTGACCAAGCTCCCCAGGAGTCTGAAGGATGTTTTGCTAGGCCCGATCATAAACCAATAAATCAGAGCCCTTAAAAGACAGCACAGGATGTCTCAGATAAGGGAGAGGGCCATAATTCTCTTTAGACAGCTGCGACCTTCCAGAAACCCTGAATCAACATGAAAAGGTAAAAAATATACCCACATTTCATAACTCCAGATAGGAACACGACATATTAATAAAAAGTGTATATCTGTATGCGGGAAGGCATATTGATTAAAACGAACCCAAACGTAGATTGGGAACCTACTGATAGTTTATCCTCTTCCCAGGGTCACAGAAAGTGACAAGTCTGTCATGTTTAGGCTTGTCTTGATGCACTGTGCCTGCCAAATTCAAATTCCCTATTGGTTAATTTGCATGATAATTCCATCCCGAGATATGGTTTTTATACTGCGAATTGCATATTAGGGAAGATTGTTATTCCACGGTCTGCCCTGGACAGCCCACGGGCCCTCCTTACCCGTGTGAGTGGTCAGGGGCATACAGCCTTACCCCTTTACACCCAGAGAAAAAGGGAATGCAAAGGACAGTTCTCACCTAACCATCAAACAACGAACATCCGAGAACCCATGGACTAATCATCTAATCTCTGATTGATCACGGACATTTAAATGCAAGTAACTTTCCCCTTCCATTCGGTTTTATCTCTTTGCTGCTGTATATTATGTCTCTTATTGCTTTTGTAACATAATTGTTCTGTAAATATTTTACTGCACCAAACTTGACCTTTTCATTATTAAACCTTATTCTGAAAAGTGTTAATCTTGTCCCTGAAGCTCTTAATGCAATCTATAATGAATCTGTTTCTTTGAAGAGCACTACGGTTTAAGATAACTCATCTGAATATTCCTGTCTGTGGTGACAGCATGTGTTACAGGTGGTTATTTTAAAATCATAAGTGGTATTGCTAAAAATCTGTATCTTCTGGCTGGCATCCAGAAGTGGTGGCAGAGAAAGGGTTAATTGGTTGAATTAGCCCGGTAACAATCGCTCTCATGTGGCTGGCACTTAGACGGTGGTCCCGCAAGCTGGGAAATCTTTGTGCAGGGAACACCTGAGAGAGGCATTGCTACTTTAGTGACAAGCGTGGTGTGAGATCAGAGGGGTCCCAGTCACCCGTCGGTGAGGAGGGCAGTGATATGATACCCACGTTCGTCAATGGGGGGATTATGGTGTGGGGTTGTTCTTGGCCCCTTAGTTCCAGTGAAGGGGACTTTCAAGGCATCAGTATACCAAGATATTTTGGACAATTTCATGCTCTCAACTTTGTGGGAACAGGTTGGGGATGGCCCTTCCCTGTTCCAACATGACTGCGCATCAGTGCACAAAGCAAGGTCCATAAAGAAATGGATGAGCGAGTTTGGGGTGGAGGAACTTGACTGGTGTGCACAGAGTCCTGACCTCAACCCAATAGAACACCTTTAGGATGAATTCGAATGGAGACTGCGAGCCAGGCCTTCCTGTCCACATGAGTGCCTGACCTCCACAAATGCACTTCTGGAAGAATGGTCAAACATTCCCATAGACACACTCCTAAACCTTGTGGACAGCCTTCCCAGAAGAGTTGAAGCTGTTAAAGTTGCAAAGAGTGGGCCAAGTCAATACTGAACCCTAAGGACTAAGACTGGGATGCCATTAAAGTTCATGTGTGTGTAAAGGCAGGCGTCCCAATACTTTTGGCAATATAGTGTATACAGTGTTCTCATACCGGCTTGTCTGGAAATGCCTTGCCTTGCTGCTCTCAAAAAGACTGGGGAAGTCTGAACACACTGAAATAACATGAAAAAACAGAGGGCGCACAGGCCTAGTGCATTATCCTCACTACGTCTTTAATAGGTAAACAGTAAGTATCATACTCACAATTGGGCGCAAGTATCACAGCTTTTCATAAATAGACGGCAGCTTTAAGATCCACGATACATTGAGTCACACAGCAGATAAAATTCAGCAGTACAGCAGGCTGACGTGTTTCGAGGACTTGCCTCTTCCTCAGAGCCAACCTAAGGAAGGGTTTTAAGGAAGAGGCAAGTCCTCGAAACGTGTCAGCCTGCTGTGCTGACTAAATTTATCTGCTGTGTGACACGGTGTATCATGGATCTTAAAGCTGCTATCTATTTATGAAAAGTTGTGATACTTGCGTCCAATTGTGAGTATAATACTTACTGTTTTTACCCATTAAAGATTTATTGAGGATCATGCACTAGGCCTGGGCACCCTCTGCTTTTTCTTGTTATTCTGGGAATGGGTAAATTTGATTCAGCAAGCGTTCGGTGAACAATGTGGCCAACCCAAACTTAGATGCGAATCCCATTGCAGTCTATGAGGGCAAACCCTGTTCAATTTCTTGCCACTTTAAAGCTAATAAGCAAACTGTCAGAAAGGCACGAGAAGCTGGGTATTGCCCCGGGCAACATGTACCAGTGAAAAAAAAATGAAATACAATAAAGTAGGGATAGGGTCTTTTCATGAAGCTATGAGGACACAGTGAGCAAAAAAAGTAAAGGGCTGGTAAATTGCATATTTACTAGCCCCTCCCCTGCTCTCCATCCTGAAACGTCCCCCGCAGCAGCAGGGGGGAGAGGAGAGGAGGAAAGTCAGGAGGACTGTGGGGCGGGGGCAACAAGCGGGGCCCATGAAATAAGGGGAATCGGCATCACACAAAGTGATTAGGGTGGGCCCAGGCACACCTGGCACACCCCCTGCGCATGCCTATGTGCTGGCCACTTCTTATTAATCTCTCATTAAGAATTAAGAGGCTGCAGATACAGCAATGTAAAATTAACTAGCAGCAAAACATTTTTAATGAGGGATAATTGTTAGGAGGTTTACTATTTAAAGCAGGGGTCTCCAAACTGTGGCCCACAGGACAGAAGCGGTTCTTTGCTTGCCTTTATCTGGCCCTTGGGGCACTATTCCACCCACCAATACAAGACACTATATCTCTTTCACTGACATCAACGATGGGACATTATTCCTTCCACTGATACCAATGATGGGGCACTATTCCTACTACTGACACCAATGATGGGGCACTATTCCTCCCACTGACACCAATGATGGGGCACTATTCCTCCCACTGACACCAATGACGGGGCACTATTCCTTCCACTGACACCAATGATGGGGCACTATTCCTCCCACTGACACCAATGATGGGGCACTATTCCTCCCACTGACACCAATGATGGGGCACTATGCCTTCTGCTGACACCAATGATGGGGCACTATTCCTCCCACTGACACCAATGATGGGGCACTATTCTCCTATTGACACCAATGATGGGGCACTATTCCTCCCACTGACACCAATTATGGGGCACTATTCCTCCCACTAACACCAATGATGGGGCACTATTCCTCTCACTGACACCAATGATGGGGCACTATTCCTCCCACTGACACCAATGATGGGGCACTATTCCTCCCACTGACACCAATGATGGGGCACTATTCCTCCCACTGACACCAATGATGTAATGTTTTTTACCCCCTCTGGTCACCTGGCACTGTTTACTGCCAGTGCATTTTCTACTCCCGCTGGCCAAAATCTGGCCCCCTTAAAGCTTGAAGGGCAGTACACTGGCCCTTTGTTTCAAAAGTTTGGAGACCCTTGAATTATATAGTGGAGAATGGAATCCCTGGCTAGGCATCAACTTTAAGGCCTCATACACACGGACGTTTTTTGACGCCGGCGTTTTCTGGCGTTTTTTGCAGCTCTCCATGTTAGTCAATGGCCCCATAAAAACGTCGGCGTTTTTGAGCTGTAGATGACGTCGGCGTTAGTGAGCTGAAACTAGAACCCACAGCCATCGCGTTCTGAGGCTGTAACATTTTGGCATTTTTTGACGCCGACGCCACAATATGCCAACAAACGCCACCTAATATTATACCGGCATTGTCTGACGCCGACGTTTTTAGGTTGAAAAATAGCAGAGGGATGATTTTTTTTAAAAAACGCCTATTGACGCCGACGCTCACTAACGCTCAAAAACGCCGATGCATAACGCCAAAAAACGCCGACTTTTTTTCCTTGACGTCGGGCCCGACGTTTTGTTTATTTTTTTAGAAACGTCCGTGTGTATGAGGCCTTAAACTGGACTTCAGTCAAGCGTTTTTTTTAAAAAATTTGGATACAGTGAAAAAAAGGTTAAAAAGGGACTTTATTTGGTATCTAGAAACATCGAAACATAGAAAAGTGATGGCAGAAAAAGACTGAGTAGTCAATCGAGTCTGCACTTTTTTTTTGTTTTTGTTTTCGCACGATTTTTACTGCGATTTTGTACAGGTCAAAAGATCACCAAAGTAAAAAGCAGAAAAACGCCTGTACTTTTTTGAGCTTCAGGCGTTTTGCTTCAGGCGACAAAACGCCCAGACATGAACAGGGGCCATTGAAATGAGTGGGATTTTGCTTGTTGGGCATTTTACAAGCTGAAAACACTCAGGTGTGAATGGGCCCTTAACCTCGTTGTCGGACTATAGATTTATGTTTATCCCAAGCGTGTTTGATGCCTTTTACTGTTGACTGTCTCACTACCTCTGTTGGTAGTTTATTCCAATCATCAACCACCCTTTCAGTAAAATAATACTTTCTCAGATTAGTTTTGAACTTCCCTCCTTCTAGTTTAACCACTTCAGCCCCGGAAGGATTTCACACTTTAGGACCAGAGCCCTTTTTGCGATTCGGCACTGCGTCGCTTTAACTGACAATTGCACGGTCGTGCGACGTTGTACCCAAACAAAATTTGTGTCCTTTTTTCCCCACAAATAGAGCTTTCTTTTGGTGGTATTTGATTATCGCTGCATCATTTCTAATCGCCGCTATAAACAAAAGAAGAGCGACAATTTTGCAAAAAAAAACAACTTTCTTACTTTTTGCTAGAATACAAATGAAAAAAAATATAGAAAAAAACATTTTTTCCATCGGTTTTGGACGATTTATATTCTTCCTCATATTTGTGATAAAAAAATCGCAATCGGCGTTTATTGATTGGTTTGCGCAAACGTTGCCGCGTTTACAGATGATGAGAATTAATTTCTGGGGTTTTTATTTATTTATTTATTTTACTAGTAATGGTGGCGATCTGCGATTTTTAGCGGTACTGCGATATTGCGGCGGACATGTCGGAACATTTTGACACTTTTTTGGGACCATTGGCATTTATACAGCGATCAGTGCTATAAAAATGCACTGATTACTGTGTAAATGCCATTGGCAGTGAAGGGGTTAACCTGCAGGGGGCGCTCTAAGGGTTAACTGTGTTCCCTGGGCGTGTTCTAACTGTGTGTGGGCTGGCCTGGCAGGGGGAAGGAAGTGATCATGGCTTCCATATACAGGAAGCCTGTGATCACAGCCCTTCCCCCTCTAACAGAACGGAGATCCGTGTTTACTTGCACGGACCTCTGTTCTTTCACTGCGGGGGGGGCATCGCGGGTAGCCGGTGGCGATCGAATCCGCCCTACCTGCTCCCTGCCCCCCCTGTGAGCATGCCTTCGGCGGCATGCGCATGCTCACAGTGAGAGATATTGCAGCCTCCGTCATATGACAGCGGTTTGCGATATTGAGCCACTTTGTCGCCGTCAGACTGCGGTCGGCAAGTGGTGAAGGTCATGTCCCCGTGTTCTTGATTTTGGTTTCATATTGAAAAGACCGCCCTCCTGAACCTTATTCACCCCCTTGATGTATTCAATCATGTCTCCCCTCTCCCTTCTTTCCTCCAGACTCTACATATTAAATTCCTGAAGTCACTCTTGATGTTTAATCCCTCAGACCTTTCACCATTTTTGTTATCTGTCAGATACCGTATTCTAAGTGAGGTCTCACTAAAGATCTATATAGAGGAATCAGAACCTCCTTCCTCCTGCTGGTGATCCCTCTAGTGATATAAAGATCTATATAGAGGAATCAGGACCCCCTTCCTCCTGCTGGTGATCCCTCTAGTGATATAAAGATCTATATAGAGGAATCAGGATCTCCTTCCTCCTGCTGGTGACCTCTCTAGTGATATAAAGATCTATATAGAGGAATCAGGACCTCCTTCCCCCTGCTGGTGACCCCTCTAGTGATATAAAGATCTATATAGAGGAATCAGGACCCCCTTCCTCCTGCTGGTGATCCCTCTAGTGATATAAAGATCTATATAGAGGAATCAGGACCTCCTTCCTCCTGCTGGAGACCCCTCTAGTGATATAAAGATCTATATAGAGGAATCAGGACCTCCTTCATCCTGCTGGTGATCCCTCTACTGATAAATGCCAGAATTCTATTTGCTTTTCCCACTGCCTGGTTACACTGTTTGCTCATTTTGCAATCATCTGAAATAAGCATCCCCAAATCTTTTTCTTCTGTAGTGCTGGCTAACACTGTGCCCCCAATGCTGTACTCTCTAAGGGGTTTCTTTTTCCCTAGATGCATTATTTTACATTTAGAAATATTGAACTGCAGTCTCCACTGCTTTGACCAATCTTCCAGCAATGCCAAATCATGTTCCATGTTACAGACCCCTCCAGGGATATCAACCCTATTACACACCTTTGTATCATCAGCAAAGAGACATACATTGCCCAACAACCTTCAGTTATATCACTTACATATAGGTTAACCACTTAAGGACCGGAAGGATTTCCAGCTTTAGGACCGGAGCCCTTTTTGCGATTCGGCGCTGCGTCGCTTTAACTGACAATTGCGCGGTCGTGCGGCGTTGTACCACAAACAAAATTTGCGTCCTTTTTTTCCCACAAATAGAGCTTTCTTTTGGTGGTATTTGATCACCGCTGCGTCATTTCTGATCACCGCTATAAACAAAAGAAGAGTGACAATTTTGCAAAAAAATCCAAATTTCTTACTTTTTGCTAAAATACAAATCCAAAAAAAAATATAAAAAAACATTTTTTTCACCGTTTTTGGCCGATTTATATTCTTCATCATATTTGCGATAAAAAAAATCGCAATCGGCGTTTATTTATTGGTTTGCGCAAAAGTGGTCGCGTTTACGGATGATGAGAATTCATTTTTGGGGTTTTAATTTTTTTTTATTTTTTACTAATAATGGCGGCGATCTGCGATTTTTAGCGGTACTGTGATATTTCAGCGGACATGTCGGACAATTTTGACACTTTTGTGGGACCATTGGCATTTATACAGCGATCAGGGCTATAAAAATGCACTGATTACTGTGTAAATGCCATTGGCAGTGAAGGGGTTAACCTGCAGGGGGCGCTATAAGGGTTAACTATGTTCCCTGGGCGTGTTCTAACTGTGAGGGGGACTGCCCTAGCAGGGGAAGGAAAGTGGTCACAGCCTTCACGTACAGGAAGGCTGTGATCACGGCCCTTCCCCCTCACACAGAGCGGAGGTCCGTGTTTACTTACACGGACCTCCGCTCCTTCACTCCGGGGGGGGGGCATCGCGGGTGGCCGGCGGCAATCGAAGCCGCCGCAGCTGCTCCCTGGCCCTCCCCGGACACAGTGAGCGCGTGGGCGTGCCTCCGGCGGCACGCGCGCGCTCACTGTGCGCGATCTGGCGGCCGCCGTCGTATGATGGCGTTTCGCCTTCAGAGCCACTTTGCCGCCGTCAGATGCCGATCGGCGGTCGGCAAGTGGTTAAAAAAAAAAAAAAAATAGATTACTTGTATACCTATTACAAGGAATGTAAACATTCCTTGCAATAGAAAAAAGCATGCTAGGTCAAAAAGACCGCAGATCTCATATTTACAGTTAAATGCAATAAAAAATAAATAAATAAAAAACAAATCATTTTTCTCCTTTAAGAGCTATGGGTGGAAATGACGTTTGACATCACTTTCGCACTTCAATGCTATGGAGCCGAGTGGGCTGCATCTTCCGCTCACTCGGCTCACAGGCATGGATGGAACAGGACCCAATCGCCTCCGCTGCTACCGGCGGGTTCGGCAAGTGGCGGAGATGACGGAAAAGTTGCGGGGGCACCCCCGATAAAAGTGATGTTGTGGCTAATCTGCCACAGAGACCAGTTTAATCTGAAAGCAGGCCGCCCACAGTTTAAAAAATACCAGGGTTATGGTAGCTATCTGCTACCATAACAACAGTATTCAACGGCAAAGTACCGCTGTATAATGATGGCGGGTGGTCCGGAAGTGGTTATACATAGTTACAATGGTCCAGCTTGGACCAATGTACATACCATGCCTGGCTAACAACCACGGAAGCTGCAAATCACTTAAGCAGACACTGCTACTCCAGTGATGTCCACATGCTTCTGGGTCCTGTACCAAGCAGCTGACCTGCTGCATTCAAAATACAGGAGTTTGGCTGTTTTTCTTAGCGGGGCTCTTTTTTACCCTTGCTGCAATCTTGGAAAATGTATTAAAAATAAAAAATGAAAAAAAAATCAAATGCACATAAGTATTCACAGCCTTTGGTCAATACTTTGTTGAAGCATCTTTGGCACCAATTACAGCCTCAAGTCTTTTGAGTATGGTGCTACAAGCTTGGCACACCTATTTTTGTGCAGTTTCTCCCATTCTTTGCAGGACCTCTCAAGCTCTATCAGGTTGGATGGGGAGCACCGGCGCACAGCCATTTTCAGATTTCTCCAGAGATGTTCAATCTGGTTTAAGTTTGGGCTCTGGCTGGGCCACTCAAGCACGTTCACAGAGTTGTCCTCTAGCCACTGCTTTGTGATCTTGGCTGTGTGCTTAGGGTAGTAGTCCTGTTGAGTAGTGCATATTTTTAGCACTGATCACTGTATTAGTGTCACTGGTTCTCAAAACGTGTAAAAAGTGTCAGTGTCAGACTCTCCATCACAATATAGCAATCCCGCTATAAGTCGCCGATCACCACCATAAAAATTCCATGTCCAAAATTATGTGTAGCGCCAAAAATCGCATGAATAACAAATCTATAGATGCCAATTACTTCAGATTGAAATAGATACAGCCGTGTCTCCATTAAAATGGCGTCCGGAGCATTTCCTGCATTATATATCTATGACTTAATGGCGGCATAGTCATTTCCGGTTCCGTATCATAGGCAAAATGGCCGACGGGACACTTCTGTTTCTCATTTTATCTTAATCGGGCACCAGTAGTGGAGCAGTTTTGTGAAGCTACATAAATATGTCTGACATCTAACACTAGAGGACCCCTTGATAACGTCCAATTGGACAGAACATGTCGTGGAGGAGACACTAGTGCTGACGTCTCGCCGCTGACCGATTCTGCGGCGACCTCTTATAGCAATGACTATCTACTGTTTATATACTATAAAAAGGCTTTTTTTTTAAACCCCCATCATGACAGGTGACACAATAAGCATGGTGCTACTACTAAATGTCTTACTGACAGCAGGTGCAGGTAGCTTGTATCAAGCTACCTGCCTATGACAAGGGTGTCTGTCATGCATAATATTATATCACAATCCTGTCTGAAAATCTGCAAAACAGTGTTTTAGGTCTTTTTTTATTTATTTTTATTTACATAAAAATTTGTATCTTTGAGTTTGATGATATATACTATAGTCAAGTGGATTAGCTATTTTGTTCCCTAAGGCCCCTTTCGCGCCACTTTCCGATTAGGTCCGCCTGTCAGTTGTTCAGGCGGACCTGATCAGAGCCTCCATTCACTCCTATGGAGCGGCGGATGTCAGCGGTGACATGTCCGCTGACACCACGAACTATGTTCGATGGACGTGGACGACAGTCATTCTGTAAA
>BLSH010479083.1:298863-312138 GCA_018402905.1 Glandirana rugosa | reverse complement strand
TATACAGCGATCAGGGCTATAAAAATGCACTGATTACTGTGTAAATGCCATTGGCAGTGAAGGGGTTAACCTGCAGGGGGCGCTATAAGGGTTAACTATGTTCCCTGGGCGTGTTCTAACTGTGAGGGGGACTGCCCTAGCAGGGGAAGGAAAGTGGTCACAGCCTTCACGTACAGGAAGGCTGTGATCACGGCCCTTCCCCCTCACACAGAGCGGAGGTCCGTGTTTACTTACACGGACCTCCGCTCCTTCACTCCGGGGGGGGGGCATCGCGGGTGGCCGGCGGCAATCGAAGCCGCCGCACCCGCTCCCTGGCCCTCCCCGGACACAGTGAGCACGCGGGCGCGCCTCCGGCGGTGCGCGCTCACTGTGCGCGATCTGGCGGCCGCCGTCATATGACGGCGATTTGCCTTACAGCTCCACTTTGCCGCCATCAATTGGCGATTGGCGGTCGGCAAGTGGTTAAATAGAACAGGACCCAATACAGAGCCTTGTGGTACCCCACTAGTGACTGGTCTCTGTTCTGAGTGAATCCCATTTACAACCACACTCTGGGATCTCTCCTTTAGCCAACTGCATATCCACTGAACCACCCAAGGGTTAAGTCCCAGCTTGTACAACTTTTGTATCAGATCGTTATGTGGAACTGTATCAAATGCCTTGCTGAAATCAAGATATGCTATGTCCACAGCACCACCCTGGTCCAAAACACTGGTAATATAGTCAAAGAATTCAATCAGGTTTGTCTGGCACGATCTGCCCTCAGTAAAGCCATGCTGCTTTGGGTCCAGCAAGCTGTGTATTTTTAGGTGATCAATGATCCTTCTTTTCAGAAGTGATTCCATTACCTTGACTACAATTGATGTTAAACTCACTGGCCTGTAATTGCCAGCTTCTACCTTGCTGCCGTTGTGGATAGGTACAATATTCACTGTTCGCCAGCCATGGGGAACTTCTCCTGTTAGAAGAAATTGATTAAAAAGATCCGTTAATGGTCCAACAACTATATCGCGAAGTTCTCTTAGAACTCTGGGATGAATACCATCAGGGCCCATTGCTTTATCAAAGAGGAAGTAAACCCTGGTGGGTTTTACTTCCTCTTCCTTGCTCTCCATTACCCTGCAATGTAAAAACATAATAGGCCAGTATGCATCGCATACTAGCCTATTATGTGACACTTACTTGCACTGGAAGCCCGCGCTGTACCCGCACTAGGAAGCGTCCATCTTCGCCCCTCTTCCTTCCGGGGCCACAGACTCTGGCTCTGTGATTTGCCGGAGCCGCGGGACATCACACCCGCCCATGCGCATGGGAGCCGCCGATCGCGGCACGATGTCACAGCACGGAGGCCGTTTCTTCACTGCGCATGTGCCCAATGACGTGGGCACATGGAAGTACACTGAATATCTCCTTTAGGAGATACAACAAGTATAAGGTGCAGCCCTCCACTGGATGCTTTTAAACCCCCCCTGGTCTGTAGCTTGTCAGCTTGATGAAGGAGTGCGACTGCTCATCGCAGTACGCCAGATCAGGAAACGCGTCCGATACGGTGACATCATCCTCTCAGGACTTCCGGTTTTGCGTTCCACGCCTCTGCCTGGATGTCCCTGTGTGTAGCCGGCCACTACACAGACAGGACTCTGGATTTTCACTTGGCTGATTACTGCATCTCCTGATATGGATGTTTCCACCGGACTTTCCCCCCTTGCCTACAGACGATCTTCCACCCTGCTCCTGGCTGTTTTTATCATGTGAGTCACTTGTACATTGGTTTTAATAAACTTTTTGGTCTGCACTTAGAGCGCCTTTTTTCCTTTTTTGTCTTTTCAGGTTTAGGAGATATGCAGGGAACCTACAGGTAAGCCTTATTATAGGCCTTATTATAGGCTTACCTGTAGGTTAAAGTGGTTGTCATGAGTTGACAACCACTTCAAGCTTTAACCGAGCCAGTTCCTCTGCTACCTCTGTCTCCAGAAATCCTAGAAACGAACCATCATTACTAGAACCAATATGATTCTCTAACTTGTTATCATTAGCGCAGTCTGTTTCTGAGAAGACTGAACAGAAGGAATTGCTTAAATGGTTTGCTACATCCTGGTCTCCCTCAACATATACGTTGTGCCCAGTTTTCATTTTAGTGATCCCATTGTATTTTTTCCTTCTATTACTAATGTACCTGAAAAAGGTTTCATCTCCTTTCTTAAAAGACTTAGCAATTTCCTCCTCTTTCTGTGCTTTTGCGGCACTGATAATGTGTTTGGCCTCCTTTTGTCTATTTTTATACTCCTCTCTGTCAGCTACACCTCTAGTTTTCTTGAGTCTTCTATACGCTTTTTTTTCCCTTTACTATCCTGCTTATCTCTTTAGTAAACCATATTGGTTTTTCTTCCATTTATTCTTACTAACTTGCCTGACATATAATCTAGTTGCCTCCAGGATGGTAGACTTTAATAGTGCCCACTGATTACTTACTCCTGTCATTTTACTCCAACCTTTCAGTTAATTTTTTAGAAATTTCTCCATTTCAGCAAAATCTAAAACTTTAGTTTTCGTATATGATTTTTCAGTTCTTGTTTTAATATCCAAGCAAAAGACATTGGTAAACCCAAATTCTCCCCCACCTCAACATCAGACAGTCGATCCCCATTTGTCAGTACTAGGTCAAGAATATGATTACCTTGGGTTGGGCTTTTTACTAACTGTTTTAGGCTACTTTCACACTGAAATGTTTTACAGACGCTATTTAGCAAAAAATAGCTTATGTAAAGCGCCTCAAAAGTCCCCCCCAATCCACCCCAATGTGAAAGCCCTGAGTGCTTTCACACTGGGGCGGTGCGCTTGCAGGACGTTACAAAAGTCCTGCAAGCAGCATCTTTGGGGCGGTGAGGGGAGCTCTACCGCCCCGCCATTGAAATGAATGGCAAGCGCTTCCGAAGCGGCTGCACACCACCTCGGTAGCGCTGAGCACTGGCATTTTTAACCCCTTTTTAACCCCTTGCGGGGGGTTAAAAGCGCGGCGCTCCCGCCCGCATAGCGGAGCCCTATCACTAAAACTAGCGGGGTTTTACCACGACCGTGGCTGCCGCCTCAGTGTGAAAGTAGCCTTAGAGAAACCCCATCCAGTGCTTCCATTACATTCCTGCTCCTGGTTGTAATAGCAGTTTGAGAATTCCAGCAGTGGCGGCTGGTGCTCAAAATTTTTTGGGGGGCGCAAACAAACTGAAATATTAAATTTTTAGTAATATAGGGCTGTAAATAGGCATTTATAATGTGATTATGTATCATTACTGCTAGTTAAAACTGTGCCCATCATATGCAGCCTCACTGTGCCTATCAAATGCAGCCTCATTGTGCCCATTATATGCAGCCTCACTGTGCCCATCAATTGCAGCCTCATTGTGCTCATTAATTGCAGTCTCGCTGTGCCCGTCATATGCAGCCTCACTGAGCCCATCCATTGCAGCCTCATGTGCCCATCAATTGCACCCTCACTGTGCCCATCAAATGCAGCCTCACTGTGCCCATCAAATGCAGCCTCACTGTGCCCATCAAATGCCGCCTCACTGTGCCTCTCAAATGCAGCCTCACTGTGCCTCTCAAATGCAGCCTCACTGTGCCTCTCAAATGCAGCCTCACTGTGCCTGTCAATGCAGCCTCACTGTGCCCATCAAATGCAGCCTCACTGTGCACAGCAATTGCAGCCTCATTGTGCACAGCAATTGCAGCCTTTACACCTGCTGGCTGCTGTGCCCATTATGAGGAGTTCCCACATCCCTGTGCTGAGTTCCTGGGTCTTTGCGCCTGCTGTGCCCATTATGAGGGGTTCCCACCATCTCTGTGCTGAGTTGTCGGGTCTGTACACCTGCTGCCTGCTGTGCCCATTATGAGAGGTTCCCACATCCCTGTGTTGAGTTTCCGGGTCTGTACACCCACTGTGCCCATTATGAGGGGTTCCCACCACCCCTGTGCTGCGTTCCTGAGTCTGTACACCTGCTGTGCCCATTATGAGGGGTTCCCACCATCCCTGTGCTGAATTCCCAGGTCTGTACACCTGCTGTGCCCATTATGAGAGTCCCCACTCACCAGTGATGGAGCGCATCAGCAATGCCAATGGTAGCCCACTGCACTAGCCCTGCTGACATAGCCACTTTTTATTTGCTAGCACCATTCTCCGAGTCCCAGGATGACACCTCTCGAAGGTTTGAAGGCCAGCGCCAGCTAAACACATCACAACTAACTAAGCCCATCCACTCTTCCTTAGCAGCAGCAATATGCCCTGGCCTCAGGGCTGCTGTTAGAACCTACAGCCTACCTGATTGCTGCCAATTTGGCATGCAATTTGCCATGTCAAATTGCATGCCAAATCACTCCAATGCAAACCTAGGCTAAGGGTTGATTTGGATGGGTGGCTATCGTGGGGTTTGACAAGCAGTGAGGGGGCAATATATCATTTACTCACTGCCTGTTTTAACTCTGAAAATGCAGACCCACAATGCCCCACCCATGGTCATTGCACGCACTTGCAGGGTAGTTGTGCTGCACCCTATTCATGGTAACATGCCATTTAATTTTTGCCATTAAACAGCACTAAGTGGCTTCATCTCCTTTTTTCAGGTGGGGTGGTCGGGAGTGGTAAAACTTCAGCTCAACTGCCTGCTTATACTACCCCTCCCGGCTGTGTGAATGAGCCCCTAAGGCAGGACTGGTGCAAGGATTTTTGACACCCTAGGCGAAACCTCGTTTTGCCGCCCCCATTGGCTATACCCCTGACTCCACCCCCTTTGCCCTGCCCATGTAACAGGAGGCGGCACTAAACAGGAAGCACCGGTTCTGCTCCCTCTAGCGCTGGCTCCAGGGCTGCGCCTCTACACTACCGGTCAGATGGAGCAGCTGCCAGAGACTGAGTTAGTTACATGCTGCAGCCTGCAAATGTGGAGGGAAACCAGCAGCCGGGTGCCCCTAGGCAGCAGTGCGCCCTAGGCGGCTGCCTAGTTTGCCTAGTGGTAGCACCGGCCCTGCCCTAAGGTCTCAGATCTGGCATTCCTCTCTAGGGGTCCACACACCTTGACACCCTTACCATCCCCCATTACTTTTTATCTCTTACAGCTGTTCAGCAGATCAGTACATTCTCTGCACTCATTTAAGGTGGCCATAGAATAGATTATTCCTTTTTATTTCATTCCTATGACCACCTTAAATGAGTGCAGAGAGTTTACTGAGCAGCTGAACAGTTGGAAGAGATAAAAAGTAATGTGGGATGGAGAGGGTGCCAGGCAGTGATGGGAATGGTCAGATCTGACACCGGAGGCTGCTGGATGGGGGCAGTGAAGAAGGGAGAGCAAACAGGAGATAGTGGGGGGAGGATCGGTGTGATTGGGAAGAGTACAGACTGGCAGCACACGGAGAGAGGGGAGGTAAAGTTGGAGTGAATGGTGCTGATGTAGAAGGAGTCAGGACAGTGACAATAGCATAGCAGGTGTCCCTTCCCCCAGTCCTGACCCTGCATTTACTCTACTGTACCTGGACCCCTCTGTGGGCACTGCTGGCTGCTGAGTGTCACAGGGAGATGGATGGAGGACATGGACTGCTGCACAGACTTATCGCTCCTACTCTGCCCTGAGCCTGCCACCGTTCTGCTGCTGCTCATTCCCTCAGCACTTACTTTCTGAAGGTGGCAGGCAGTGTGTGAGACGAGTCACTCCTCCGCCATCAGCACAGGGACTGAGAGCCGGGACTTTCATCTCAGTATTGGCAAATGCGGCCGGGGTAAATCCCCATAGGAGAAATAGTCCCTCTAGCTACAGTCTCCCCGGCCCTCTGGATGAACTGATGCCTCCCCTCCTCAGCCCAGGACCCCCTCTTATCAGTGGCCCTGGATAGAGCAGTGCATGGATGGCCACCTACCTGTATGCAAGCTGGGCAGCGATCACCCCCAGGCACTCTGCTGTTCAATCTGTGTTCTCTGGGCTCAGTAGCAGCGGCAGGGAGGTGTACAGGAGTGTCTGCCTTGTGTTCCACCACCACGAGACCGGGACGAGTCTCCAGGGAAACCGGAATTACCGCTAAAAGCACCACCCTACATCCTCCACGGCTCCCAATCATAAACCAAAACACAGAGCCTGATTGTACAGTGCGAGTGTTTGGGACGCACGACTCTGCGCCCCGCAGGAAACTCTAAAGGAAGCCAATCAAGCTTCCCAGCTGCAATCACATGATTGCAGAAACCTCATGTTTCACATAGACATCAGTGTGTCTGGTGCCCTGCACACACTTAAAGAGGAAGTAAACCCAGATAGGGTTTACTTCCTCTACATTCCCCTGCAAAGTAGAGGCATAATGGGTCGGTATGCATCGCATAGTAGCCCATTAGGTGCCACTTACCTGCAAATGAAGCCTGCGATGTCCAGCGCTGTCCCCTATGCTGGCCGTGTCCATCTTCATCCCCTCTTCCTTCCGGGGCCACAACTCCGGCTCTGTGACTGGCTGGAGTCACATGACACGCGGGAGCCGGCAGTCACGGCACGATCACAGTGAAGAAACGGCACAGAGGCCATTTCTTCACTGCGCATGTGCCGAAATGACATCGGCAATGCTAGTACACTGCATATCTCCTGAACCATGCAGGTTTAGGAAATATGCAGAGCACCTACAGGTAATCCTTATTATAGGCTTACCTGTAGGTTAAAGTGGTTGTCACGGGTTCACTACCACTTTAAAGGAGCATTTTTTTTTTCATCACTAGCTTTGGGGGGGGGGGCGCCCCCGCACCCCCTATTGACGGGCTGCCACTGAATTCCAGTTAATATCAGGTATGTTGAAGTCGCCCATAATCAAAACCTCTCGCTTCATAGCTTTATTGCTATTTGGGTTATCTTGTCAATCAACAAGTTATCATAATCTTCAGTCTGTCCTGGGGGTCTGTATACTATTCCAATTCTAAGAAAAGACCCCTCCCCCGCAGACCCAGAGGGTTTCAAGTATTTCATTTGTCTTTTGAATTAATGTTAGTTTTATGCCATTTTTTACATATATGGCAACTCCACCTCCCCTCTTCCCTACTCTGTCATTCCTGTATAATGTGTACCCTGGTATAGTTATTTCCCAGTCATTTGAATCCTTGGACCATGTCTCTGTAATTGCAACAAGGTTCAAGTTGTCCCTAGACATAAGAGCTGTCAGTTCACAAAGCTTGTTGCCTAAACTACGGGCATTAGTGCCCATGACATGGCAAAAACTACTATCAACTGCTTTATTATTGCCACCAGAAACTTCAACTGAAGTGACCACCCCATCAGCCCAGTTGTTAGCAACACAAACCCTCACATTTGTTTCAAACTGCTGGGGACAGGAATGCTCCTCAACAATTTCATCCTTGCCCCCATTTCTAAGTTTAAATGCATGTCCAAAAAATTCCTAAGTTCCATACCAAAAAAGCTCAGTGCCCTTGTGTGAGGGATGCAGGCCATCTCTTTTGTAAAATTCAATGTCCGACCACCAGATAGCATCATGACTAACAGGGCCGTCTTTAATATTGATTGGACCCTGGGCAAATATTTTCTTGCCCCCCCCCCCCCCATGCAATTTCACTCTCCACCTGCTCTGAGACATACAATAAATAGCAACTAGACTCAAATCAATTTACTGAAACAGATCAGCAGTGATTTTGATTGGTTGCCAGAGGTCACAGCATATCATTGCCGCTTACTGTCTGGTTGCTAGAGGTTACAGCACACATTATTGCTCACTGATTAGTTGCTAGAGGTTACAGCACATGCTTTCTGCTTGTTTGATTGCTAGAGATTACTGTACATCAATACTGCTCACTCATTGGTTGCTAAAGGTTACTGCACATCATTACTGCCCACAGATTGGTTGCTAGAGGTTACAGCACATCATGTCCTCACTGCCTGCACACCATGGACTGGGGAGCACAAAGTTGCTTTCCTGACACCACAGAAATGTGCTGCCCTTTAGCAGATACACAGCAGTGCCATCAATTATCAATGACACCCTCACGTATTTGCTGACATGTGCTGTGGACTTTCAAGCATGCCTTTGTCTCCCCAGTGGGCAGCATCCAGTATAGGTGATGGTGGATATGACCTCAGGGGGGCATGATATACATATGAATGCCACCTTAGTTTACATATCAGTGCAGCTGGCCGCCACTATTTAGATATGAATGCTGTCGCTATTTACATATCAATGCTGGTTATTTACATGTAAACACAGGGTCTGCAGGTGAGTCATCTGTACACAACAATAGGGCAGAGTTGGGCAGCTTTAGTAGCAGCACTTAGATATCGGGACACAGCACAGGTCTAAAACTTCAAGGGACAAGGAAATTTAAACCAGTATAGTTGGCAAGTATGAGGCAGCTGCTTTGGGCCGCACAACAATGACAGGGCCCAGGGCAGCTGCCCCTTTTACCCTGCCTTAAAGATGGCCCTGATGACTAACACAACCAAAACCTTCAGCTTTGCACCAAGTCTTTAACCAAACATTGAACTCTGCTATACAAAGTCCTTTCTCGTGTTGTCCATTATGCACAGGTAAAACCTCTGAAAATGTAACAGTACACCCTAACTGTTGAAGATCCTGGCCCAAATTCTGAAAATCCTTCCGCACAGAACACACATCTAACGTATCTAATGGTCATTAAGGCATTGAGAGGGGGGAAACTTCCAGTTGGGGACACAGGTAGCAATGTAAACTTCTCCACCCCTCCCAATATAGGAAAAAATAGGTTTTCCTATTAAATCAGATCACATGTAGAAGTTTACTAGCAAAATAATCTGACTTAATGATTGAAGTTTTCAATCCATGTTTGCACAGAGTTCATTCCTCATGTTTTCCGCACCAGCAGAAAGATGGTGAAAATATATGATGGCTCCTCCCCCGGCGCTATGCAAGGGACTCCTTGCCCTGCATCTATAATATCCTATGACCCTCGTCTAGTAATCCAAACGCGAGGCTTTTCAATCTCCATCTCATCTGTCCAGTTGATGTTATTGCCACGTCGCCTGGAAGAGCTGCGAGAGTCCATTGAGAAGAAGCGTCTGGAGAAACGGCCTCACTGAAATGTATTAAGCTGATGTACATGGCGATAGAAGATGATTTGTAAGCAGCCATAACAGTTTTACGACGCAGCTCTCGAAATATATTCCTTAATCTACAGCAGTGGCTCGATCGGCATCTCAACAAGGTGACAGCTGTGGCCAAAATGTCTGCGCTGTCGCCGTACGGAGGGTGTAAAAGATATATCGCGGTTTGTTTTTGTAAGAAAGCAAGATCTGTGTTCTAAAAAATAATAGCTGGAGCAAAACTTTGCGGAGTCTTCACTACTATTGTCATTCGAAGATCTTCATATGACCCCAAGATTCAAGCATCTAGCTCAGTCGTTTCCAATGTGGCCCTTTACTTTCCTTTATCCGGCCCTTGGGGCACTGCTCCTCTCACTGATACAAGACAATATTCTTCCCACTGACACCAACTATGGGGCACTATTCTTCCGACTGATACCCATGATGGAGTATTAATTTTCCTACTGATACCAATGATAGGGTACTATTCTTGCACTGACACCAATTCTAGAGTACTATTCCTTCCACTGACACCAATGATGGGCTTCTATCCCACTCACTACCAATGATATGGTACTATTCTTCCACTGACACCAATGATGGAGTACTATTCCTTCCACTGACACCAATGATGGGCTTCTACTCCAATGCTTAGGTACTATTCTTCCTGCTGACCCCAATGATAGGGCACTATTCCTCCCACTGATACCAATGATGGGGCACTATTCCTTCCACTGACACCAATGATGGGGCACTATCCCTCCCACTTACCCCAATGATGGGGCACTATTCTTCCCACTGACACCACAGATGGGGCACTATTCCTCACACTGCCACCAATGATGGGGCACTATTCCTCCCACTGACACCAATGATGGGGCACTATTCCTCCCACTGACACCATTTAGAGACCCCTAATTTAAAGTAATATTAAAGGCAATTTCTTTTTTAATAACAAACATGTCATACTTACCTGCTCTGTGTAATGGTTTTGCACAGGGCAGCCCCAATCCTCCTATTCTCGGGTCCCCCACTGGCGCTCCTGGCCCCTTCCCCCTGCCAAGTGCCCCAATGGGCTCACTCCGGCTCAACTCCAAGCAGCTGCTCTGTGTTTCCATTCACCCACAGAGCTTGGCTCAGCCCCCACTCTCACGCCAAGTACCCCCTGGATGTAGACGAACCAGCACTCATGCAGCCCCAGACCATGACACTCCCACCACCATGCTTGACTGTAGGCAAGACACACTTGTCTTTGTACTCCTCACCTGGTTGCCGCCACACACGCTTGACACCATCTCAACCAAATAAGTTTATCTTGGTCTCATCAGACCACATGACATGGTTCCAGTAATCCATGTCCTTAGTCTGCTTGTCTTCAGCAAACTGTTTGCAGCCTTTCTTGTGCATCATCTTTAGAAGAGGCTTCCTTCTGGGATGACAGTCATGCAGACCAATTTGATGCAGTGTGCGGCGTATGGTCTGAGCACTGACAGGCTGACCCCCCACCCCTTCAACCTCTGCCGCAATGCTGGCAGCACTCATACGTCTATTTCCCAAAGACAACCTCTGGATATGACGCTGAGCATGTGCACTCAACTTCTGTGTAATTTCTTCAGTGTTGTCACTTGAAAAGATATAATAAAATATTTACAAAAATGTGAGGGGTGTACTCACTTTTGTGAGATACTATATATAAAAAGTACTTCAAAAAGTATTACCCAGTGCTAAACCTTTCATTCAATTTCTAAATTGCTACATTTGTACATTTCAAAAGCCAGTATAAGGCTCCATGCACACTGTAGCTGCTAAACGGTTGTTTTTGGGCGTTTTTTTAACAGCCCATAAACATCCCTCTATGTTATCCTATGTGTCCATGCACACATGGACGTTTATTGTCATTTATCAGCAGTGGCGTCTATGGGCTGTTGTCTGGATGCCCTAAAATCGCATTCAACAGCTGTTCTTCTGACCACAAGAAAACACTGAACGATGAAAAATGCACATAAACGCACATTTATCAACGTTCAGCGCTTTTTGTAGTCAATGTAAACTGGTGTAATTAAAAAGAAAGCTCAAAGACGCGGATGCGCAAAAACGCTGCTTGCAAAACGCTGCTAAACGTACGTTTTTTAAGCAGCATCTTCTACAAGTAATCTGACGCCAAGAGAGCGTCCTATGTGCATGGAGCCTAAAGGAATAGTAGTGGTAAAAAAAGTAATTGTGGGTTTAACTATTTTTTTTTCTTTTGTCTAATTCACCTTTAAAGGGGCGTGGCAGGGGGTGGGTCCTATGCCTACATACTTTTTCTAATTGGTGTTCCTCGGGAAGCAGGCAGAGCAAAGTCCAGTAGCTGGTTGAGGTCAGTACCAGGGAAGCAGGCAGAGAATAGTCAGAGGCAAGTTTAGGTCGGTATCTAGAATCCATAGAGAAAGGTCAGGAAAGAGCTGGGTCAGCAACAGAAGATCAGTCAGCGAACATCCAGCAACTAGCGCACGCCAGGATCTCCTTTGAATGGGCAGCTTGGCATCGATGCATGTGGATGTGTACGCCAATGCACATGGATATGTGCGCCATGGATGTGTGCGCGCTGCTGCACATAAATGCGCCTAGGTGTCAGTGTACACTGGATATTGGCCAAAGCTCATCTGTGTGCTGGTATACATGCAAGATCATTAGCTGCACGGGAATGAGCATTAGCTGTATTCGTCTCCTGACAGTGCTACGCGGTATATTATAATAACTCTCTCTTAGACCCCATTCACACTTGAGTGTTTTGTAGCTTGAAGCCTGAAGCTACAAAATGCTGGAGGGGAAAAAAATCAATGATTCTCTATGGAGATGGTTCACATCTAAATTCAAAAATGCCTGCAGCTCAAACAAGTTCCGGAGGTATTTTTGTTGTGCGAATTGGACATATTTGGGCGTTTCTGGAACATTTGTATTGCCATAGATACCAATGGAAAAGTATTAGCTTTGGCGCTTCTTTGGGCGTTTGCAAACGCGCAAATATGCGCAGCAAAAAGCTAGAACAGCATTAGCAAGCTCTGGAAAGGATACGGTACCTTCAACAACCATTTCAGCTTCTTATCTTTAGATTTCTCACAATTCCCGGTTACATTTTCTATTTCATACACAGAAATCTTTTTCCTCCGTAGCGTCACTTGCTTATTATCTCACAGTATAAAATATCATATACATATCTCCCAGATCTCTTACCAGGTCTGTAGACTGGTTGGCTTAGAATGCCAGTAGTCGTGTTGTCTGCAGGCACTTCAGTACAGTCACAGCATGTTGGAGCCCCAGACTTCCGTGTCCCAGGCCTCGTTCTCACCTCCTCTCAATGTCCTTTCCGTGTCCCAGGCCTCGTTCTCACCTCCTCTCAATGTCCTTTCTGAGCTCCAGGCCTCGTTCTCACCTCCTGCTGCTTCCGGCCTTCACTCCCTCAAAGGACTCCACAGGAATCTCTGCTGTAACCTTAGCACAATAGACACCACATTCTTCATCTGACGTTAGTCATCTCAAATCCCCTCAGTCTGTATACAATCCTCTCTTTAACTCCGCAGAGGTGTCTGACAGAGAAACAATATCCTTCTCCTTCTGATAAAATCTTCCTAGATCAGAAGATATTCGCATGTCTCATTCCATCACATATCCCAAAAATAGAAGATTATTCTTCATTTCAAGACAGTCGTCAGAGCTATGCAAATCATCCCTTTAGCACTAGGGTTGGCGTCACCCGGTGCAGTAAAACATGGTGTCACCCCTCCCCAGTAAGGCACTGAGCAGACTAACGCATGGATGAAGGCTCTCCCTCCATTATTGTCCTCAGTGACCCACTTCCTGTCCTATTACTGTCCTGAGTCCCCCCCAATAATGTCCTCAGCGACCTATTTACTGTCCTCAGCCCCGCAATTAATATCCTCAGTGACTTAATTACTATCCTCAGGCCCCCATTTCTATCTTCAGACCCCCCAGTAATGTCCTCCTCCCTCTCGGAAGTAGGTACGCAATCAGACGAGTCACGGAATGACCCCTCCCCACTGTGGTACAAAATGACGTGGCCCACTGCGGTTGGGATCACGATTTCCCTACTAAACGTATCGAGACTGCTGACAGAACTTTACTTCTTATTAGAAGATAAAAACCCTATACACTACCTTACTCTGTACGCTTATAGAAGACTAGATCCTTC
>BLSH010479083.1:274723-291722 GCA_018402905.1 Glandirana rugosa | reverse complement strand
GAGGCCCGGCACCCTCTATGGGCTCACCAGGTTCCATCTTCTATAGGGCTGAGCACCATTATTAACATTCAGGATTTAAATAGCACCAATGGTCTGTGCAGAGCTTTACAAGATCAATGGGGTCACCGGCCTCCATCTTGTATAGGGCCCTGTATGGGGGTCACCAATCTCCATCTTGTATAGGGCCCAGTGCCCTGTATGGGGGTCACCAGTCTCTATCTTGTATAGGGCCCAGCGCCCTGTATGGGGGTCACCAGTCTCCAACTTGTATAGAGCTCAGCGCCCTGTATGGGGGTCACCAGCCTCCATCTTGTATAGGGCCCAGCACCCTGTATGGGGTCACCAGCCTTCATCTTGTTTAGGGCTCAGCACCCTGTATGGGAGTCCCCAGTCTCTATCTTGTATAGGGCCCAGCGCCCTGTATGGGGGTCACCAGCCTCCATCTTGTATAGGGCCCAGCACCCTGTATGGGGTCACCAGCCTCCATCTTGTTTAGGGCCCAGCGCCCTGTATGGGGGTCACCAGTCTCCATCTTGTATAGGGCCCAGCGCCCTGTATGGGGTCACCAGTCTCCATCTTGTATAGGGTATAGCGCCCTGTATGGGGGGTCACCAGTCTCTTTCTTGTATAAGGCCCAGCACCCTGTTTGGGGATCACCAAAACCCTGTATGGGGGTCACCAGCCTCCATCTTGTATAGGTCGCCATTAGGCCTCTAGGGGTCCAGGGCACCGCTACATATTCGCCCACTCACTACCAGATCCACAAGGAGGCACACACAGTCACATACGGTGTCTCCATAGGAATGAGTTATTAGTATTTTCTTCCATTGCACTGATGCAACGAGAGGCCGTCCAGAAGAGTTTGCAGCAGATGTGAGACTCCCTATTGGCCACTTAGCGTGCGTCTGGCATGTGGAAGGACATGTGCCTACAAATCTTTGGGGGTAGCAGGGGGAGTGGGGGGTAATTGAAGGATGATGTGACTGTGCGGTTATTGAAGTGGGCCCGTCAGTAACAATAAATAAATTCCAGTCCAGTGACTTTGTTTAGGCTGAGGTGATGTCATCAGTTTGCTGCAGGCAGGAGAGAACATTTCTTCCCCTTTCCCCTCCCCCAATGATCTAACTGCAACATTGTAACTTTGTAGAAAAAGGCTGCAGCAGGGACTGATCTGTGTCAGGCATTTTTGAACACAGGCACCAGGATTTATATGATTGCACCATCTCTGAGCCGGCATCTCCTTCCACAGTAGGCGGTGACCCTGGTGATACAAGAACAAAGTTGGCTTCTGGGGGAAAAAAAAGCATACACAAGGCAACAATCCAAGTAATGCTTACAACATTTTTTTTATTCCAATACCCAGCCCATCTATATAACATTTATTAGAAAGTTGAAGGTAGAGATTCATATACACTATAATACCAAAAGTATTGGGACACCTGCCTTTACACATACATGAACTTTAATGGCATCCCAGTCTTGGTCCGTAGGGTTCAATATTGAGTTGGCCCACCCTTTGCAGCTATAACGGCTTCAACTCTTCTGGGAAGGCTGTCCACAAGGTTTAGGAGTGTCTATGGGAATGTTTGACCGTTCTTCCAGAAGCACATTTGTGAGGTCAGGCACTGATGTTGGATGAGAAGGCCTGGCTCACAGTCTCCACTCTAATTCATCCCAAAGGTGTGCTATGGGGTTGAGGTCAGGACTCTGTGCAGGCCAGTCAAGTTCCTCCACCCCAAACTCGCTCATCCATGTCTTTATGGACCTTGCTTTGTGCAGTGGTCCAAACCATTTGGTGGAGGGGGGATTATGGGGTAGGGTTGTCTTTCAGGGGTTGGGGTTTTCAGGGGTTGGGCTTGGCCCCTTAGTTCCAGTGAAGGGAACTCTTAAGGCGTCAGCATGCCAAGACATTTTGGACAATTTCATGCTCCCAACTTTGTGGGAAGAGTTTGGGGATGGCCCCTTCCTGTTCCAACATGACTGCCCACCACTGCACAAAGCAAGGTCCATAAAGACATGGATGAGGGAGTTTGGGGTGGAGGAACTTAGCTGGACTGCACAGAGTCCTGACCTCAACCCGATAGAACACCTTTTGGTTGAATTAGAGCGGAGACTACGAGCCAGGCCTTCTCCTCCAACATCAGTGCCTGACCTCACAAATGCTCTTCTGGAAGAATGGTCAAACATTCCCATAGACACTCCTAAACCTTGTGGACGGCCTTCCCAGAAGAGCTGAAGCTGCTATAGCTGCAAAGGGTGGGCCAACTCAATATTGAACCCTATGGACTAAGACTGGGATGCCATACTTTTGGTAATATAGTGTACCTCCCGACACCATTAAGATGTGGTCATTTTGTATTGCAAGTTGGAACATTTAAGCCCTAAGCTGCCAACAGCGCCTGGCACAGAGTGAGGACTGAATCCCAGAATCTCAGTAGCAGAAATAATTTTGTTTGTAGATTAATTCCATTCTGTACCAGGTGGTGGCGCTGTTGTTACACTTTTCTGCAGCTCCTGCGTTCCATTTTCAGAGGTGTCTGGAAAGCCTTTGAGGCAGCAGAGAGACATGTAGATGAAATTAATGAACATGAGAAAAACATACAAAATACAAAAAAGGTCCCTGGAACTTTCCCATCCTGGGTGAGACTTCCCCAGGGCTAATGTACATTGAGAGCTACATAGTGGCCCTCTGAGAGTTCAGCTGAGGCCGGGCTGCTTGGCATAAGGAGGCCATTCCATGTCTGAAGGGTGTGATATCTCGCTATTGAGCAAAATCGGAAAGGTAGAGAGAAGGTCAGGAGCAGAGTATTTTCTATCATATGGAGGATAGTGTTGGAGGATTTGATGTCCCAGTGGTAAGTGTCATCAGAAGGTACAGAGAAAGCCAGGAGCAGAGTATTTTCTGCCTTATGGAAAGTCACGTTGAAGGGTGTGATATCTTGATGATGAGTTTAATCATAAAGGTGGAGAGAAGGTCAGGAGCAGAGTATTCCCTACCTTTCGGAGGGTTGTATTGGAGGTGTGATTTCCCAGTAATCAGTGCAGGAAGGTTGAGAGAAGATGAGGGGCAGAATCATTTATACCTTTCGGAGGGTTATGTTGGAGGTGTGGTTTCTTAATGGTTGGTGTAGACCAGGGGTCTCCAAACTTTATATACATAGGGCCAGTTTAATCTTCTTCAGACATAAGAGGGGGCCAGACTGTGGCCATTGGGAATAGAAAAGGTCCCGACATCAGTGGGAATAGACACTGCCCCCATCTTTGGTGTCAGTGGGAGGAATAGTGCCCCATGATTGGTGTCAGTGGGAGGAATAGTGCCCCATCATTGGTGTCAGTGGGAGGAATAGTGTACCATCATTGGTATCAGTGGGAGGAATAGTGCCACATCATTGGTGTCAGTGGAAGGAATAGTGCCCCATCATTGGTGTCAGTGGCGGAATTGTGAGCCATCATTGGTGTCATTGGGAGGAATAGTGCCCCATCATTGGTATCAGTGGAAGGAATAGTGCCCCATCATTGGTGTCAGTAGTGGAATTGTGAGCCATCATTGGTGTCATTGGGAGGAATAGTGCCCCATCATTGGTGTCATTGGGAGGAATTGTGCCCCATCATTGGTGTCATTGGGCCCTGCTGCTGGTGTCATTGGGAGAAATTATGTCCTATCATTGGTTTCGTTAGGAGGAATTCTGCCCCTTCATTGGTGTCAGTTGGGGAAATTCAGCCCCATTGTTGGAATAAGTGCATTAAAATAGTGCCCTATGGGCCAGAAAAAAAGCAAGGAAAGGGCCACATCTGGCCCCCAGGGTCACAGTTTGCAGACCACTGGTGTAGACAAAAGAATAGGAAGAAGACTGGACTAGTATTTTCTAGTTTATGGAGGGTCGTGTTGAAGAGTGTCATAGCCCAGTGATGAGTGTAATTAGAGAAGGTCAGGTGCACAGTAATGTCTGCCGTATGGAGGGTCATGTTGGAGGGTGTAAGGTTAGGTAAAAAGAAGGCCAAGAGCAGAGTATGTTATAACTTATGAAGGGTCATGGTGGTGGGGGTAAGATTCCTGTGGAAAAGTTAGGGAGAGGGTCAAGAACAGAGTATTTTCTTCCATATGGAGGGTCATATTGGAGGGTGTGATATCCCAGTGATGAGTGTAGTCAGAAAGGTATAGAGAAAGTCAGGAGCAGAGCGTTTCTACCTTCTGGAGGGTCATGTTGGAGGTGTAATATGCCGGTGGTGAGTGGAATCTGAATTCCCGTTTTCAAAGGGTTCCTTACAGGGTGTAAGATGGTCACCCACATTTATATCTGATCTGAGTATCAAAGTACCAACACATGGGATCGGCATCTATTGAAACCAGGAAGTAAACAATCACCGTGTCTATTCGGATCGTTTGGTTACCGGGCAAGGAAACCTTATACGATGGACATTCTCTTCTTCAGTATTAGGGTCCATCACAGGGCCGTACACCTGCATCCAGAGACCTGTCATGTGATTGAGCATGAGGAGGACATGGGATTGGGGAGATGATACTGGAAGAGGGGGACATGGGATCGGGCAGATGAGACTAGAGGAGGACATGAGATGGAGTAGGAGGAGGACATGGGTTGAAGGAGATGGGACTGGAGGAGGAGAACGTGGGATGGAGGAGATGGATTGGAGGAGGAGGACATGGGATGGAGGAGATGGGACTGGAGGAGGAGATGGGACTAGAGGAGGAGGAGGAGGAGGGCATGAGATGAAGGAGATAGGACTGGAGAAGGAGGACATAGTATGGAGGAGATGGGACTGGAGGAAGAGGAGATGGGACAAGAGGAGGAGGAGGACATGGAATGGAGGAGATCGGATAGAAGGAGGAGGACATGGAATGGAGGAGATAGGATTGGAGGAGGAGAAGATGGGACTAGAGGAGGAGGACATGGGATGGAGGAGATGGGACTGGAGCAGGAGATAGGACTAGAGGAGGAGGAGGAGGGCATGAGATGAAGGAGATAGGACTGGAGAAGGAGGACATAGTATGGAGGAGATGGGACAGGAGGAAGAGGAGATGGGACAAGAGGAGGACATGGGATGAAGGAGATGGGACTGGAGGAGGAGAACGTGGGATGGAGGAGATGGATTGGAGGAGGAGGACATGCGATGGAGGAGATGGATTGGAGGAGGAGGACATGGAATGGAGGAGATCGGATAGAAGGAGGAGGACATGGAATGGAGGAGATAGGATTGGAGGAGGAGTAGATGGGACTAGAGGAGGAGGAGGACCTGGGATGGAGGAGATCGGATAGAAGGAGGACATGGAATGGAGGAGATGGGACTGGAGGAGGAGATAAGACTAGAGGAGGAGGAGGAGGGCATGAGATGAAGGAGATAGGACTGGAGAAGGAGGACATAGTATGGAGGAGATGGGACTGGAGGAAAAGGAGATGGGACAAGAGGAGGAGGAGGACATGGGATGAAGGAGATTTGACTGGAGGAGGAGGTTGTGGTATGGAGTAGATGGGATGGAAGATATATTAGGATGTAAGAGTGTTAAAATAAAAGTGGGCGTACTGAAGGACTCTGTGAGATGGCCAGAGGGTGGATTCGGTGGGGCTGCCAGTGGGCAGGCCCTGAGAAATTTTGGTGGTCAGGCCCAGGGGGGCCTAGGCCTAAAGCTGTGTAAGGGACTCCAACATTTATGATAGCTGCCCTGGATATCCTCATGGGGAGTGTAATCAGAAGGTCAGGAACAGAGCAATTTCTTCCTTCTGGAGGGTCATATTTGAAGGGGTTATATCTGGGTGGTAATTGTAATTAGAAAGGCTAAGGAGCAATGTAAACAGCAAAAGGTGCACCGCTCAGAACACCAGGAACACTCATGAATCAGTGTAAGCTGATGCACACCTGAATCAGGTGCTCTGGCTCCAGATGTTCCTCCTCATCCAACAGACAATAAGGGATACAACGGATGAGCCGGCACACTGAAGATACAATGTTCAAAATGCTTTATTCCATACCCATAAAAAACAGAACACGCAGGCGCGTTTCGGCTTGTGGCCTTGTTCACAGCATGCTGTGAACAAGGCCACAATCCGAAACGCGTCTGCGTGTTCTGTTTTTTATGGGTATGGAATAAAGCATTTTGGACATCGTATCTTCAGTGTGCCGGCTCATCCGTTGTATCGCTTAGGAGCAATGTGTTTTGTACATTATGAAGGGTCACATTGGAGAATATGGTATCCTCATGGTGAATGTAATCAAAGAAGAAGAGGGAACGTCAGACGAGGAGTATTCTCTACGTTATGGAGGGTCATGTTTGAGGATGTGATATCCTCATGATGAAAGTAATTGAGAAAAGAAGAGAGAACGTCATGCTAGGACTAGGAGTATTCTCTACCTTATGGAGGGTCATGTTGGAGAGAGTGATATGCTGGTAGTGAGTGTAATTGGGAAGGTAGAGAGAGTAAAGTCATGGGCGTCTGCAGAAATTTTTTCAGGGGGGGGGGGCATCATTTTAAGGTCACCCATGCTATGCCGCTTTTTGACATTATCACATTATCACGGTCAGAGATTGCAGACATAGTACAGGAGATGGTCAGACTGAAGACATAGTACAGGAGATGGTCAGAGACTGCGGACATAGTACAGGAGATGGTCAGAGACTGCAGACATAGTACAGGAGATGGTCAGAGACTGCAGACATAGTACAGGAGATGGTGAGAGACTGCAGACATACTACAGGAGATCGGCAGAGACTGCAGACATAGTACAGGAGATGGTCAGACACTGCAGACATAGTACAGGAGATGGTCTGAGACTGCAGACATAGTATAGGAGACGGTCAGACACTGCGGACATAGTACAGGCGATCGTCAGAGACTGCAGACATGGTACAGGAGATGGTCAGACACTGCAGACATACTACAGGAGATGGTCAGAGACTGCAGACATACTACAGGAGATCGGCAGAGACTGCAGACATAGTACAGGAGATGGTCAGACACTGCAGACATAGTACAGGAGATGGTCAGAGACTGCGGACATAGTACAGGAGATGATCAGACACTGCAGACATACTACAGGAGATGGTCTGAGACTGTGGACATAGTACAGGAGATGGTCAGACACTGCAGACATAGTACAGGAGATGGTCTGAGACTGTGGACATGGCACACGAGACAATCAGAGACTTCATACATAGCCCAAGAGGATAAGGACCTAGTGGGCAACCCCCGATCCGATCCCTGATTCCAGGGGGGGGCAATTGCCCCCCCTTGCCCCTATCTGCAGACGCCCATGAGCAGAGTGTTTTCCACCTTATTCAGGGTCTGAGTCAATCGCCTGTCCTCCAAGAACTTTGAATAAGGAAGGGGTTGTTGGCTGCTACCCATGACAGCCAAGAGCAAGTCATTGCAGATCTTAGGAGCTACAGGGATCTTCAAACTACGGCCCTCCACCTGTTGCCGAACTACACGTCCCATGAGGCATTGCAAAACTCTGTCATTCACAGACATGACTAGGCATGATGGGAATTGTAGTTCCTGAACAACTGGAGGGCCATAGTTTGAAGACCCCTGAGCTAGACGGTCGAATCTTGGGGTCTACAGACCCTTCTAAGTCATATGAAGATCTTCGAATAACAAAAGCAATGAAGACTCCACAAAGTTTTGTTCCAAGCATTATTTTTAGATGGCGGATCTTGCTTTCTTACCAAAGATAAATAGCGATATATCGTTTACACCCACCGTACGGCGGCACATTTTGGCCACAGCTGTCACCTTGTTGAGATGCTGATCGAGCGAGTGCTGTAGATTAAGGAATATATTTCGAGAGCTGCGTTGTAAAACTGTTATGGCTGCTTACAAATCATCTTCTATCGCCATGTACATCAGCTTAATACATTTCAGTGAGGCCGTTTCTCCAGACGCTTCTTCTCAATGGACTCTCGCAGCTCTTCCAGGCGACGTGGCAATAACATCAACTGGACAGATGAGATGGAGATTGAAAAGCCTTGCGTTTTGATTACTAGACGAGGGTCATAGGATATTATGGATGCAGGGCAAGGAGTCCCTCGTATAGCGCCGGGGGAGGAGCCATCATATATTTTCACCATCTTTCTGCTGGTGCGGAAAACATGAGGAATGAACTCTGTGCAAATCTAGATTGAAAAATCCAATGATAATAACAGATTATTTGGTAATAATCTTCTAAATCATATTTCATAGGAAAACCCTTTTAAGGTTTGATATTGGAAGGGATGAAGACATTTCATATTGCTACCTGGGTCCCAGACTGGAAGATTTCTACCCACTTCCTATCTTATTGACCATTGCATACCCAATAACGTTTATTTCTAACCTTTTTTTAGCTCTGTCCAAATTAAAAAAAAAAAAAAAAAGTTTGACTGGAGTCCAGTTTTAACCACTTCAACACTTTTACCCCCTTCCTGCCCAGGCCAGCTTTCAGCGCGGTTGCACTTTGAATGACAATTGTTCACGAAATTAGAGCTTTCTTTTGGTGGTATTTAATCACCACTGGGGTTTTTTTATTTTTTTTTGCAAAATAAATGAAAAAAGTTGGAAAATTTTGAAAAAAGAAAAAAGTTTTTCTTTGTTTCTGTTATAATATTTTGCAAACAAATAATCTTTCTTCATAAATTTAGGCCAAAATGTATTCTGCTCCATTTCTTTGGTGAAAATAAACCAAATCAGTGAATATTATTTAGGCTGTAGAAAAGTTATAGAGTCCACAAACTATGGTGTATATATATCTAAAAATTGAGGAATAGAGCCCCATCATTGGTATCAGTGGGAGGAATAGTGCTCCATCATTGGTATCAGTAGGAGGAATAGTGCTCCATCATTGGTGTCAGTAGGAGGAATGGTGTCCCATCATTGGTATCAGTAGGAGGAATAGTGCCCCATCATTGGTATCAGTGGGGGAATAGTGCCCCATCATTGGTATCAGTGGGAGGAATAGTGCTCCATCATTGGTATCAGTAGGAGGAATAGTGCCCCATCATTGGTGTCAGTAGGAGGAATGGTGCCCCATCATTGGTATCAGTGGGAGGAATAGTGCCCCATCATTGGTGTCAGTGGGAGGAATAGTGCCCCATCATTGGTGTCAGTGGGAGGAATAGTGCCCCATCATTGGTGTCAGTAGGAGGAATGGTGTCCCATCATTGGTGTCAGTGGGAGGAATAGTGCTCCATCATTGGTGTCACTGGGAGAAATAGTGCCCCATCATTGGTGTCAGTGGGAGGAATAGTGCCCCATCATTGGTGTCAGTGGGAGGAATGGTTGCCCATCATTGGTGTCAGTGGGAAGAATAGTGCCCCATCATTGGTGTCAGTAGGAGGAATAGTGCCCCATCATTGGTATCAGTGGAAGGAATGGTGTCCCATCATTGGTATCAGTAGGAGGAATAATGCTCCATCATTGGTGTCAGTGGGAGGAATAGTGTCCCGTCATTGGTGTCAGTGGGAGGAATAGTGCCCCATCATTGGTGTCAGTGGTAGGAATAGTGCTCCATGATTGGTGTCAGTGGGAGGAATAGTGCCCCATCATTGGTATCAGTGGGAGGAATAGTACTCCATCATTGGTGTCACTGGGAGGAATAGTGCTCCATCATTGGTGTCAGTGGGAGGAATAGTGCCCCATCATTGGTGTCAATGGGAGAATAGTGCCCCATCATTGGTGTCAGTGGGAGGAATAGTGCCCCATCATTGGTATCAATGGGTGGAATAGTGCCCCATCATTGGTGTCAGTGGAGCAATAGTGCCCCATCATTGGTGTCAGTGGAGCAATAGTGCCCCATCATTGGTGTCAGTGGAGGAATAGTGCCCATCATTGGTGTCAGTGGAGGAATAGTGCCCATCATTGGTGTCAATGGGAGGAATAGTGCCCCATCATTGGTGTCAGTGGGAGGAATAGTGTCCCATCATTGGTGTCAGTGGTCAGCAACCCATTATTTCACCATCACCTTTATGACTAAGCCCCGGTGGACAGGGTGAAATGCATCAGGTGGTTTGTGAAGCAGCACTGGCTGAGGCCATCCAGAATCCACACTTATACTCCGGTCGGGTTGGGAGTGCGGCGTTCTCCATGTTTATAGATTCTATCACCACTGGATCAGTGAGTCTACAGCCAGCACCCCTGTAGCTGAGGACTAGGGGGACTGAAATCTTCCTCTTCCTTAGAACAGTGCTCCTAGTTTCATTTCAGTGAACATGCAATGACAACTCAGGAAAGGAGAACTCTCCTGTAGTCCCCAGAGTGCCTTTGTATCCCCATTGAAAGATTTCACCCCCTTTTCCTATTCTGATGGCAGTTCGGAATTGGACTAAAGGTTTCTACTTACAATACAACCTTTCCAGTGTACAGGTGAAGCAGTGCTATGTCATGAACGAGGCAAAATGGGGAAGGCCCTACCCTGACTATGACTGGGTTCACCGAATAGCAGAGTCTAAGGGAGCGCCCCCTCCTGGATCGTACCAGGTCACATGCCCTCAATATGGAAGGGGAGGGTGCCTTGCCGGGGGAGCCTCTTGCAAGACACCTTGTCCCCATGTTGATGAGGGCAAGGACCTCATCCCCATAACCCTGGCCTGGTGATTGTGGGGGTCTGTGGGCACAAGGGCTTATCAGGTCTGAAAGCCCCCTTTAAAAATAAGGGGGCCCCCAGATACTGCACCCCCATGTGAATGAGTAAGAGGTACATCGTACACTTAGCCATTCACCAAAAAAATGTAACCAAGAAATCCAAACACCCAAAGACCAAACCGTCTGCTCATCAATAATCAGGAACAGCACCAGCGGACAACAGCGGCAGGTTGATGGTATCAGCAACAGCACCAGTGGCCAGGAACAACAGGGGGAGGGAATCAGAAACAGCGGCGGCACCCAGGGGCATCGTGTGGAGCATTTCTGGAGTAGTGACTATGGACTGTGTAGACCAGGGGGTGGCAGCAGAGGCACAGGGAAGTTCGGGAACAGAAGAGGCACAGGCTTGGGAAACACAAGGGGGTCACGGTGACACGGGGACAAACGTTGCACTGTCTGTCCATGGGACACAGTAGCCCTTTAACCCCTTAAATATGGGGCACTTTTACCCCCTTCCTGCCCAGGCCAATTTTCAGCTTGAGATGAAAATTGTGCGGTCATGCAACACTGCACCCAAACTAAATTTTTATAATTTTTTTCATACAAATAGAGCTTTCTTTGGTGGTATTTAATCGCCACCGTGTTTTTTTTTTTCCGCCAAATAAATGAAAAAAGACCGAAAATATTGAAGAAAAAAACACGTTTCCTTTGTCTCTTTTATAACATTTTGCAGATAAATAATCTTTCCTTAAGTTTAGGCCAAAATGTACTCTGCTACATTTCTTTGGTGAAAATAGCCCAAATCAATGTTTATTATTTAGTCTGCAGGAAAGTTATAGAGTGGTATATCCAGTATCTCACAAAAGTGTACTCACCCCCCCCCCCCCCGACCCCGGAAGAAGCCAAATGTGGCACCGGAGGAGAGGGAGAATCCGATGAGCGGAAGTTTCAATTGTGGGTAGAACTCCGCTTTAACCACTTGCCAACCACTGACCACAGGTTGACAGGGGAAAAGTGGTTCGATATCGCAAACCGCCGTCATATGACGGCGGCTGCCAGATCGTGCACTGTGAGCGCGCTCGCACGCTCACTGTGTCCGGGGGCGGGGTCCAGGGAGCGGGTGCGGCGGACTCGATCTCCGCTGGCTACCCGCGATGCCCCCCCCCCCCCGGAGTGAAAGAACGGAGGTCCGTGTAAGTAAACACGGACCTCCGTTCTGTGAGAGGGGGAAGGGCTGTGATCACAGCCTTCCTCTACATGGAAGCTGTGATCACTTCCCTTCCCCAGCTAGGGTAGCCCCCATACAGTTAGAACACGCCCAGGGAACACAGTTAACCCTTAGAGCGCCCCCTGCAGGTTAACCCCTTCACTGCCAATGGCATTTACACAGTAATCAGTGCATTTTTATAGCACTGATCACTGTATAAGTGCCAATGGTCCCAAAAAAGTGTCAAAATGGTCCGCCATGTCCACCCCAATATCGCAGTACCGCTAAAAATCGCAGATCACCGCCATTACTAGTAAATAAAAAATAAAGACCCCAAAAAATGAATTCTCATCATCCGTAAACGCGACAACTTTTGCGCAAACCAATCAAATGCAGATTGCGATTTTTTTTATCACAAATGTGAGGAAGAATAAAAAATCGGCCAAAACCGTTGAAAAAAATGTTTTTTTATATTTTTTTTTTTTGGATTTGTATTTTAGCAAAAAGTAAGAAATTTGGGTTTTTTTGCAAAATTGTCGCTCTTCTTTTGTTTATAGCGGCGATCAGAAATGACGCAGAGGGGATCAAATACCACCAAAAGAAAGCTCTATTTGTGGGGAAAAAAAGGACGCAAATTTCGTTTGGGTACAACGTCGCACGACCGCGCAATTGTCAGTTAAAGCGAAGCAGCGCCGAATCGCAAAAAGTGCTCCGGTCCTAAAGTGTGAAATCCTTCCGGGGCTGAAGTGGTCAATGCCCAAAAACTCCAGGACAGTACAATATTAAAAAAAAATGTTTTTATCACAATTTTTTAAAAATGTTTACATACTGTCACCAGCGCAGTTCAGCGTCCTCATATAACGGGCGTGGTGGTGATCAGGGACACTGACTGGTTATGTAAAAATGGGAATTTTTAAAAATATTTTTTTCAATTTCTTAATTTTTTTTGATTACATTTTTTCTTTTTTCCATTTTTTTTTTTTTGTAAACATGCGGTGACCAGAGCAATACAGTGTTACCACAGTAACACTGTTGGAAGGCAACATGATTTAATATCGTATTTATGGAGTTTCACCGCCTGGTTTATACAGCCATCTGGCAATGGTTGGAATGTACAAGTTCACCCAGCGGGGTGTTGGTAACAAGGAGTCATGAATGGGAAGTCAAGTCCTACCAGGATGTATCGCATGCACCTCCTGCTGTGAGGTACAGGGGTAGAGAAACGCCAGAAAAAACCTCCAGGGAAGGTGCGAATAAAAACAACATATTTTTAATATTTTTTTAAATTTCTTTTTTTTTTTATTACGTTTTTTCTTTTTTTTTTTACAATTTTTTCTTAAACATACATTGACCAGAGCAACACAGTAACACTGTACTACTTTGGGGAAGTGATAACGATTTTTTTTGCACACTATGGTTGCTTATAACTGTGCATTTTACAGTTATAAGCAACCATTTTTCTGAATGAAAACTATTAAGTTAGTGTTAACTGTTTTGATTAGCTGTGATTGACCCTGTCTGTACCATGTGATCGCTGTGATCAATCACAGAGCTCGTCACAATAGTATACAATGAATGGCATGAATCAAAGCCTTTCATTTTGTACAATTGTCATGTGATCTGCTGTGATTGGCCCTGTCTGTACCATGTGATCGCTGTGATCAATCACAGAGCTCGTCACAATAGTACACAATGAATGGCATGAATCAAAGCCTTTCATTTTGTACAATTGTCATTTGATCTGCTGTGGTTGGCCCTGTCTGTACCATGTGATCGCTGTGATCAATCACAGAGCTCGTCACAATAGTACACAATGAATGGCATGAATCAAAGCCTTTCATTTTGTACAATTGTCATTTGATCTGCTGTGATTGGCCCTGTCTGTACCATGTGATCGCTGTGATCAATCACAGAGCTCGTCACAATAGTACACAATGAATGGCATGAATCAAAGCCTTTCATTTTGTACAATTGTCATGTGATCTGCTGTGATTGGCCCTGTCTGTACCATGTGATCGCTGTGATCAATCACAGAGCTCTTCACAATAGTACACAGTGAATGGCATGAATCAAAGCCTTTCATTGTGTACAATTGTCATGTGATCTGCTGTGATTGGCCCTGTCTGTACCATGTGATCACTGTGATCAATCACAGAGCTCATCACAATAGTACACAATGAATGGCATGAATCAAAGCCTTTCATTGTGTACAATTGTCATGTGATCTGCTGTGATTGGCCCTGTCTGTACCATGTGATCGCTGTGATCAATCACAGAGCTCATCACAATAGTACACAATGAATGGTATGAATCAAAGCCTTTCATTGTTACAATCGTCATGTGATCTGCTGTGATTAACCACAGAGATCACATGGTACTGGCAGCGGGTCGGTACAGTGATCTAAGGATAATAATTGATAAATGAATAAATCGTCCAATCTGCACCATCAATGATCATGCAGTGCAATAATATTCATCAAAGTGCTTCACAAGTGCTTCAAGATGAGATGTCAAAGTGCAAAAAACGTGCATTTAAGGTGCTTAAGTGATATCCACCACCGATGAACAGATGGCCGCTCACCTCCCTGTGTGGATCCCCAATAGAGGATCAAATACGCTCTTAGCCCTTTATAAAGGGGAACAGGATCACTGCACTCCAGGTCCAGTGCATTTGTTTTTTTATTAAAAATACCTTTTATCAAACTGAGAGCACTTAGATATCTCTCTTTCATATATCTACTTCACGTGTGATGCTTTGGGAGCCATTCAAGGAGAGAATGAAATAAGTGGTTTTGTGGACCTGAAGTGGACCTGGGGTGGAGTGATCCTTTTCCCCTTTATAAACGTTTTTTGCACTTTGACATCTCATCTTGAAGCACTTGTGAAGCACTTTGATGAATATTATTGCACTGCATGATCATTGATGGTGCAGATTGGACGATTTATTCATTTATCAATTATTATCCTTAGATCACTGTACCGACCCGCTGCCAGTACCATGTGATCTCTGTGGTTAATCACAGCAGATCACATGATAATTGTACCAATGAAAGGCTTTGATTCATGCCATTCATTGTGTACTATTGTGACGAGCTCTGTGATTGATCACAGGGATCACATGGTACAGACAGGGCCAATCATAGCAGATCACATGACAATTGTAACAATGAAAGGCTTTTATTCGTACCATTCATTGTGTACTATTCTGATGAGCTCCGTGATTGATCACAGCGATCACATCTGTTCATCGGTGGTGGATATCACTTAAGCACCTTAAATGCACGTTTTATGCACTTTGACATCTCATCTTGAAGCACTTGTGAAGCACTTTGATGAATATTATTGCACTGCATGATCATTGATGGTGCAGATTGGACTATTTATTCATTTATCAATTATTATCCTTAGCGCTGCACTCTTTTTGTTTATATCGTATCTATTTGGGAATTGACAAATTTTCCTATAGTGTACAGCTGCTGATTATTTTTGCTTATTTTGCTTACTTTGATTGGTTGCGCTGATTGATTTTCTGGTTCAGTACAGTGATCTGTCATTGGCTGTGTCACAGTGGGGTGACAGACTGAGCTGGACCGTTGCTCATGAGCCGTGATCCTAGGAGGACGTTATATGACCCTCTCCCAGAATAACAGGGCTAACGATTGTCCGGGTGGGAGGGGGTTAAAGTTTCAGGTGAGTGACATAGTCGTGGCGGCAATGACCGGGGTAAAACCTGGAAGTGTGCATGCTCCAGCGCCCTATGAGATGTACTGATAGAAGGAGAAATGGAAAAATGTCATCAGCACACCAAGGATTCCTCAGAAGGGTCCAAAGCTTTATTTACATGGTCACGTAGTACACATACGGCCAGCAGTGTATTTAGGTTTTGTGCTGCCCTAGGCCTGACTAAACTCGTGCACCCCCTAATTTAAAAATGAGCCACCCCTTCCTGTCAAGGCCACACCCCTTCCTATTTAGGACCCACCTTGAAATTTTCCAGTGGGGATACTAGTTCTTAGGACTTTAGGGGGGCAATGGATTCCCTTAATTTGCAGAGATTTCCTCACACTTTCTGTTTGGCTATGGGATAGCACAACAACTCATTGGTTGGGGTCCGCCGCCTGGGCCCCTCAGGACGCCCGGGTCCCCTACATATGTATGGGCTGCCCCCCTGATGGCGGCCCTGCCCAGCTGCTTTATGGGGGTGCCAGACCGATTTGCCTCACGGCCCAGTCCACCGCATAAGACTGGTGCTACACTAAGAGCCCAAGCCGGCAGGGACTCTTCTTGTGCTGCCCCCCTGCAAAGTGCCGCCCTAGGCCTGGGCCTTGTTGGCCTAGGCCAAGATACAGCATTGCATACGGCACCGTTTCATAGCCACACTGGGTGCCTGACAAAGGGGCCCTGCGTAGCTCCAAAACGTTGCCATATGTGTACCGCGTGACCATGTAAATAAAGCTTTGGACCCTTCTGAGGAATCCTTGGTGTGCTGATGACATTTTTCCATTCAGATTGTCGGTGGTTTCCAGCCTGTCGTCATTTCAGCACCCAGCATTACAGCCATTTTCATGAACGCGTGTGTAGGGAATATTACGTTTTGGTAAAAGGAGGAAGGTGCGTAATTGCTACACGCTAGCCTGGCCTTTCTCAAACTTTTCAACACAGAGGAACCCTTGAAATAACTTTCCGGTCTCAGGGAACACCTGATGAAAAATGAATATATCTACAGCTCACGACACATTAGTGTGATGGTCTCTTCAGAGAATGCTCCTCACACTTGTGGCCATTGAGAAGAACGTCCCCCTTACAGATAGCTGAAAAGATGAATGGTGTCAGTGGGAACTTATCTGAGAGGCAGGCATTGCTCATTGCTCAAGGAACCCCTAGTAACCTCTGGAGGAACCCTAGAGGTCGAAAGGACCTTGGTTGAGAAAGCCTGCACTAGACCTTGAGTAGGCCTTTGGTGGCCCAACTTGTGGAAGGTCCTCAGGATAGGTTCCTCTAAGCATGTGAAGATTCTGTTAGATCAGTGGTTCTCAACTCCGGTCCTCGGGACCAGGGCTGGCCCTACCATGGGTCCCAGTGGGTCCATTGGACCCAGGCAGCACTTTGAGAGGGGCAGCAAATTGAACCCCGGCCGCCTCTCCTTCTCTTCTATTTACCCAGCAAGTAGAAAAGTCGATAGACATTCCCCCTGCAAGAAGAGTTACCGGTGTTCACACTC
>BLSH010479083.1:261956-274713 GCA_018402905.1 Glandirana rugosa | reverse complement strand
CTGTCCCCCCCCCCCCCCCCTTGGGCTGCTCCATCCCTATACTGCCCTAGCCTATCTGTATACTACCCTAGCCTGCCTTTATACTGCCTTAACCTGTCCATATACTACCCTAGCCTGTCTATATACTACCCTAGTCTGCCCCTATACTACTCTAGCCTGTCTATATACTACCCTAGTCTGCCCCTATACTACCCTAGTCTTTCTATATACTGCTCTAGCCTGCCCCTATACTGCCCTAGCTCGTCCTTTGGAATTGAACATAATTGTATGTCCTATAATTTTACTGTTGCATGTAAATCTGACTTCTTTATCAATTTAATTTTACTTTTAATTATCATGATATAAAATAATGGATGTGGGGGCCGTTTGGTGGGCGTGATTTTTTTTGTTGGGGGGCAGCATTTCATTCTTGGACCCAGGCAGCACAATGTCTTGGGCCAGCCCTGCTCGGGACCCACTAACAGGCCAGATTTGCAGGATAACTGAAATACACCACAGGTGATATAATTTGCTGCTCAGTGATTGCAGTATTCTAGTCTGCATCTCCCCAAGGTAATACTTAAAATCTGGCCTGTTAGTGGGTCCCGAGGACCGGAGTTGAGAACCACTGATCTAACAGAATCTTCACATGCTTAGAGGAACCTATCCTGAGGACCTTCCACAAGTTGGGCCACCAAAAGTCTACTCAAGGTCTAGTGCAGGCTTTCTCAACCAGGGTTATATCGGACTCTAGGGTTCCTCCAGAGGTTACTAGGGGTTCCTTGAGCAATGTGTTAGATACTTCAACCGGCTGCAGTCTCTAAGACATCCCTTGGAAGCACGGTGCTCCTCACCCACCTAAACAATCTTCACAAGCAAAAAAACGGGAAAAGCCAACCTTTTTGCTCGAGATACCTTTTAACAAGACTTCAGCTTTATGATTAATGTTGAAAGAAAATGTGTGTTCCTTCTCGATTAAACCCAGAAAATTACCATCCGCGTAAAATATTAGCCTCAGACAGAACAGCTTCGGTTTTCTGCAGTCAACAAAAGCACTGAGCCGCCACCTTATCGATTATCGTTCTGCAATTTTCTAATCATTTAGATGCCCTTAATTAGAAAGCTAAGATTAATTATCCCAGCCCCCCCCCCTCCCCCCAGCCTGGACTGGTGCAGTGTGGCCTAATTGCATCTTAATGCTTTAAAAAAAAAAAAATCAGAGAGGATTTGGTACAATTGCCTCGCCTTGCTTTTTCCTGCCATTCCCGAGGCCGGATAAGTCAGCGGCGGCTTTTAGCAAAGCAGATTTTAATGTGCGTTTGATGCGCTGCCCACGATCCGCTTTTAAGCTAAATGGCGTCTGATCGGCAGTTACATTAGCTGAGTTTTATCGTGATTAGGGATCAAAAGGCTTCATTTGTAGACGAGGCGGCCATCTGTTTGCTGCGACGCTCAAATCGTGGGGAAAATTAGCTGGGGTCCGCTTTTTCTGCCGAAATATCTCCATAAAACCAGACATTAAAGGGACTTCATCAAATCTGCGTATCAGCTAAGTGCTGCAGGCCCCTTCTGTAAAACAAGATGGTTTAATGTCGGGAGATGGAGAAAATGGATTCCAGAACACACCGGGGGAGTGAGATTGAGATTAACTCTTTGCTTTGCTATGAAAATTGATGTAAATGATGTAATATTCTCTACCAGAAATGCAGGGTGAGTCCTCCATATGGCAGAACTCCACTTAACAATTTGTCAATAAAATGACGCACGCAACCACAAAACGCAGCTTTTCTGCAATACGTAACTTCAATCAGATGCTGTCCCCTGCACTACTTATATTCTACCACTAGATGTCATCGGTCTTAGGGGGTGAATGACACTGGCTGTGATTCAACCTGGAGTTATGAGGACATCTAGTGGCAGAGAATAGGTAGTGCAGGGGACAGCATCAGACTGAAGTTAAAAGTATAACTAAAGGCAAAACTTTTTATTTTATTTATTTTTTTTAAATTGGGACTGGGACCCCTGTCAAGTTTTTGATGCTGTCTGTGCTCCTGAAGGGGGATTCACCCTTTCTATGTGTCCTGTTTTTGTTATTACACAGAGGGAAAGGTGGTTTTAAAGGCAAAAGGTTTTTTTTCACCTTACTGCAGTCTCTTCAGTAACATAAAAAACTTTCTTCATGCACCTCCCTACATCCCCCCCCCCCCGATGCATAACTGAACCTGATCCCGATCCAGCGATGTGCAAGAGAGCCGAGGCTCTCTCCTGTCTCCCGCTCCTCATTGGCTCAGATTCAGCAGCAGGCGCCATTGGCTCCTGCTGCTGTCAATCAGAGCCAGTGAGGAGGGAGCGAGGGGCAGGGGTGGAGGGAGTGAGGGGTCGCACTTTGTGTGTCTTATGGACAAAGAGAGTGGGGCTCGGGAGGGAACACGCACGAGTGCCTCCATAACAAGCGACTTGCTATGGTGGCACCCGCCGGGGTGGAGCCAGGGGCGCCGGCGGGGGACCCGAGAAGAGGAGGATCGGGGCTGCTCTGTGCAAAAAAAAAAAAAAAAACAGACAGGGGTCATAACCCTTCCTTACTTTATCCACAATGAAAAAAACACTTTTCGTTTAACTATTTTTTTTTTTCATTGCCTTGCCATGAAAATTGATGAAAATGATGTAATATTCTCTACCAGCAATGCAATCCCCCATATGGCAATAACTCCACATTTTGTCAATAACATTAAACACTCAATAAAATAAAGGGTTTAAAAATGCAGCTTTTCTGCAATACGCAACTTCAATCAGATGTTGTCCCCTGCACTACTTATATTCTGCCACTAGGTGTCCTCAGTCTTCCTGGGTGAATGACACTGGCTATCATTTAACCTGGAGTTATGAGGACATCTAGTGGCAGAGAATAGGTAGTGCAGAGGATCGCATCAGATTGAAGTTAAAAGTATAACTAAAGGCAAAACTTTTTTTTTTTTTAGATTGGGACCCCTGTCAGGTCTTTGCTGCTGTCTGTGCTCTTGAGGCGGGATTCACCCTCTCTATTTGTCCTGTTTTGTTATTACTTATTACTCTGGAGTGAACACGCACGAGTGGCACCCGCCGGGGTGGAGCCAGGGGCATCAGAATGGGGAAGAAAGGGGATTGAAGTGACTTTGAATGCGGCATGGCTGGTCTGAGTATTTCTGCAATTTTCACGCACAACCATCTCTCGGGTTTACAGAGAATGGTGGGAAAAAGAGAAAATATCCAGTGAGCGGCAGTTGTGTGGAGGAAAATGCCTTGTTGATGTCAGAGGAGCAGGCTAGTTCCAGATAATAGAAAGGCAACAGTAACACAATTAACCACTCGTTACACCCAAGGTATGCAGAATACCATCCCTGAACGCACAACACATCCAACCTTGAAGCAGATGGGCTACAGCTGCAGAAGACCACGCCGGGTGCCACTCCTGTCAGCTAAGAACAGGAAACTGAGGCTACAATTGGCACAGATCACCAAAATTGGACAATAGAAGATTAGAAAAACGTTGCCTGGTCTGATGAGTCTGGATTTCAGAAGCAACATTCAGATGGTGGGGTCAGAATTTGGCGCATGGATCCACCGTGCCTTGTATCACCGGGTCAGGCTGGTGGTGGGGGTGCAATGGTGTGTTGGATGGTCACACTTTTGGCCCCTTAGGTTTAGGGGCCATGGCCTACCTGAGTATTGTTGCTGCCCATGCCCATCCCTTTATGACTGCAGTGCCCCCATCTTCTGATGGCTCCTTCCAGCAGGATAATGCACCACAAAGCTCCAATCATCTCACCACTGGACAATGAGGTCACTGCACTCCAATGGCCTCCACACTCCCCACATCTCATCCAATAGAGACCCTTGGGATGTGGTGGAACGGGAGATTGACATCATGGATTTGCAGCCGACAAATCTGCAGCCACTGTGTGATGCCATCATTGTCACTATGGAGCAAAACCTCTGAGGAACGTTTCCAACACCTTGTTGTATCTATGCCACCAAGAATGAAGGCCAAAGGGGGTCCAACCCAGGACTAGCAAAGGTGTACCTAATAAAGTGGCCGGGGAGTGTAGATTCATAAAGAGAAGAGCAAATATGACGTTACCTAAAAAAAAAAAAAAAAATAGCAAAACAAAATTTTGGATGAAATTCAAATTCGAATAGTTTTCCAACCAAATTTGAAATGTTTTCGAATTGAAATATGAATTTCCAAAGTGAATAAAATAGAATAGAAAAGAATGGAGTAAAACAGAACAAAATAGAATTTAAAAAGATAAAAGAACAGAATAAAATAGAATCTAAAATGAATAGAATAGAATAAAAAATAGCATAAAATAGAAAGAATATAACCATCTTCTGAAATTTTAATTTCAAATAGAATTAATTCAAATTTGTATAGAATAGAAAAAATAGAATAGAATTAAAAAAAAACAATAGAATATAATACAATAGAAAGACTATAACCATTTCCCAAAATTTGAATAGAATAAATTCAAATTTGAATAGGTTTCCAACCGAATTTGAAATGTTTTCGAATTCAAATTTGAATTTCCAAAGTGAATAAAATAGAATAGAAAATGAAGGGATAGAATAGAAAAGAATGGAGTAAAACAGAACAAAATAGAATTTAAAAAAATAAAAGAACAGAATAAAATAGAATAGAAAATGAATAGAATAGAATAAAAAAATAGCATAAAATAGAAAGAATATAACCATCTTCTGAAATTTGAATTTCAAACACAATACATTCGAATTTATATACAAAAGAAAAGAATAGAATAGAAAATAAAAAATAATAGACTAGAGTAGAAAATAATAGAATAGAAAAAAACGGAATAGAATACAATAGAAAGAATATAACCTTCCAAAATTCGAATTTCAAATAGAATGAATTCAAATTTGTATAGAATAGAAAAAATAGAATAGAATAAAAAAAATAGAATATAATACAATAGAAAGACTTTAACCATTTCCCAAAATTTGAACAGAATAAATTCAAATTTGAATAGTTTTCCAACCGAATTTTAAATGTTTTCGAATTCAAATTTGAATTTCCAAAGTGAATAAAATAGAATAGAAAATGAAGGGATAGAATATAAAAGAATGGAGTAAAACAGAACAAAATAGAATAAAAAAAATAAAAGAACAGAATAAAATAGAATAGAAAATAAAGGAAATTAATAGAATAGAAAAGAATAAAAAATAGCATAAAATGGAAAGAATACAACCATCTTCTGAAATTTGAATTTCAAACACAATACATTTTAATCTATATACAAAAGAAAAGAATAGAATAGAAAATAAAAAATAATAGACTAGAGTAGAAAATAATAGAATAGAAAAAAACGGAATAGAATAAAATAGAAAGAATATAACCTTCTTCCAAAATTCGAATTTCAAATTTGTACAGAATAGAAAAAATGGAATAGAATTAAAAAAACAATAGAATATAATACAATAGAAAGACTATAACCATTTCCCAAATTTGGAATAGAATAAATTCAAATTTGAATAGTTTTCCAACCAAATTTGAAATGTTTTCGAATTCAAATTTGAATTTCCAAAGTGAATAAAATAGAATAGAAAATGAAGGGATAGAATATAAAAGAATGGAGTAAAACAGAACAAAATAGAATTAAAAAAAAAGAACAGAATAAAATAGAATAGAAAATAAAGGAAATGAATAGAATAGAAAAGAATAGAAAATAGCATAAAATAGAATATAACCATCTTCTGAAATTTTAATTTCAAACAGAATACATTTGAATTTATATACAAAAGAAAAGAATAGAATAGAAAATAAAAAATAATAGACTAGAGTAGAAAATAATAGAATAGAATAGAAAAAAACAGAATAGAATAAAATAGAGAGAATATAACCTTCCAAAATTCGAATTTCAATAGGAATACAATAGACTGTAACCATTTCCCAAAATTTGAATAGAATAAATTCAAATTTGATTAGAACAGAAAATAATACAATAGAAAATAAAATGTTAGAGTAAAAAGGAATAGAATGGAATAGAATAGAATAGTAAAAAAAAAATCTATATATATACAAGAATAGAATAGAGTAGAAACAATATAAAGGTTTTCTGAAATTCATATTTTGAAAAGAATAAATTAGAATTCAAATAGAATAGAAACAAATAGAATATCAAATTCAAAAAATAGAATAGAATGGAATAGAAAGAATATAACCATCTTCCAAAATTTGAATTTTGAATAGATTTTTACACAGGGAGTTCAGAGAGGGAGAGGCAGTAGTCTGTGACAAGGGGACTATTCGTTTCTGTAAGGCTCCATCCACACTTGTGCGACTTGTCATGCAACTTTGGACATCAAGGTCGCATGAGAAGTCGTTCCCCATGTTTTCCAATGATAGCCAATCATATCTGTGCAATTTAAAGTTGCAGTGACTTCAGAGTAGTTCATGCGCTATTTTGGTCCGACTTTCACGCAACTTGAGGGCCATGGACTTCAATGTTAACCCTCAGATGTTGCATGAAAGTCGTACCTGAATGTTATAAAATGCAACAGTTGTCCATTATCACAGGTCAAAGCCAAAGTTGTATCCAAGTTGCTCCTATCCAAAGTTGCATCAAAGCTGCGCTCCAAAGTCGTTGCAACTTTGGAGTTCTACTAGTGAGAATGGAGTGTGATTGATTTTTACACTGGGAGTTCAGAGAGTGAGAGGCAGGAGCTTGTGGAAGGGAGATTGTTAATTCCTGCAAGTGTGAATGATATTCTACACTGGGGGTTCAAAGAGAGAGAGGCAGCAGTCTGTGGAAGGGGGGCTATTAATTTCTGCACGTGTGATTGATTTTTACACTGGGAGTTTAGAGAGTGAGAAGCAACAGTCTGTGAAAGGGGGGCAATTTGTTTCTGTAAGTGTGATTGATTTTTACACCGGGAGTTTAGAGAGTGAGAAGCAACAGTCTGTGAAAGGGGGGTAATTCGTTTCTGTAAGTGTGATTGATTTTTACACTGGGAGTTCAGAGAGAGAGAGGCAGGAGCTTGTGGAAGGGAGATTGTTAATCCCTGCAAGTGTGATTGATATTCTACACTGAGGGTTCAAAGAGTGAGAGGCGGCAGTCTGTGGAAGGGGGGGGGGCTATTCGTTTCTGTAAGTGTGTTGATTTTTACACTAGGAGTTCAGAGAGTTGGAGGCAGTAGCTAGTGGAAGGGAGATTGTTAATCTCTGTAAGTGTGATTGATATTCTACACTGGGGGTTCAACGAGTCAGAGGCGGCAGTCTGTGGAAGGGGAACTATTAATTTCTGCATGTGTGATTGATTTTTACACCGGGAGTTTAGAGAGTGAGAAGCAACAGTCTGTGAAAGGGGGGCAATTCGTTTCTGTAAGTGTCATTGATTTTTACACTGGGAGTTAAAAAAATGAGAGACAGCAGTCTTTGGGAGAGGAATTGTTAGTATCTATGTGTGATTGATTTTTACACTGGGAGTTCAGAGAGTGAGAAGCAACAGTCTGTGGAAGGGGAACTATTAGTTTCCGTAAGTGTGATTGATTTTTACACTAGGAGTTTAGAGAGTGAGAAGCAACAGTCTGTGAAAGGGGGATAATTTGTTTCTGTAAGTGCGATTGATTTTTACACTGGGAGTTCATAAAATGAGAGGCAGTAGCTAGTGGAAGGGAGATTGTTAATCCCTTTAAGTGTGATTGATATTCTACACTTGGGGTTCAAAGAGTGAGAGGCAGCAGTCTGTGAAAGGGGGACTGTTAATTTCTGTAAGCGTGTTTGATTTTTACACTGGGAGTTCACGAAATGAGAGGCAGCAGCCTGTGGAGTGGGGTCTTTAATCTCTGTGAGTGCGATTGATTTTTACATCTGAAGTGCAGAGAGTGAAAGGTAGATGTCTTTGTAATGGGGATTGTTTATCTTTTTGAGTGCGATTGATTTTTACACATGGTGCTCAAAGGGTGAAAGACGTCAGAAGGAGAACATGCAATCCACTGCACAGGCGTAAGGAAATCCAGACTCGGATCAGTTGCTTGCATATATGAAGGTATTGAGCCTTTGCAGGAATGAGTGTTTTCCATTGGAATAAGAAAGGAAATGCATTTACACGCATGTCAGCACGCTAATGTCCATGGTTTAATGTCTTAACATGCCCTGCATTAAACTTTGTATTGAATGTCAACACACATCATAATGCCCATGAATGTTGTGTGCATACATGCGATTGGGGGAGCGGCAAAAATGTGTTGAGGTCAGGACTCTGTGCAGGCCAGTCAACCAAACTTCCTCATACATGTCTTTATGGACCTTGCTTTGTGCAGTGGTGCGCAGTCATGTTGGAACAGGAAGGGGCCATCCCCAAACTGTTCTCACAAAGTTGGGAGCATGAAATTGTCCAAAATGTCTTGGTATGCTGACGCCTTAAGAGTTCCCTTCACTGGAACTAAGGGGCCGACCCCTGAAAAACAGCCCCACACCATAATCCCCCTCCACCAAATGATTTGGACCACTGCACAAACTCTCCCCACAAAGTTGGGAGCATGAAATTGTCCTAAATGTTCACAAAGTCCTGACCTCAACCCGACAGAACACCTTTGGGATGAATTGGAGCGGAGACTGTGAGCCAGGCCTTCTCATCCAACATCAGTGCCTGACCTCTGGAAGAACGGTCAAACATTCCCATAGATACTCCTAAACCTTGTGGACGGCCTTCCCAGAAGAGGTGAAGCTGTTATAGCTGCAAAGGGTGGGCCAACTCCATATTGAACCCTACAGACTAAGACTGGGATGCCATTAAAGTTCATGTGGGTGTAAAGGCAGGCGTCCCAATACTTTTGGTAATATGGTGTAAGTATTTCTCCTGTGTATTTAGCGATCTGTCTGGGATTCAGCTTTAACCACTTGCTGACCGCCGACTGCAGTCTGACAGCGACAGAGTGGCTCGACATCGCAAACCGGCGTCATATGACGGCGGCTGCGATATCGCTCACTGTGAGCGTGCGCGTGCCCCCGGAGGCACACTCGCGTGCTCACTGTGTTGCAGGTGGGGGCAAGGAGTGGGCAGGGCAGACTCGATCGCCGCAATGCCCCCCCCCCCCCCGCAGTGAGAGAACGGAGGTCCGTGTAAGTAAACATGGATCTCCATTCTGTTAGAGGGGGAAGGGCTGTGATCACAGGCTCCCTGTATATGGAAGCCATGATCACTCCCCGCCCCCTGCCAGCCCAGCCCCCATACAGTTAGAACACACTGAGGGAACACAGATAACCCCTTAGAGCGCCCCCTCCAGGTGAACCCCTTCCCTGCCAATGACATTTACACAGTAATCAGTGCATTTTTATAGCACTGATCGCTGTATAAATGCCAATGGTCCCAAAAAAGTGTCAAAATAGTCCGACATGTCCGCCGCAATATCGCAGATCGCCGCCATTACTAGTAAAAAATAAAAAAAAACCCAGAAATTAATTCTCATCGTCTGTAAACGTGGCAACTTTTGCGCAAACCAATCAATAAACGCCAATTGCAATTTTCTTTACCAAAAATATGAGGAAGAATATAAATCGGCCGATGGAAAAAATTGTTTTTTTTTTTGGATTTGTATTTTAGCAAAAAGTAAGAAATGTTGTTATTTTTGAAAAATTGTCGCTCTTCTTTTGTTTATGGCGGCGATCAGAAATGACGCAGAGGGGATCAAATACCACCAAAAGAAAGCTCTATTTGTGGGGAAAAAAGGACACAAATTTAGTTTGGGCACAACGTCGCACGACCGCGCAATTGTCAGTTAAAGGGACGCAGAGCCGAATCGCAAAAAAGTGCTCTGGTCCTAGAGTGGGAAATCCTTCCGGGGGTGAAGTGGTTAAGTCCTGTATATGGAACTCGTAATGCTGTCCTTCATTATTGCGTTAGGCTGCAGTATTCCGCATCTCTTACCCACAATGCCGTTCTCTTCTCCCAGCGCTCGGCTGGCGATCTTCCTGAGCGGTGTGAATGCAGAACAATCGCCCGGGGCTTTGCTAGTTTTGAGAGCGCCGCCGGGGGGTGGAATGTGTGGGTTCTGTGTGCGGCCGGTCAGAAGAGGTGATAATGGAGAGGAGAATAAAGTCAATGCACACAGTGAGGCGCCCGCAGCGTCTGCAGGAAGTCTGGGGTTCAGGTGATACTTTTATTGGCTCACTTACAAGAATAAAGAAGCCGTAGCTTTCCTTCCTCGGGGAATTCTATCCAGTCTATAGGAGGGACCTGATTGCTCAGTTGTAGCGGCTCCTCTCCTGGACTGAAACGGCTTTCTCTGATTTCACTGCACACTGTGAGCTTCTCACCATGTGCATTAGAAGCTGCAGCAAGTCAGATAGAGCCCCGCCTCATTTTGTGGCTGGAGGACGTCCAGCATCATCTAGCCCTTTCCTCCACAGCCTGACTGTCCCTAGCCATCCTCCTTTCATTCATGGCTGGGGAATGCCCACTCCGTCCGTCTGACACCCACCAATCAAGGCATTGTCATATTTGCATAACTCCTCCCAAGTTCCCCGCCCACTGCTTGCATCAGGACTTCAGTCTTGGAGGCTCAGCATCACATGTGGGCATTGCATGCAACTACAGCCTGCCCATGGATAATCCAATCACTGCACAGCAGAACAGCCCAGGAAATTAACTGAAAGAGGCTTCAGCCTAGCTTTGACCAGGCCACGCCCACAACGCATTTTGCCCCACATTTGCATGACTCCAGCCCGCTTCTTGCACCAGCTTTCATTAGGGACTCCTGAGACAATTCCAGAGGCAGGGTGCCACAATGTTTTCAGGAATCTATGTACAGCTGTGCAGGGCCGTCTTTAACACAGGGCAAAAGGGGCAGCTGCCCCGGGCCCAGTCATTTTTGTGGCGCCCAAAGCAGCTGCCACTTGAGCCCACACTGCCCGCAAATAGTTGATAGGTGGATTTGGGAGGGCCCAAGAAAATGTTTGCCCAGGGACCAATCAATATTAACCACTTGCCGAGCGCCCGCCGCAGCGTGACGGCGGCAAAGTGATTCATTATCGCAAACCGCCTTCACCTGACTGCGGCCGTGACGAGTATTGTGAGTGTGTGCGCCGCCAGAAGGCGTGCTCGCGCGCTCACTGTGTTCTGGGGGGGGGGACAGGGAGCGGGTAGGGCTACCCGCGATGGCCTCTCCGGAGTGACAGAATGGAGGTCCTTGTAAGTAAACACAGATCTCCGTTCTGTTAGAGGGGGAAGGGCTGTGATCACAGCCTACCTGTATATGGAAGCCATGATCACTCCCCGCCCCCTGCAAGCCCAGCCCCCATACAGTTAGAACACATTGAGGGAACACAGTTAACCCTTAGAGCGCCCCCTTCAGGTTAACCCCTTCACTGCCAATGGCATTTACACAGTAATCAGTGCATTTTTATAGCACTGATCGCTGTATAAATGCCAATGGTCCCAAAAAAGTGTCAAAATGGTCCGACACGTCCGCCGCAATATCGCAGTACCACTAAAAATCGCAGATCGCCACCATTACTAGTAAAATATTAAAAAATAAAAACCCCAGGAATTAATTCTCATGGTTCGTAAACGCGGCAACTTTTGCGCAAACCAATCAATAAACGCCGATTGTGATTTTTTTTACCAAAAATATGAGGAAGAATATAAATCGGCCAAAACCGATGAAAAAAATTTTTTTTTTTTTTGCAAAATTGTCGCATTTTTTTATTTGTAGCGGTGATCAGAAATGACGCAGAGGTAATCAAATACCACCAAAAGAAAGCTCTATATGTGGGGAAAAAAGGATGCAAATTTTATTTGGGTACAACGTTGCACGACCGCGCAATTGTCAGTTAAAGCAACGCAGCGCCGAATCGCAAAAAGTGCTCTGGTCCTAAAGGGGGAAATCCTTCCAGGGCAGAAGTGGTTAAAGACGGCCTTACAGCTGAGACCTGCCTGCAGTATTCTGCATCTCCTACCCACGATGGCAGCCATAGGTGTGCACACAGGGTGTGCCAGATGTGCCTGGGTACACCCTAATCACCTTGTGTGGCGTAGATTCCCCCTGTTTTTAACTCCTGATATTTGACCAAAGCCCCCTAACGGGGCTCCTAAAAAATTGTAAAAAAAATAAATAAAATCTTCTTCTTCTTCTCTTCTTTTCTGGAGATGTTGACTTGTCGCTCTCTTCCACTCGAATGCCGGGTCCGTGCTGCGCGGTTGCCTTATATTGGCATGGGGCGGGGCCACACGCTGACGTCATCCTGAGCTCCGCCTTCATGACATCACATCCTAGGGCGGGGCTGTGATGTGAAGCACGGACCCGGCATCCGAGTGGAAGACAGCGACGAGTCAACATCTACAGAGAAGAAGAAGAGGAAGCCAGCCGAGGAGACAGCGGCAAAAGAGCAGAAGACAGAAGATGCCTCAAAAGATAGAAACTCCGCAAAAGAGCCGAAGATGCGGGAGAAGGGAGGGGAGAAGACGCTGATTTAATAAAATATTTTAAAAAGCTGTGCAGTGTATTTTTTTTGTACACTTATTTTGCAGGTAAATGGGTAGGGGTACAATGTACCCCATACTTATTTACATAGGGTGGGGGGCCAGCATCTGGGGGTCCCCTTATTAAAGGGGGCTTCCGGATTCCGATAAGCCCCCGCCCGCAGACCCCGACAACCACCGGCCAAGGTTGTCGGGAAGAGGCTCTTGTCCCCATGGGCAGAACCCCCCCGCCCCAAAGCACCCATACTCCCCATGTTGAGGGCATGCGGCCTGGTACGGTCCAGGACGGGGGGGGGGGGGGGGCG
>BLSH010479083.1:246282-261946 GCA_018402905.1 Glandirana rugosa | reverse complement strand
GGGGGGGGGGGGGGGGGCGCTCGCTCATCCCCACCCCCTTTCCTGGCCAGCTAGGCTGCGTGCTCGGATAAGGGTCTGGTATGGATTTTGGAGGGGACCCTGCGTCATTTTTTTGGCGTGGGGGTTCCTCTTAAAATCTATGCCAGATCGTAGGGCCTGGTATGCTCTTGGAGGGAACTCCATGCAAACTTTTTTGCGGGGGGTTCCCCTCCAAGACACCTAGCACACAAGTCGCGCCGCAATTCGTATCGCCATGATCCGACTTTCTGGTGCGACTTCTATTCAAATCAATGAGCTCCCATAGGGAACCATTGAATTTGAGTAGAGGCAGCAAAACGCTGCAGAAAGCTAGCGCGGAAAAACGTGCATTGACGTCAATGCAAAACGCCGAAAAAAACTGCGGTTTTTCCCTGGCGTTGGGCCCAACGTTTTTCTTCTTTTTTTTTTTTTTTTGCATACGCCGTGTGTATGAGGCCTTAATGTAATAACATTTATACATTTTTACTTCTACGCTCTTTTTTTCATACCGTCTGCCCTTAAAGTCCAAGGGGGTTTTATATGAGGTCTCAGCCCATGTGCTGATTCTTCTTGTTTTTTCCATTCAATCCTCACCATCATGGGCAAGGCCAGAGAGCGGTCAGAGGACATCAGGGAGAAGATTGTAGACATGGGCAAGGCTGGAATGGACTACAAGACCAATGGCAAGAAGCTTGGTGAGAAGGAGACAACTGTTGGAGCGATTATTTGCTAATGGAAGAAATACAAAATAACCATCAATCTCCCTCGGTCTGGAGCTCCATGCAAGATTTCTCCTCATGGGGTGAGGATGGTCATGAGAAAAGTGAGGGATCCGCCCAGAACTACACAGGAGGAGCTTGTGAAGGATCTCAAGGCAGTTGGGACCACAGCCACCAAAAAAAACATTGGTAACAAAATACACCGCCATGGATTGAAATCCTACAGCACCCGCAAGGTCCTCCTCCTCAAGAAGGCCCATCTGCAAGACCGTCTGAAGTTTGCCAATGAACATCTAAATGATTCAGAGAAGGATTGGGAGAAAGTTCTGTGGTCAGCTGAGACCAAAACTGAGCTCTTTGGCATCAACTCAACTCACCGTGTTTGGAGGAAGAAAAATGCTGACTATGACCCTAAGAACGCCATCCCTACAGCCAAACACGGAGGTGGAAACTTTATGCTTTGGGGCTGTTTCTCTGCTAAACAGGCCAACTTTGCCACATTGAGGGGCCAATGGAGGGGGTCATGTATTGTAAAATCATGGATAAGAACCTTCTTCCCTCAGCCAGAACACTGAAGATGGGTCGTGGATGGGTCTTCCAGCATGACAATGACCCAAAACATTCTGCCAAGGCAACAAAGGAGAGGCTCAAGAAGAACATTGCCTAGCCAGTCTCCAGACCTTAATCCTATAGAAAATATATGAAGGGAGCTGAAACTTTGAGTTGCCAAGGAACCTTAAGGATTTAAAGAAGATCTGTACTGCGGCAGGTCGGCTCTATTGCGCAAAATCATGTACCTGTACGCCATTTCGTGCAATAGCCACTGGTTGCACTGATTGGACAGAGGGGGAGCCAATCAGCAGGGTTGATCATTTCTGAGAGGGGCAGAATGGCAGTCTGCCTTTGTAAACAAGGCAGATCGCCGTTCAGACAGGGGAGAAGATAGAGATCTTGTGTTTCTGCTTAGCAGGAACACAGATCTCTGTCTTCACCCAGTCAGAGCACCTCCCCCACGCAGTTAGCAAGCACTCCCTAGGCACACACTTAACCCTTTGATCGCCCCAATGTTAACCCCTTCACTGCTAGTGTCATTAGTACAGTGACAGTGCATATTTTTTTTAGCACTGATCACTGTAAAAATGTCACTGGTCCCAAAAAAAGTGTCAGTTAGGTTTTCGATTCGTCCACCGCAATGTCGCAGTCCCGATAAAAAACGGTGATCGCCGCCATTACTGATAAAAAAAATAAAATAAATAAAAATGCCATAAAAATATCCCATAGTTTGTAGACGCTATAACTTTTGCGTAAACCAATCAACATACGCTTATTGGGAATTTTTACCAAAAAAGTAGCAGAATACAAATTGGCCTAAATTGATTAAAGTGGAGTTCCACCCAAGAGTGAAACTTCTGCTGGTTGGATTCCTCCCCCCCTCAGGTGTCACATTTGGCACCTTTCGGGGGGGAGGGGGAAGAGGACCCTTGTCTTTAGACAGGTGTCCTTTTCCACATATCCGGGAGCTCTGGTCCGCCGCCGCGGCCGCTGAGGTCAGCAGCCCAGCTCCCTCCTCCCTGCTCGTTCTGCTACTTGCTGCCTGGCCAATAGCAGAGTGCGGCGGAGCCTCGCGCATGCGCAGTAAGGTGCCCGGCGTGACGCTGTAATGCTACACGTCCGGGTTCCCTTACCCACAATGGAGGCGGCTGCACCCGAGCCCCGATCCCAAGATTGGCGGCGGGTGCCGACATCGCTGGACTCCAGGACAGGTAAGTGTCCTATTATTAAAAGTCAGCAGCTACTGTATGTTTTTTTTTTTTATTTAGATTTTTTTTACAGCAGATTTCTGGTTAAAAAAATCGCAATCAGCGTTTACTGATTGATTTGTGCAAAAGTTGCTGCGTTTACGAATGATGAGAATTAATTTCTGGGGTTTTTATTTTTTGTTATTTTTTACTAGTAATGGCGGCGATCTGCGATTTTTAGCGGTGCTGCGATATTGGGGCGGACACGTTGAACCATTTTGACACTTTTTTGGGACCATTGGCATTTATACAGCGATCAGTGCTATGAAAATGCACTGATTACTGTGTAAATGTCACTGGCAGTGAAGGGGTTAACCTGCGTGGGGCACTCTAAGGGTTTACTGTGTTCCCTTAGTGTGTTCTAACTGTATGTGGATGGGCTGGCAGGGGGAGGGGAGTGGCACCTTTCGGGGGGAGGGGGAAGAGGACATCTGTCTTTAGACAGGGAGGGGAGTGATCACGGCTTCCATTTACAGGAAGGCTGTGATCACAGCCCTTCCCCCTCTGTCAGAACGGAGATCCGTGTTTACTTACACGGACCCCGGTTCTCTCACTGCGGGGGGGGGGGGGCATCGCGGGTAGCCGGCGGAGATCGAGTCCGCCCTACCAGCTCCCTGGCCCCCCTGGAACACACAATGCTAGTTATCGCCGGTGACGGCGGTTTGCGATAACGAGCCACTTTGCCACCGTCAGGCTGCGGCGGGCGGTCGGCAAGTGGTTAATAAATGTATACATTTTTTTATTTGTTTATAGCGCAGAGGTGATCAGAAATGACGCAGAGGTGATCAAATACCATTAAAAGAAAGCTCTATTTGTGGGGGAAAAGAATTACATACATTTTATTTTGGTACAACGTCGCAGAACTGTGCAATTGTCAGTTAAAGCGACGCAGTGCCATTCTGAAAAAAATGGCCTGGTCATTAAGGGGGTAAAAGCTTCCGGGGCTGAAGTGGTTAAAGCATTGTTATGCAGCACAGTGCTTGTGCTGTGTAATTTGGCCCTCTCTATCACCTGTAATACCTGGCTGATCCTGCCTAGCTGTACCCTCCGACCACGGTTTATCAAGGCCGATGAGCCCTGACACCGTGGTCAGTTTACATGTCTCTGTCCTCCTCTCCCCTCCCCTCCCTCCCTGCCTGTCAGCTTGTGAGAGTGCCCACCCCTCCGCATCTTAGGCTAAAATAACTTTTACTTTTTTATACAACCCTCTCTTGCTTGTAATGCTAGATGCCCCTGTGTACATGCGTTATAGAAAAAATGCCGTTTATACCCGATTTCTGAGCGCTCACGTGATCGGTCGCTTCTCTCCTCCTCCCCTCCCAACTGATGTCAGCGGGGGATTCTCAGGCCCTCCCCCTGCAACTATCAGATTCAGAGAGGGGAGAGCCGGCCGGTCATGTGAGGGCCGAGTGGCGCCCCAAAATTGGGTGTAAACTGCATTTTTTCTATAGAGCATGTACACGGGGGCACCTAACATTAGAAACAAGGGAGGGTTGTATAAAGTGGGCAGAGTGGCTTAACAACCACTTTAAGTAAGCCAATTAGACATGCACGGTTCATTTCATTCCAAATTGAAATTTGGACAAACTTTTTGTTATTCGGATGTATCCGAATTTCCGAATTACAATAGTAACAAATTTAAACAAATCCGAAATAGCAAAACAAAATTTCGGATGAAATTCGAATTCAGATAGTTTCCTAATGGAACTTGAATATTTTTCTAATCAAATTTGAATCATTTTTGAATCAAATTTGAGTTTCCTTAAGAGAATAAAATAGAGTAGCAAAGGAATAGAATAGAAAATAATACAATAGAATACAGTATAACCCTCTTCTGAAATTCGAACTTCAAATAGAATAAATTTGAATTTGAATACAATAGAAAAGAATAGAATAGAAAAAAAAGAATAGAATAGAAAAAATAGAATAGAAGATAATAATAACCTTCTTCCAAAATTCCGATTTCGAATAGAATAAATTTAAATTCAAATAGAATAGAATAGAAAATAAAAGAATAGAATACATTTTAAAAACAATAGAATATAACAGAACACAATGGAAAGAATCTAACCATTTCCCAAAATTTGAATAGAATAAATTTGAATTTGAATAGAATAGTAAAGAATAGGTTAGAATAGGATAAAAAAAATAAATACAATAGACTAGAAAATAATAGAATAGAATAGAAAAAACAAATAACTGTTTCCAAAATTTGAATTTCGAATAGAACGCATTTGAATTGAATAGAATATAAAAGAATAGAATAGAACAGAAAATAAAAAGAATAGAATAGCATTGAAAAAACAATAGAATAGAATGGAATAGAAAGAACATAACCATCTTTCAAAATTCAAATAGAATACAATTAATTTCGAATAGACAAAACGATTCAAGGTTGAATAAACTAAACAAATTCCGAAAATGAATTAAACGAATTTATGTAAATAACGAATCAAAATGAAACACATTTTTTTTGCTAGGTCTAAAGCCAATAAAGGATATCACTTAACCTTCAAACAATTTTGATCCTGCCAGAAATCCAGGGATCCCGTGGTGACTATCATTAGTTACATTGTTCCTCCCCATCTATGTTATGGAGAAAAGGCGCAGGTAGGTGTTCCATAGTCCTGTCCTATGGTGACCTCCAAGGACACAGCATGGTGAGTGAGGCTTGTCACCCTAGAACAGGAAATGTGTTTCCAGGTTAAAATAAGAAATAAAAGCGTGAAAAAAAGAAAACTGCAGCCATTGCAGCTAAGGACTGGTAAGCTGCAATATATTGCATTTTTGATCTTTGGCTTGGATACACTTTACAAAGACAACACTAAGGGGTGTTAACTGGTATAGCTGTCCATCCATGGAAACCGCATGTAAATTCCTTCTGGGCTAAAACTGAATGTTCTCAGGCTATATTCTCTATAGATCCAATGTGTGAATGGGGAAGGTACCACATTATGGCCACTGGATGGCGCTATCATAGCAAAAAAGTATGCTCTTCCGCTCCATCTAGTGGCCATAATGTGATATTTTAAGTGTCCTCCTTATGTAAATCTGTGTCTGCACCTCACCCTGCTTCTCTCCTCTGCTCAGGGCTGGTGCAAGGATTTTTGACAACCTAGGCGAAAGCTCATTTTGCCGCCCCCCCCTTGGCTCCACCCCTGACTCCACCCCCCTTCCCCTGCCCAGCCTGATCTGTGCCAATGAATTGCAGATTGATCAGCGCCAGTCAAATACAGCTTCACAAGCGCCAATCAATACAGCCTCATCTGTGCCCATCAAATGCAGCTTCACCTGTGCCCATCAAATACAGCTTCACCTGTGCCCATCAAATGCAGCTTCATCTGTGCCCATCAAATGCAGCTTCACCTGTGCCAATCAATACAGCCTCACCTGTGCCCATCAAATACAGCTTCATCTATACCCATCAAATACAGCTTCACATGTGCCCATCAAATACAGCTTCACCTGTGCCCCTCAAATACAGCCTCACCTGTGCCCATCAAATGCAGCTTCACCTGTGCCCATCACATACAGCTTCACCTGTGCCCATCAAATACAGCTTCACCTGTGCCCATCAAATACAGCTTCATCTATACCCATCAAATACAGCTTCACCTGTGCCCATCAAATACAGCTTCACCTGTGCCCATCAAATACAGCTTCATCTATACCCATCAAATACAGCTTCATCTATGCCCATTAAATACAGCTTCATCTATGCCCATCAAATACAGCTTCACGGGGGTGGGGGCAGGGGGGGGGGTATTCGGCAGATCAGTCACTATTTCTATATACATTTGCAAATTGCATGTGATAATACAATCTCATTATCTCAGTCAGACAGTGTCAGTTTTTACATGAATCAATGCAGAGCAGCCAGTGACAGATCAACAGTGGCCAGGCGCCCCTAGGCGGCTGTGCGCCTTAGGCGGCCGCCTACTCCGCCTAGTGGTAGAGCCGGCCCTGCCTCTGCTTGCTGGCTCTAATTTCACTTCCTTAATCAGCCAATTAGTGACTGAGCCGGAGTACCTCCAGGTGTCTGGAGACCCTTTAATTGGGGTCTCCAAACAAATTCAAGACCGTTCCCAACACAAACATTTCCCTCATGATAGAATTTTGTTTAATTTCCACTGGGAGCCCCCATGTTATATTTCAGGAAGAAAAGTTTCCAAAATGTTAATACCCCTGTAGTCCCCGCAGGTTCTCTGTACTATGGTGGTCCCTGACAATCCATGGCCTCTTCATTTATTTAAAATAAGGAATGCCAAAATATGCAGATCTGAAGTAAATTAAATGGGAGCTTTATTCTTTCCTCCTCCTAAGACTACTGCATGGTTCACCTACCGGGGCAGTCTGATTGGCAGTGACAAGTCAACCTTGTGGGGCAGGCCAACATCCATGGACAGCCCCAGCGCCCAACACAGCTCAACCTTAGGGTTGCCACCTCATCCCTTTAAACCCAAACACCTATGAATTACCCAGGTTGTTCTGAGGCTAATTTAATGCAGATAAGGTACCAAGTGAGTTTAATTATCACCTTAATCAGCCACAGAACAACCTGTGTAATTCATAGGTGTTCGGGTTTAAAGGGATGAGGTGGCAACTCTACTCAACCTCCCACAGCAGCTTAAATTACGGGGAAAGCTCCACCGTTCTGGAGAGACCCATATCCTGGGAAGCTTCAGATTCTCGAGAGGTGGGGCTCTCCAGGAAGTTGGAGATGTCCCAATAGTTAAAGCTGTCCTCTTGGAGGTTGCGAGCCAGGCCTTCTCGTCCAACTCACAAATGTGCTTCTGGAAGAATGGTCAAACATTCCCATAGACACTCCTAAACCTTGTGGACAGCCTTCCCAGAAGAGGTGACGCTGTTATAGCTGCAAAGGGTGGTCCAACTCAATATTGAATTCTACAGACTAAGACTGGGATGCCATTAAAATTCATGAGCGTGTAAAGGCAGGTGTCCCAATACTTTTGGTAATCTAGTGTATGGGCTAATCTGTTCTTGGGTGTCTATAATTGTAATACTTCAATTTGTGATTCACCCCCTGGTACATTAGGGTCTCCTGATGAAGCAATCAAGTTGTGAAACCCCTCAGACCACTGCTCCTGTATTTCTGGGATTGTCTGATCATTATATTCATAGTTTTATATACATACAGTATCTCAGAAAAGTAAGTATACCCCTCACATTTTTGTAAATATTTTATTCTATCTTTTCATGTGACAACACTGAAGAAATGACACTTTGCTACAATGTAAAGTAGTGAGTGTACAGCTTGTATAACAGTGTAAATTTGCTGTCCCCTCAAAATAACTCAACACACAGCCATTAATGTCTAAACTGCTGGCAACAAAAGTGAGTACACCCCTAAGTGAAAATGTCCAAATTGGGCCCAAAGTGTCAATATTTTGTGTGGCCACCATTATTTTCCAGCACTGCCTTAACCCTCTTGGGCATGGAGTTCACCAGAGCTTCACAGGTTGCCACTGGGGTCCTCTTCCCCTCCTCCATGACGACATCACAGATGCTCAATAGGGTTTAGGTTTGGAGGCGCTTGGCCAATCCATCACCTTTACCCTCAGCTTCTTTACCAAGGCAGTGGTCATCTTGGAGGTGTTTGGGGTCATTATGTTGGAATTCTGCCCTGCGGCCCAGTCTCTGAAGGGAGGGGATCATGCTCTGCTTCAGTATGTCACAGTACATGTTGGCATTCATGGTTCCCTCAATGAACTGTAGCTCCCCAGTGCCGGCAGCACTCATGCAGCCCCGGACCATGACACTCCCACCACCATGCTTGACTGTAGGCAAGACACACTTGTCTTTGTACTCCTCACCTGGTTGCCGCCACACACGATTGACACCATCTGAACCAAATAAGTTTATCTCTGTCTCATCAGACCACAGGGCATGGTTCCAGTAATCCATGTCCTTAGTCTGCTTGTCTTCAGCAAACTGTTTGCGGGCTTTCTTGTGCATCATTTTTAGAAGAGACTTCCTTCTGGAATGACAGCCATGCAGACCAATTTGATGCAGTGTGCGGTGTATGGTCTGAGCACTGACAGGCTGACCCCCACCCCTTCAACCTCTGCAGCAATGCTGGCAGCACTCATACGTCTATTTCCCAAAGACAACCTCTGGATATGACGCTGAGCACGGCATTCAACTTCTTTGGTCGTCCATGGTGAGGCGCTGTTCTGAGTGGAACCTGTCCTGTTAAACCGCTGTATGGTCTTGGCCACCATGCTGCAGCTCAGTTTCAGGGTCTTGGCAATCTTTTTATAGCCTAGGCCATCTTTATGTAGAGCAACAATTCTTTATTTCAGATCCTCAGAGAATTCTTTACAATGAGGTGCCATGTTGAACTTCCAGTGACCAGTATGAGAGAGTGAGAGCGATAACACCAAATTTAACACACCTCCTCCCCATTTACACCCGAGGCCTTGTAACACTCACGAGTCACATGACACCGGGGAGGGAAAATGGATAATTGGGCCCAATTTGAACATTTTCACTTAGGGGTGTACTCACTTTTGTTGCCCGCGGTTTAGACATTAATAGCTGTGTGTTGAGTTATTTTGAGAGGACAGCAAATTTACACTGTTATACAAGCTGTACACTCACTACTTTACATTGTAGCAAAGCGTCATTTCTTCAGTGTTGTCACATGAAAAGATAGAATAAAATATTTACAAACATGTGAGGGGTGTACTTACTTATGTGAGATAATCTATATACATACATGTTACTTTGGGCAAGACGGGAGTAGTGCCCTATCAGGAGACAGATCTTGTGGTTTATATGATGTTTTAATACAATTTTAACAATGTGATGTAATAAAATGTTGCGCTTTTAAGCATTTTTTTCTCTTCTCTTCTCTGAGGTTATGGTTGGCACTGTAAAGTCCATTTGTCTTTTTCGCTTTGTTGCAATTTCTGAATTAGGATGTGGTGTCATTTTTAGGAAACTGTACTCTCTATCTTTTTTTGTCATCATGTTTTAATTTTTTAAGCTTTAACTTAAACAACACTGTATCTGAGCACTGTAAACCGAAAACGCTATTTAATTCATTAACCACTTCAAGACCGAGCCTCTTTTTGGAGTTTGGAGGTTATCAGCTAAAAACAGGTTTTTTTGCTATAAAATTACTTAGAACCCCCAAACATTATATATTTTTTTTTCTAAGACCCTAGAGAATAAAATGGCGGCCATTGCAAAACTTTGTCACACCGTATTTGCGCAGCGGTCTTAAAAGCGCGATTTTTTTTGAAAAAATTCAGTTTTTTGAGTTAAAAAATAAGACAACAGTAAAGTTAGGTCAATTTTTTTCCATATTGTGAAAGATAATGTTACGCCGAGTAAAATCATACCCAACATGTCATGCTTCAAAATTGCGTCCGCTCGCGGAATGGCGACAAACTTTGCAACATAAAAATCTCCATTGGCGACGTTTAAAAAATTCTACAGGTTAGCATTTTTGCGTTACAGAGGAGGTCTAGGGCTAGAATTATTGCTCTCGCTCTAACGATCGCGGCGATACCTCACATGTGTGGTTTGCACACCGTTTTCATATGTGGGCGGGACTTACGTATGCGTTCGCTTCTGCGCGCGAGCTCGCAAGGACGGTGCACTTTCAAATTTTTTTTTTTTTTTAATTATGTATTTTACTTTTTAATTTTTATTTTTACAACTTTTTAAAAAAAAAAAAAAATTTTGATCACTTTTTTTCCTATTACAAGAAATGTAAACATTCCTTGTAATAGAAAAAAGCATGACAGGACCTCCAAAATATGAGATCTGGGGTCAAAAAGACCTCACATCTCATTTTTAGACTAAAATGCATTTAAAAAAAAAATTTTGAAAAAAGTGGCAGGGGAAAAAAAAAAATGTCCCCTTTAAGAGCATTGGGCGGAAGCTACTTGTGACGTAGCTTCCGCCCAGCCATGTTATGGAGCCGAGTGAGCGGCTTCAGCCGCTCACTCGGCACACGGACACTAGAGGGAAAGGACCCGATCATCTCCGCCGCTGCCGGCAGGTCCGGTAAGCGGCGGAGATGACCGGAAAGCGGTGGGAGGGGGGGGGACACCTCTCCCGCCGCTGATAAAAGTGATCTCGCGGCGAATCCGCCGCTAAGATCACTTTTATCTTACGCAGAATCGCCTGCAGAAAAAAATGATACCAGGGTTATGGTAGCTATCTGCTACCATAACAACGGTATTCCACTTCAAAGTACCGCCGTCAAACGACGTACGGCGGTCCGGAAGTGGTTAATATTCAGCGCAAAACTCCCCCATCTATCCACAACTCCATGCTTTATTTTGCTGAGAAAGCTACAGCCATCTTGAGTAAGGGCAGATGATTCATGTAGCGTTTACTTCCTGGAATCCATCTGCCCTCAGCTCAGGCATGCAGCCAGGAGGGCTTGCCTAGCCGAGAAAGCCCCTCCTCCTCTCCTGAAGACTCCTGGAATGTCTGAAATCATTTTGGCTAAGGCCTGGAAACCAGGAAATAACTGAAGAAATGAGAAAAAAAAATTCAATGACAATTACACAGTCATGCAACGCTGTACCTAAACAACTTTATAATTTTTTTGACTGACAGAGCTTTCTTTTGGGGGTATTTAATCATATGACGGGAGTCACTTTGGGCGGGGAGCCCGTGGAACCCAGCTTATCTTAGAGGGGTCAGTAAACTCCTGGTTCAGCTCCCAGGCCCCTCTTATGTGTAAGTCACCCTGTGTCTATTAGGGGCACAGGGTGACCTGAGAAGCCCAGTCTGGTCTGATCTCACCAGGCTCACTACACCCACACTGGACAGCATTTTATTTTACCCCTGAACCAGCCAGGTTGTCTTTACTATGATTAGAACACTGACATTGGACATTTGCACTGTGTGCAGGCGCGCATGCCCAAGTCATAAGAGAGGAGAGGCTCCTTTAACATGAAACAAGTGGTCTGCGCGCCCAGTTAGTGCCCATTCACACAGGGGCAACTCGCGCTCTGACTTGAGTCACCTCAAGTCACTTGACAAGTGAAATCCCATTGAAGTGAATAGGAGCCGTATAAATGTAGACTACTGAAGTCGCTCCGCTTTCAGAAAAGGTTCCTGTACTACTTCAAGGCGACTTCTATCCAACTTGTGCCCATAGAATTCAATAGAAGTCGCACCCAAGTCGGATCCCCCATCTAAATGCAAGCGACTTTGTAGTGTTAAAGAATAGAATTTATTTGGGGCAGCCCCCTCCCTCCCTTCTCTGATTGGCCACAGGCAAAGTCGCTTGGCATAAGTCGTGTTGAAAGTCGCGCTGAAATCGCCTAGCAAAGTCGCGCTGAAGTCGGGTCGCCCCTGTGTGAATGCAGCCTAACTGATTTAAATAGTTGTTGAAAGGTTAAGACCCTTAACGGGGCGTATTAAATAAATCTGCTGTAACGTCGGGCCCGGCGTCAGGGAAGGATCGGCGTCAAAAATGCAATTTCGTCAGCGTTTTGCATCGGCGTTAATGTGCGGTGGTGAGCGTCATAGTTAAAAAACAATCGTCTGCTATTTTTTAACCTGAAAACGCCGGCGCTAAAAACGGCAGTTAATGTCGCGTTAGTGAGCGTTTTGCCGGCTCAGCGTCAAAAACGGAACGCGCTGGCAGTGGGTTCTGCTTTCAGCTCACTAATGCCGATGCCCTCTACAGCTCAAAAACGTCAGTGTTTTTATGGGGCCATTGAATAACATGGAGAGCTGCAAAAAAACGTGGTGTTAAAAAACGTCCGTGTGTATGAGGCCCAAATGTTTCAGTACCACTAGCAAAGTTGGCTGCATGCCCGGATGTTGGTAAGTTGAATGTGCCTGTGCCTCGTGATTGGATGCAAAGTTTATCCCACCCTGTGTCTCTCTGCCAACAAGGAGGGGAATTGCCTCCAGAAATATGTACTTGTTTGTGTGCTCCAAATAAAGTCTAATGCCGTTATCCACCCTACATTGAGTAACGGCTAATGCCTGGGTGCTCTGAGGGATTTTGGATTGTGCTGGTACCGGGCAAGGAAAGCTAATACGGGGGAACATACTCCTCAAGAGTACGGGGTTCATCACAAATCACCACTGGGTTTTTTTATTTTTTGTCCTCCTTCACTGATGTGCGCTGATGAGGAGGCACTGATGAGGTGGCACTGATAAGGAGGTACTAATATGCAGCACTGATTGGCAGGACTGATGGGCACTGAAAGGCATCACTGATGGGCACTGATTACCATCACTGATGGGCACTGACTGGTATCACTGATGAGCGCTTACTGACGTCACTAATGTGCACTGATTTCCATCACTGATGGGCACTGATTGCCATCACTTATGGGCACTCACTGACATCACTGATGGGCACTGACTGGCATGACAGTTGGGCACTGACTGGCATCACTGTTGGGCACTGACGGACATCACTGATGGGCACTGAATGGCATCACTGCTGGACACTGATCACCATCACTGATGGGCACTGACTGGCATCACAAATGGGCACTGACTAGCATCACTGATGGGCACTGACTGGCATCACTGATGGGCACTGATTGGCCTCACTGATCGGCACTGATTGCCATCACTAATCGGCACTGAATGGCATCACTGCTGGGCACTGATTGCCATCACTGATCAGCACTGATTGGCCTCACTGATCGGCACTGATTGCCATCACTAATTGGCACTGAATGGCATCACTGCTGGGCACTGATTGCCATCACTGATGGGCACTGACTGGCATCACGAATGGGCACTGACTGGCATCACTGATGGGCACTGACTGGCATCACTGATGCGCACTGATTGCCATCACTGATCAGCACTGACTGGCCTCACTGATCAGCACTGATTGCCATCACTAATTGACTGATGGGCACTGTACTGATGATGAGTGCCTTGATTATCTGTATAGATCTCCCCTGTGAAGAAATGCCACTGATCGTCTCTCCTCTCTTCACGCCCTGTCAGTGTGAGGAAAGGAATGCCAATAACCAGCATTTTCTTTTTTCCATGTGATCAGCTGTGATTGGACACAGCTGATCACATGTGTAAATAGCCCCGTCACCGGCTCTTTACCGGGATTGGTGATGCACGTAGTCCCAGGGACAGAGCCCACCATTGGGAACGCAGGCGTGGCGAGAGTGGGAGGACCTCATATGATGTCCTCCCAGAATGAGAGAGCTGCCGTCTGCCCATTATTTGACAAAAGAGCGGGCATGAGGCAGTTAAAACAAGTAAATATAATATCCCTTCTTACCGATTTACTAATACTAGCAGCATAAGGATTATACATTAGGCCTGTGCAATTCGTTTCGTTGGGAAATTTAGTTTCTGCAGAATTTTTCGAAATTTGGCAATTCGGACGAATTCCGAATTTCCGAATTTTTTCAGAATCTTCGTTCTTCCAATTCGAAAAATGGGCAATCGGAAAATCTGAATTGCGGTAATTGGGAAATTCAGCAATCGGAACAGCCGAAAATACGAAATTCAAAAATAAGAAAGAACATTTGAAATAATAACTAACTAATAAATAACTATTAAATTATTGGTATTGGAATTTCCTTGAAAATACGGCTGTTAGTGGTGAATTTCATATTTCAGTTCACCAACAGCCAAATTTTCAAGGAAATACCAGTACCTATTATTTAATAGTTATTTATTTCAAATGTTCTTTCTTATTTCCGAATTTCTGAAATAATAAAAAAAAATCAACGGTACGAAAATGAACAAATTTTTCAGCCATGCACAAGTCTATTATAAATATTACACGTTGATTGAGAGAGTTTAGCTGCACTTAAATTTTAACCAGTCCAGATCCACGTTATAGCCGAAAGATGGCTACAGCGCGGATCTGAATTGCTGGGGGGACGTCCGTCCCTTTGCATGCTCCCAGCACGCACACACAGCCGGTGGTGCTCTCTCGCGGTCGCTGCATGCTGTGTGGGCGTGCCCGCGGGTCGGGTGGACTCGATGTCCGCCGGAGACCCGCGATCCTCTGTTAGAGCAGCAGAACGGGGAACCGCCGATGTAAACGCGCGCGGTTCTCCATTCTGTGAGGGGGGACATGACAGGTCTACTGATCCCTGTGATCGGGATCAGTGAGATCTGTCATGCCCCTGCCAGCCCAGCCCCCATACAGTTAGAACACAATGAGGGAACACAGTTAACCCCTTCACTGCCCCCTTAGTGTTAACCCCTTCACTGCCAATGACATTTATACAGTAATCAGTGGCTATTTAAATTTCTGATCGCTGCATAAATGTCTTTGGTCCCAATGTCGCAGTCCCCGATAAAAATCGCGGATCGCCGCCATTACTAGTAAAAAAATAAAATAATAAAAACGCCATAAATCGATTCTCATAGTTTGTAGATGCGATAACTTTTGCGCAAACCAATCAATATACGCCGATTGTGATTTTTTTTTTTTACCAAAAATATGTAGAAGAAAATATATCGGCCAAAACTGATGAATAATTTTTTTTATGTATATTTTTTGGGATATTTATTATAGCAAAAAGTAAAAAATATTGTTCTTTTTTTAAAATCGTCGCTCTTTCTTTGTTTATAGCGCAGAAAATAAAAACCGCAGAGGGGATCAAATACCACCAAAAGAAAGCTCTATTTGTGGGAAAAAAAATGATAAAAATTTTGTTTGGGTGCAATGCCGCACGACCGCGCAATTCTCATTCAAAATTTGACAGCGCCAAAAGACGAAAATTGGTCTGGGCAGGAGGGGGGTTTACGTGCCTGGTAAGGAAAAATGTAAAGAGTATTTCCAAGCGCCCCCTTTCACCATTTTCCGCTGGTTGGCCGCAATGCCCGAATCTCCGATAGGCCGCCATAATGTAATATATATGTAGAGATCGGGTCCTGCACTTTCCCCCGCGAACCTTTATGAGAAATGTAAAAAGGAATGGTCCGTGCATTTGGGGGGAGGACGGGTCTGGTTAAAAGCAGAAAACCGCGACAGTTTAAAACTTACTCTTAACGCGCCAGCACGCCGTAACGTGGGTTTGTTTTAAAAATAGTAAAAAAAAGGGTGTTTATCTCGAAAGAAAACCACCATAAACTAGGGGAGACGCCAAAAATAAAAGACGCGATATTTGTTTCTTTCTCGCTGCTAAA
>BLSH010479083.1:214778-228027 GCA_018402905.1 Glandirana rugosa | reverse complement strand
AATTCACAGGATACGGGGTACTCTTAAAAGTCCTCTATCTGTAAAGAATGTAAGTTCTTTTTTGCCCCTCTTGTGGCTCTCTGCCACGTCCATGGGGTCCTGTGTCCTGACACTGCCCCCCAGGAGTTTGAACTAGAGCTAATAATCTTCATGCTGCTCTGAAAAATGACTGACACCGTTCTGTGGACTGCATTACTGCCATAGATCAGCCCCTTAGGTGAGATGCTAGCTCACCCTGCCTCTAAGCTCTTTTGTAGGCGTTTGGGGGTCAGGGGGGGTGCAACACTACAAAACAGTCAGTGAATTACCCCCTGCCTCTAGGACTAAATTGAATCCCTAATTAAGGCTGAACTCCAGGATCCCTGCAACTTTTGGCCCATATTTCCTTTCCCCCCTCCTCACTAAGAACACATTAAAAAAACAAATTAAAAAACATGTTTTTGTGCAATGAATCCCCGTTTATTAATAATGTCATCGGCTGTTTGCTGGACATCTACATTTCCTGGATGCCGGAGGAAACAGTGCAGGCGCTGCAAAATGTGAAATGCTTCTACATGGTATCCATGCTAGTAGACTGTGGAATGAGGAGTGGTGTTGTCACTGTTGGCCCCATGATTGGGCCCTGCCCCCCCATCCTCGGCCCGTGGACCCTTCTTGCACCTACCACTCAGCCTGGGACTGTTACCTGTTACTCTATTTTATAAACCAAGATTAAGAATTGTTCACCAATTATGATTATTTTTGCTTAGATGGCTGTGATTAAGCATAATGATAGCTCCTGAGGAAGTGGATAAAATCCACGAAATGTGTCGGGCCATAAAGAAATCAATATTTCCCAATATACTACATCATTCTGTCACTATTTTATCGTCAGGGCTGGGCTCCTGCTATTTACGAGCAGCTCTTTTGTTTCAGTGCACAGAGGCTGCTCAGCTGCCAGTTTATTACCAGCCACTCGTTGTTTCCACAGTGACTCGCCTGGTTATTATTAACCTGCTTCACTGGTCTAGCCTACAGCCAGACCCTTTTTGCTATTTATACAGCTTAGCTCATTTCCTCCTTGCCCTTGCATGGTCTGTGATCTCCAGTGTGTTCCTGTGTATGACTTGGCCTGGCTGACTTCTCTTCTGCTCTCTGATTCTGATTTTTGGCTCCTGACAATGCTGACTTCTGGTTTCCTGACCCCGGCTCGTCTGACTACCTGTTCTGGCTTCCATATCCTGGCCTCTGTTTTTTACTACATTTCTGAATTGTGTTATTTTTGCTATTTCATCAAAGGTTTGATTTTTAACTCTGCCAGGTTTATGGTTCCTGACATTTATTCTATGTTTGTATTGTAAGTTGACGTCTGAAGAAATCTGATGTAGCCACTCGTTGTTTCCACAGTGACTCACCTGGTTACCATTAACCCATACCTCCCAACTTTTTGAGACGGGAACGAGGGACACCTATTATCAAAAGTATGTAGGCATAGGACACACCCCCTGCCATGCCCCCTTAAAGGAGAATTATACTCCAAAAAAAAGATTAGTGAAAGCCCCACGTGCCTTTTTTTCCCACTACTATTCCTTTATACTGACTTTTGACATTTACAAATGCAACAGTCTAGAAATTGGATGAAAGTTTTAGCAGCGGGAAACACTTTTTGAATAATAAATAGTGCATTTTGTATACATCTGTATAGTTCAGACCAAAATGAGGGACAAATAAGAAGGAAAGAGGGACAGAGGGACTTTGTTCCAAATCAGGGACAGTCCCTCGAAATTAGGGACAGTTGGGAGGTATGATTAACCTGCTTCACTAGTCCAGCCTACAGCCAGCCCCTTTTTGCTATTTATACAGTTTAGCTCATTTCCTCCTTGCCCTTGCATGGTCTGTGATTTCCAGTGTGTTCCTGCCTGTGTTCTTGTGTATGACTTGGCCTGGCTGACTTCTCTTCTGATTTCTGATCCTGATTTTTGGTTCCTGACTATGCTGACTTCTGGTTTCCTGACCCCGGCTTGTCTGACTACCTGTTCTGGCTTCCAAACCCCTGGACTCGGTTTTTGACTACATTTCTGAATTGTGTTATATTTGCTATTTCATCAAAGGTTTGATTTTAAATCCGCCTGGTTTATGGTTCCTGACATTTATTCTGTGTTTGTATTGAAAATTGACCTCTGAAGAAATCTGAAGAAATCTGATGTAGCCACTCGTTGTTTCCGCAGTGACTCACCTGGTTATTATTAACCTGCTTCACTAGTCCAGCCTACTGCCAGCCCCTTTTTGCTATTTATACAGCTTAGCTCATTTCCTCCTTGCCCTTGCATAGTCTGTGATCTCCAGTGTGTTCCTGTGTATGACTTGGCCTGGCTGACTTCTCTTCTGATTTCTGATCCTGCCTACAGCCAGCCCCATTTTGCTATTTATACAGCTTAGCTCATTTCCTCCTTCCCCTTGCATGGTCTGTGATCTTCAGTGTGTTCCTGCCTGTGTTCCTGTGTATGACTTGGCCTGGCTGACTTCTCTTCTGATCTCTGATTCTGATTTTTGGCTCCTAACAATGCTGACTTCTGGTTTCCTGATCCGGGCTCGTCTGACTACCTGTTCTGGCTTCCAAACCCCTGGCCTCTGTTTTTGACTACATTTCTGAATTGTGTTATTTTTGCTATTTCATCAAAGGTTTGATTTTTAACTCCGCCTGGTTTATGGTTCCTGACATTTATTCTGTGTTTGTATTGTAAATTGACTTTTGAAGAAAACTGATGTAACCTATGTGAGATTACCATTTTATGAGTGTTGATTCTAAATAAAGAGTTTGTATTTTATTGCAACATGTTGTGCCTCAAAAGTCCCATTTTAGTAGAGTTTTTCTCATTTCCTATTTGGTACATTTGCATAGGGATGTGGCACTTTCTTTTCTTTCAATCAATTGGGATTGTTAAACCGAATCCTTACTTAACTGCTTGCCGACCAGCTGCCCTCATTATACAGTGGCAGGTCTCCTGCGCAAATTGCTGTAGCTGTACGGCGGCTCGCTCAGGCGCAGTTATGGGCGGGAGTGCACACTGCGTGAACATGCCCGCAATGTCCGCTAGCGACCTGCGATACTACAGAGGCAGAACGGGGATCTGCCAATGTAAACAAGGCAGATCCCCGTTCTGTCAGGGGACTTGACACCAATCTACTGTTCCCTGTCATTGGGAACAGTCAGATCTGTCATGTCCCCGCCAGCCCAGCCCTCACAGGGTTAGAACACAGTGAGGGAACACGGTTAACCCCTTGATCGCCCCTACAGTATAACCCCTTCCCTGCCAGTGACATTTACACAGTAATCAGTGGCTATTTTTAGATCTGATCGCTGTATAAATGTCATTGGTCCCAAAAAAGTGTTAAAAGTTTCCGATATGTCCACCACGATGTCACAATCTCAATAAAAAACACAGATCGCCGCCATTACTAGTAAAAAAAAAATAATAATAAAAATGCCATAAACATAGCCCCTATTTTGTAGATGCGATAACTTTTGCGCAACCCAATCAATAAACGCTTTTTGCAATTTTATTCACCAAAAATATGTAGAAGAATATATATCGGCCTAAACTGATGAAAATATTTGTTTTTTTATTTATTTTTTTTGGATATGTATTATAGCAAAAAGTAAAATAAATAGTTTTGTTTTTCAAAATTGTCGCTCTTTGTTTATAGCGCAAAAAATAAAAACTGCAGAGGTGATCAAATACCCCCAAAAGAAAGCTCTATTTGTGGGGGAAAAAGGACGTCAATTTTATTTGGGTACAACGTCGCACGACTGCGCAATTGTCAGTTAAAGCGACGCAGTGCTGTATCGCAAAAAGTGCTCTGGCCGTTAAGGGTGCAAATTCTTCCAGGGCTGAAGTGGTTAAATCCGAACTCCAGGATCCCTGTCACGTTTGACCCTTATTTCTCTTCCCCCCTCCACAATAACCGCTGAGTTAAAAAAAAAAACTTTGTGCTTTATATTAAAAAATTTTTTTTGAAGAATCTTATTTACCTAGGTGGATGCAGCATTGGTCCCCGATTGGCTCTAACACTGAGAACCGAGCGATCAAACAATGCTCATCGCTCGGTTCTCAGAGCACCCCGAGCAGAAAGCTGGTGACTGTCAGTGACTGGTGACTGTCCTCACCTGTCAGTCGGAGAACCTGCAGGCTGATGAGAGGCCGAAGAGTGCCGCGGGTTATGGAACGCAGGTTATTCTTGCTGAGGTCAAGTAGCGCAAGCGAGGACAGCCCGGAGAACGCCTGGTCCTGGAGCGTCTCAATATTGTTTTCCTGTAAATGCAGCTCCTGCAGCCTCTAAAAGAGATCAAAATGGGATACTCAGACAATGGCAATTTTCAAAAGTCAAAAATATATAAAGAAGGTTCTTCTAGTAACTAAAATAAATCCCTGGTGCCAAACCTGCAGCCCAGGTGTGTGGCCCTTGGGACCCCTCCATACATAATTCTATGTTTCCCTATAGCCCTGTTAAAGCAGCGATTTCTAGCAATCTCATGTAACGTGTCCCCAGTCTATGTCTGCCTCTTGAAGCATGTCCCACTCCCACAGCATGTTTAGTCTCTGACTATCTCTTGTATCATGTCTGCAGTCTCTGACCATCTCCTTAATCATGTCTACAGTCTCTGACGATCTCCTGTAGTATGTCTGCAGTCTCTGACCATCTCCTGTATCACGTCTGCAGTCTCTGACCATCTCCTGTATCATGTCTGCAGTCTCTGACCATCTCCTGTATCATGTCTGCAGTCTCTGACCATCTCCTGTATTAGGTCCACAGTCTCTGACCATCTCCTGTATTATGTCTGTAGTCTTTGGCCATCTCTTGTATCACGTCTGCAGTCTCTGACCATCTCCTGTATCATGTCTGCAGTCTCTGACTATCTCTTGTATCATGTCTGCAGTCTCTGGCCATCTCCTGTATCATGTCTGCAGTCTCTGACCATCTCCTGTATTATGTCCACAGTCTCTGACCATCTTCTATATCAGGTCTGCAGTCTCTAACCATCTCTCATATCATGTCTTCAGTCTGTGACCATCTCCTGTATCATGTCTGCAGTCTCTGACAATCTCTTGTATTATGTCTGCAGTCTCTGACCATCTCTTACATCATGCCCATAATCCTTGTCTATATCCTGTTGTGTGTCTGCGGCCTCAGACAGTGAATAGTCACTTCATTTTATGTGCAACCCTTTGGTGATGTCAGGGGCCGCACTTGAGGCCCTTCATATTAGAGTGGAAGTAAACCCATTAATTTGAAAGGTTCAAAAAACAGTTAACATTCCCGGCATGCCGGAAATGCTAGCTGTCACATTGGTTGTGCTCTCAAACTGTCAAACCATCCAATGGCTGGTGTCATAAAGGATCACATGTGCAGCATCATGGCGGTTGCAAATTAAATAGAAACCAAGATGGCAGCTCCCTTGTCTGGAAATGATAGGAGGGTTTACTTCCACTAAGTTGAACGCCACTGATCTAAATACACCATAACATGGGTGCCTTGATTTCTGGTGTTCTTAGAGGTCTCTAAGTTCTTGGGTCACTTGAGCACCTATATTTGCTGACAGGTTATCTCTAACCACGAAGGGTTCATGTAGACGACTAAAGGGTGGCCAAACAGTCTAAAACCTGGATTCTATGGCAATTCTGATGTCAAATCAAGTTGAACAGGTCAATGGAAATGGAAACACACATAGTTGCCCAAATGTTGCTGAAGATCAAACCTGCCCGGGTGTAGACAGTACCAAGGAATGAGATAGAATTGTAAGGTAGAGTTCACTAGTGGTCCATCCAGAAAGCATTCACCAAAACATAGACTAGAGTTGGACTTGAAGGTCTTAGAAATGTTAGCGCGGGTGAGGCCAGCTATGAGGACAATCTGAGAACACTAGAAGCAATAAATGCTACAGTGGCCAACCAAACTATGCTTGGGGCCCTTTAATAAGCCAATGAGCCAACAGAACATACACAAAACACACATTTACTTTATCAACAAAGATGGTCAGAGGTCCTGATGGTCCCTATACCTATGACAATTTGGGTTTGTCTCCTGGGGCTGGTAGAGGATATAGTGCCATCCAGGGCCCATAGAGCACTTATCACCATTTTGCTTTATTATGGTAAAAAGATTATCCTTCTTCATTGGAAAAAAGTTGCGTCCCCGGGGGGTGGGGCAGTGGAAAAAATTGGTCAATAAAGTAATTCCTTACTACAAATCAACATATATAGCTAGAGGATGTGGAAAAAAAATTGACAAGGTGTGGAGAGCCTGGTATGACTCACCCCTGTCAGCTGTGTGAAAGCCCTGAAGCCCTGGGCTTTCACACAGCTGAGCCCTGGGCCCATCACAACAGAGACTAGTGACAAAATGGAAGAAAAGGATTGGGATGACAATATAGATAGGGTTAGACCCCAGGGTATAGAGATGTGGAATGGCTCCTCAAGATATTCTGTATGCAGTATAAACGAAATGTTGATTTGGTTGAATAATGGTCAAAATATCCGAAGGTTAGGGGTGCTGATGAACCGACTGGGCAAGGGGGGGGGTTAATTTGGGTGGGAGGGGTGGGGTTCTACTTTTTCTTAGATAGTAGATCTATGTCTAGTTAGAACAGGGGTCCTACGGATCCCAGAGGAAGACACGATTGGCCCCTCAATGTTTGTATTACCTGTACTCTGATATAAAATCAATAACAATAATTAAAAAAAAAAAAAAAAAAAAGATGGTCAGACCGACGACCAACTGAAGACCACCTGCTCCCCAAATGGACATCAGTGCTGTAGAAAACCACTAAATGACCTGCTGGATGAATCCACATCAAGTAAGTCAATAATAGATGCCATTGAAAATAGAAATATCAGTGCCAACCCCAAAAAAAGTCCAATCAACTGTAAAAATTAACAAAGTTCAAATTGTGCAAAGACGGTGCTCCAAATAAAGTGCTCTTCAGTGCTCAATATAGACATTCCAGTGAATGATAAGGTGACGTGACTGGTGACCCCCTATAGTGCCCGCACTCACCAGATGATATGGACCCACTGCTTTTCAGTCAGTGGGTCAAGCAGGCTGAAGGGGGCTTGTAATCCAATCCAAGCGAGACCACAATGGAAATTCAAATCCCAAGGCACTCAAAAGAAATACAGACAATCCATAGTGCAGACTGCTGAACAACGTTTAATTGCGCAAATATAAAATCTACTTACAAAATGAAACTGTAAAACAAGCATCGGATAAAACGTTCCCGTGGATTCGCATGGCGTGCGTTCCACCCGGCAACCACGCTGCTGGAAGTGACGTCAGTGACCGCGACAGACCCGGAAGTGACGTCAACGCGTTTCGCTCGTCAAAGGAGCCTCATCACGGACTTATTGGTATTCGAATCTATGGATTACTACATTTGGTTCCAATCTGAATCAGGATTCTAGCCCCCACCAGAACATAGCCTGTTTGACCCACTGACTGAAAAGCAGTGGGTCCATATCATCTGGTGAGTGCGGGCACTATAGGGGGTCACCAGTCACGTCACCTTATCATTCACTGGAATGTCTATGTTGAGCACTGAAGAGCACTTTATTTGGAGCACCGTCTTTGCACAATTTGAACTTTGTTAATTTTTACAGTTGATTGGACTTTTTTTGGGGTTGGCGCTGATATTTCTATTTTCATTGTTAAGCAGGTTTATGACCTGAGGTACAGCAGCCCCCTTTTTGAGTATTTATTATTTTTCACAGGAGTTTTTATTTTATACACACTTGTATTGTTTTTCACAGTAATGATATTTGCATATAGGTAGGCGCTGATATATATTATGTATTAATAGATGCCATTACCTTGGTTGCGGAGTTTAAAGGTGAAACATTTGTAGTATTCAATTTTCACAATTTTTATTTTCACTTACAAAACATAGGAGCCCATCATGGTTTACCTGCAGGTCAGAGAAGGTGTAGGACACAAGACGGGTGATCTGGTTCCCTGCCAGGTAGAGGACCCTCAGGTGCTCCAGACCTTTGAAGATGCTGCTGTTGAGGAGATGGATACGATTTCCATTGAGCGCCAGTTCCACCAAGTGCTGCTGGGACCTGAAGGCGCCGGGTTCCAGGGCGGCGATGCTGTTGTTCTGGATATAGAGGTATTGGAGACCCAGGAGAGGAGACAAATCCTGCTGCTGGATCTGAGATATGGCGTTATCCTGTAAGAACACAGTCTGTGGAGAAGAGAAAAACCCATGTCATTCGCTTGGCTACACTGCTGAGATCTCATCTGCTGCCAGGGATGCTGATAGAAATCGCGGGGCCCCGTACAGACTATTTGACAGCCCTCCCCCCAAGAAAGTATTAAAGCTATATTTCGCTAAAAATACAGTAAAACTATTGGCAGACACAAATACAACATAACTCACAGAATTCCTCCTAAATCTAAGAGACACAATTGTCATCTGTCACTAATCTCCCCTGTGTGGGCCCCCCCTGTGTGCTCCGGGCCCCCCACACCAGGGCTGGCTGTACCCCCCTATCAGCGGCCCTGTCTGCTGCTATGTGGGTGGGTCAAAGTCTATGGGTGCATCATAAAGGCCTAGGCCTAAGGAGCCAGGATGGTGAAAAAAAAATCACACGGATTTGTTTCCTAACAAAGCCATATGATTACCATATCAACATTGATCAATGGTTATGGTGCTAAACAAAGCGAACCCTAATAGTAACTGTAACACTTTGTTGATAAACAAAACCCTGTGATTTCCAGGTCAGTGCTGAGCTAGAGATAAATGTCTTAAATTATGATGTGGTTGTCAGGTTGCACTCCTGGGATCTTCTTCACTATGTGCCCAGGCCAAAATCTATAGGTGCGTCATAAAGCCCTTCACCTATAGAGACAGGCTGGTGAAGAAAATCACATGGCTTTGTTTCTTAAGGTCTATGGGTGCGTCATAGAGGCCTGGGTCTAAGGTGACAGGGTGGTGAAGAAAATCACATGGCTTTGTTTCTTAAGGTCTATGGGTGCGCCATAGAGGCCTGGGTCTAAGGTGACAGGGTGGTGAAGAAAATCACATGGCTTTGTTTCTTAAGGTCTATGGGTGCGTCAGAGGCCTGGGTCTAAGGTGACAGGGTGGTGAAGAAAGTTGCATGGCTTTGTTTCCTAACAAAGCCATGTGATCACCATATCAGCACTGATCAATGGCTATGTTGCTAAACAAACCCAACCCTAACTTTAAGATTTCTACTAAGTGCCTGAGTTAGGGTATATAGGTGCATCCCATAGGCATGGGCCTACGGTGACAGGATGGTGAAAAGAATTACATGGCTTTGTTTACTAACAATGTTATTCAAATAACCTGGTTGATCAGTGTATATTTGGGGCATACAGCCATATTATAGATTTGGCCAGTGGTGGCTGGTGGTATATTTTTTTTTGGGGGGGGGGTTACAAACCCCAGTCAGTCGGGTCTCCCCCACCCCCGAGTTGGTTGGTCAGCAGCCAAGCACTAACCCCATTTATGGCGGGGGCTTCCCCCGGGCGGCGGCTTCACACTTCTTCCTCCTTCGGCTTCCCCTGTGTGACGTCTCCTCCCTCCTCCTCCCCTGTGTGATGTCTCCTCCCGCCCCCTCCTAGGCCAATAGGATGGCATCTCCTTTCGCTCAACCAGGAAACGGGTCACACGATCCGCTTCCTTATTGGCTGGGAGGAGAATCAGTGTGACAATAGCAAATATTCATACACTATTGTCACACAACTGGGTGGGCTCGGGGCGCAGTGCTCTGCACCCAGAGCCCACCCTTTTTTGAAGCCAATTAGAGCCTTAGGCTCTAATCACGTGCTTCTAAAAAAAAAAAAAAACCCCCATTGGAATCCATGCATCCGGTGCCCCGCATGTAGATTAGGGGCCCCTATGGAGCGGCCGTCACTGGATTTGGCCTGGCAGTTTTTACTTGTGCTGCAACAAACACGGCTTTTGTGGCTTTCCATCATTATTGTTCATAAATTAGTAATGCCGCAAGACACCGAATGCACCACCTGGGGTTCAGAAGCTGCTGCATGGATATCCAGGGAGATCTTCTGCTACGACATGTTGTACAGGCGATATGTCTGCCCTTGGGGACTCGTTTACAACACATTATTCATGCATGAAATATTTACCTTTCCTGCATTAATAATGTATAGTGCGTTCCTCAATCTTAATCCTCAATCCCAGCTCTATATGCTCTGTATGCATAGAGCCGGCACTAGCATGTTTACATCTTTGCTGTTCCATATTTTTTTGACTGTATTTTATATACAGACTGCAACACCTTCTCTGTTCTGCCTACCAAAAACTGCACAAGCACCAATATTTACATGATTGTGTCACCTCTGAGCCGGTATCTTAGTCCAGGAAAAAGAAGGTGACCCTCTATGATGCCTGAACAAATATGGCTCTGCCCTTCTGAAGGGAAAACAGATTAAGGCATTGTCAGAGTGACATCACCACTGGGTCTGTCTATTGGTCTTTGCTCCGGGTTTGGTGGAGGAACCGGCAGGCTCCTGTAAATTTCACAGTACCTTTTCTGCATCACTGTGATAGCTTTATTTTTTTGGGGGGGTGGCAAACAACCACCCCCCCAGTTGGTTGGTCAGTCAGTGGCACCCCCCAGATCATCCCCAGCACTTAAGCTATGTAGGTAACAGGAGGGCGGGTTGAGGGCTTTTACGGGCAGCGGCTCCTGTGTCCGCTTCTCCTCTTCTGCATCATGGCGGCCCCGAGCCCACCCTTTTTTGAAGCCTATTAAAGCCTCTGGCTCTAAACATGTGCTTCAAAAAAACACAACACTGCCATTGGAATCCATGCGTCCGGCGCCCTGCATGTAGATCAGAGGGCCAGATGCATGGACAGGGGCGTGATGCCCGTGCGCCCCTAATGGATGGGCGACCGCTGCTCTAAACAACTTCAATCATCATCAACCCCCTCTTCCCCTGATTTGCACTATCCTGCTTCTCACAGCTATTACTTTTCTTTGCCATCAATAATTCTGTTTCTAAGCTTTATTTGAAAGAACGCATCCCCGGCATCCCTTTAGACATGCATGCTCCTCACTGCTGTCCACTGCCCGCTGCAGACTTTAGCAGTGCAATCTGCTGATCAGCTGCTTGAGTATGCACTTCCAAAGAGATGTCAGAGATGTGTTCTTTCACATAATGACAAATGTGTGGACAGGTAAAAGAACCTACCCGGGTAGATGAACGGATATTGGCCTGAATGACCTTCAACCCCTTAGATCCGCACTCCACGGCCATGTGGTAACAGTGGTGCTCTGAGAGGAAGGGCTGAGTATGGAGGACCAGGAATGAAGGTATGAAAAATAGCTCCAGCAGCTACTTTGAAGCCCACCTTTATTACCTTTCTAAACAGCTTCATTCACCATCAATCCCCACTTTCCCTGATCTGTACTATCACAGTTATCAGTTTTCTGTGCCATCAATAATTCTGCTTCTGAGCTTTATTTGAAAAAAAAAAAATATATATATATACATATATATATATATTTCTGGCATCCCTTTAGACATGCATGCTCCTCCCTGTTGACCTTTGCATGCTGCAGACTTTAGCTGTGCAATCTGCTGGTCAGCTAACTGAGCATGCATGTCTAAAGGGATGCCAGGGATGAGTTCTTTCAAACGACCAATGTTGTGGAAAGACGAAAGGACCTACCTGGGTAGATGGGTGGATGTTGGCTGGAATGGTCTTCAGCCCCTTGGATCCGCACTCCACGGCCATGCTGTAGCAGCGGCACTCTGAGGGGCAGGGCTGGGCGCGGAGGGCCAGGAATGACGGTATGAAAAAGGCGGCGATGATGACGAACGAGTGATCTGATGAGGCCATTTTACTGCGGCTGCCGAGAGAGGAAAAAGAAATATACTAAGAGACATGTAAAGATCTAAACGGGTGTCATGACATTCCAGACATGTATTAGGAGGCGTCATAATATACATCATTACTTCTAACTGCCCAAATACATCATGAAAAGATCATTTATATTCAGTTATTGCTTTTCATTTTCTTTTCAATATTTTTTATAAATAGTTTTATGTATGAGGGAGTAAGAGGGAGTGCATAGGAGGAACAGTCAGCTTTCAGCAAAGTGCGTTGAAAAAAACATGGACTGAAAGGTGAAGACCCCAATGGGTTTTCTGCAGCATTGGGGTATGGGCAGGGCTGCCATTATAAATTATGGGGTCCTGTACAGCCTACATGGCAGAGCATCACCCCCACCTACAAAAAGAGATTAAGGTGACATGCGCAGTGTGCCAAGCGAGGCAAATTTTGGGCGTGGCAAAAACAGGGGGAGGTACTTAAGACTTGAACGTATGTACAGTGCTGTGGCAATAAGTAAATAATGTACAGAATGCAGGTGTCAGGAATGCATAATGCACAGAGTGCAGAGGTCAGGAATGCATAATGCACGGAGTGTAGGGGTCAAGGATGCATAATGCACAGAGTGCAGGGGTCAGGAGTGGGCAATTCACAGAGTGCAGGGGTCAGGAATGCATAATGCACAGAGTGTAGGGGTCAGGGATGCAAAATGCACAGAGTGTAGGGGTCAAGGATGCATAATGCACAGAGTGCAGGGGTCAGGAGTGGGCAATTCACAGAGTGCAGGGATCAGGAATGCATAATACACATAGTGCAGGAGTCGGGAGTGGGTAATGCACAGAGTGGAGGGCTTAAGAGTGGGTAATACATACAGTGGAGAGGTCAAGAGTGGGTAATGCACAGAGTGCAAGGGTCAGGAGTGGGTGATGCACAGAGTGCAGGGCTTGGGAGTGGATAACATACAAAGTGCAAGGGTCAGGAGTGGGTGATGTACAGAGTGCAGGGGTCAGGGATGCATAATGCACAGAGTGCAGGGATCAGGAAAGGACTGGGAACGTGAAACATACAATAGGTGAGGGTTCGGGACGTGAGACACGTAGTGGGTGAGGACTGGGAACGTGAGACACGTAATGGGTGAGAACTGGAGAGGTGACATACATAATGGGTGAGAATTCGGGAGGTGAGACACGTAATGGGTGAGGGCTGAGGACGTGATACACATAATACGTAAGGACTAGGGACGTGAGACACTTAACGGGTGAGGACTGGGGACGTGAGACACGTAATACGTAGGAACTGGGGATGTGAGACACGTAAAACGTAGGGACTGGGGATGTGAGACACGTAATACGTAAGGACTGGGGACGTGAGACACTTAACGGGTGAGGACTG
>BLSH010479083.1:196477-213058 GCA_018402905.1 Glandirana rugosa | reverse complement strand
CCCCCCCCCCGCGAGCACCTGCAAGCTAGAAGAGTATATTTGCTAATAAACATTTTGCTCTTTTTTATTACAGTCTGACAAATGCACACAAATGTAAAAAGAAAAGGATTGTTTCAGTTTTTTTTTTTTTTTAATTTTGTAATTGTATCTGACAATTACAGTGTTAAATAGATGGTGCTGCAAATGCCACTGCAGCTTGAAAGGGGCAGTGTTCATCTGCAAGCTGAAGGTTTTTATTTAGATGTCAACATTTTGCTCTTTTTTTAATTAGCTGCTGGCAAATGGGCAAAAATGTAAACAGGGTTTTTTGTTTTTTTTAAATTAAATTCTATAATTGTATCTGACAATTACAGTACTAAATATATGGCACTGCAGATGCCACTACAGCTTGAAGGAGGCAGCGTTCATTTGAATACCGAAGGCTTTCATTTGGTAATTTTTTTTTCTCTTTTCATAATTTTTTTAAAATTTAATTCTGTAATTGTATCTGAAAATTACAGTACTAAACAGATGCAGATGCCACAACAGCTTGAAAGGGGCAGTGTTCATCTGCAAGCTGAAGGTTTTTATTTAGACGTCAACATTTTGCTCTTTTTTTAATTATTTGCTGGCAAATGGGCAAAAATGTAAACAGCGTTTTTGTTTTTTAAAATTAAATTCTATAATTGTATCTGACAATTACAGTACTAAATATATGGCACTGCAGATGCCACTACAGCTTGAAGGAGGCAGCATTCATTTGAATACCGAAGGCTTTAATTTGGTAATTTTTTTTTCTCATTATTTTTTTATTTTATTTAATTCTGTAAATGTATCTGAAAATTACAGTACTAAACAGATGCAGATGCCACAACAGCTTGAAAGGGGCAGTGTTCATCTGCAAGCTGAAGGTTTTTATTTAGACGTCAACATTTTGCTCTTTTTTTAATTATTTGCTGGCAAATGGGCAAAAATGTAAACAGCGTTTTTGTTTTTTAAAATTAAATTCTATAATTGTATCTGATAATTACAGTACTAAATATATGGCACTGGAGATGCCACTACAGCTTGAAGGAGGCAGCGTTCATTTGAATACCGAAGGCTTTAATTTGGTAATTTTTTTTTCTCTTTTCATTATTTTTTTTTTATTTAATGCTGTAATTGTATCTGAAAATTACAGTACTAAACAGATGCAGATGCCACTGCAGCTTGAAAGGGGCAGTGTTCATCTGCAAGCGGAAGTCTTTTATTTGGTAATCAAAATTTTGCTTTTATTTTATTTATTTATTCATTATTATTATTATTATTATTATGATTATAGACAGACAAATGTGCGCAAAAAAAAAAAGTTTTTTTTTCTTAAATTAACACAATATTAAAGTCTTATAAAAATAAAATAACAAACATGTTATACTTACCTCCTCCATGCAGTGGTTTTGCACAGAGCAGCCCAGACCCTCCGCTTCTTGAGTCCCAAGCCGGCACTCCTGGATCTTCCCTCTTGCCGAGTGCCCCCACAGGAGGCAGCTTGCTATGAGGGCATCCAAACAGGCGTTCTCCCGAGCCACGGCTCTGTGTGTCCCACGTGGCTCTGCCCCCTCCGTCTCCTGATTGGCTCAATGGCTGTAAATGACAGCAGCGGGAGCAAATTGCTCCCGATGCTGCCAAAATCCAATCAGGATTGTGAGCCCCCGGAGTGGCAAGGCTTTGTGGACATTGCTGGATCGGGAGGGGGCTCAGATAAGTATAGGGGGGGGGGTTGGGAGGACTGTGGCACACAGAAGGTTTTTTACCATCACGCATAGAATACATGAAGGTAGAAAAAAACCTTGTGCCTTTACAACCACTTTAGATTTTGTAACTGTTTTTGACAATTACAGTATTAAATAAATGGTGCCGTGGATGCCACTACAGCCTGGAGGTGGCAGGGTTCATCTGCAAGCTGAAGACTTCTATTTTCTCAATGAAGCCCGGGGTCCTGAATTCAAATCCTGGATGTGGAGCATTTCCTTTTTTTCTATGAGCCCATGTTATTGGTTTGATGAGATACTGGACCATACTTTCATGGACCTCCAGTGGCTATCCTTTGAAACATCTAGTGAGTACACCATTTTCCTAATGGATCCCCAGTGACCGATTCTAGGACCATCTATATGAGGTCCCCTGTATAAGCCTGACTGACTCTTTACCACTGGTAATAGAGTCCATGCTATCTGGTAAAGCCTTGTACACATGCGCAGATTGTTGGCCAACCGAACTTCCAACTTTTGTCCAAATCAGATGTCGATGGTTTTGTCTAACGTACTGACAGTACTCAAGTAATCAGCCAACAAAGCTGAAGGTAGTGACGTGCTACGAGCGTATAAAGAGGAAGTTCAGGTGAATGTGATTTATGAATTAGGAACACAGGTTACACGACCGAACACTTCCTGGATTCCCAGCATGCGTGTTTGCACTTCCAACTTTTTGTTGGCCAACTTCTGTACACACGAGCCAACAATTGGCCAACACCTTGTTGGCCAACAAAAGTTTTCTAGTCTTGCCAGCCAATTCCTGTTGGCCAACAATTGGAAATCGGCTGTTGGATTGTGTGTAATAACGGTCAAATTATCGGCCAACAGGCTGTTGGACAACCGTTGTTGGGCAATTGTTGTACCGTGTGTACGGGCCTTTAGAGTACTTGCGCCCCTCCCCGGGTTACGGATCCACATCCTTTGGCGACTCCTTTGGTGAAAATGGTTCTATCTAAAACCTCGTACACACGAGCCAATTGTTGGTCAACTGAACGTCCAACTTTTGTCCAAATTGGCTGTTGGAAGTTGTGTCTAGTGTGCTGAAGGTAGTCAAGTAATCGGCCAACAAAGCCGAACGTAGTGACATGTTACGATCGTAGAATGAGGAAGTTTAGGTCAATGTGATTTGTGAATTAGGAACACAGGTTTACACGACCGAACACTTCATGGATTCCGAGCATGCATGTTTGTGCTTCCAACTTCTGTACACACGAGCCAACAATTGGCATTCAATGCCTTGTTGGACAACAGAAGTTTTCTAGTCTTGTCAGCCTTCTGTTGGCCAACAATTGGAAATTGGCTGTTGGATCGTGCATACTAACGGTCGGATTATCAGACCAACAGGCTGTTGGACAACTGTTGTTGGCCAATTGTTGTACCGTGTGTACGGGCCTTTAGAGTACTTGCGCCCCTCCCCGGGTTACGGATCCACATCCTTTGGTGACTCCTTTGGTGAACATGGTTCTATCTAAAACCTCGCACACACGCGCCGATTGTTGGTCAACTGAACGTCCAACTTTTGTCCAAATTGGCTGTTGGTGTTGTGTCTAGCATGCTGACGGTAGTCAAGTAATCGGCCAACAAAGCCGAACGTAGTGACATGTTACTAGCGTATAACGAGGAAGTTTAGGTCAATGTGATTTGTGAATTAGGAAGACAGGTTTACACGACCGAACACTTCATGGATTCCGAGCATGCGTGTTTGTGCTTCCAACTTCTGTACACACGAGCCAACAATTGGCCAACGCCTTGTTGGCCAACAAAAGTTTTCTAGTCTTGCCAGTCAACTTCTGTTGGCCAACAATTGGAAATTGGCTGTTGGATCGTGCGTACTAACGGTCGGATTATCAGACCAACAGGCTGTTGGACAACCGTTGTTGGCCAATTGTTGTACCGTGTATACGGGCCTTTAGAGTACTTACCCCCCTCCCCGGGTGGCGGATCCACCTCCTTTGGTGAGTCATTTTGGTGAACATGGTTCTATCTAACTTGGACACCTCCTCTTCAATACATTTTTTCTTGTTGAACCATATTGATCATTTTTCTTGTTGGACTATATCCATTCTCGCACATATTTAATATGCACTGTTTGCACTTTTGATGAATTATATATTTTTTTATCTATGTTATTTATTTTTGTTGCACATTGCACCTTTAGGCCTCATGCACAATGGACGTTTTTGGACTGTTTTCAGCTGCAGACTTTTTTTCTACAGTCAATAAAACTCTCCATCGTGTTATCCTAGGTGTCCATCCACACATAACTGTTTTTGGCTGGGGCGTTTTTGAGCTGTAATGGCTCGTACACACGGGACGACGATCGCACGTACCACCGTGTTGAATCGTATGTTGCATAATGTAAATAGCATACTGACGTGCACCCGACGGTCGTACATACAACTTGCGGCCGGCCGAACGTGATGAATGTTTTTTCTTGACAGCTAAAAACCGGCGTCTAAAAAGTCAGTTTTGCCGCATTTTGCATGCCACGTTTGCATCTAGGAGCGTTTTTGAAAAAAACATATATATATATATATTTAACCGCTTCACCCCCGGGAGGATTTCTTACTGTAGGGCCAGAACACTTTTTGCGATTCGGCACTGCGTCGCTTTAACTGACAATTGCGCGGTCGTGCGACGTTGTACCCAAATTAAATTGGCGTCCTTTTTTCCCCACAAATAGAGCTTTCTTTTGGTGGTGTTTGATCCCCTCTGCGTCATTTCTGATTGCCGCTATAAACAAAGAAAGAGCGACAATTTTGCAAAAAAAAACCAAAAAAACAATATTTCTTACTTTTTGCGATAATACAAATTAAAAAAAAATAAATAAAAAAAACGAATTTATTCATCGGTTTTGGTCGATTTATATTCTTCCTCATATTTTTGGTAAAAGAAAATGGCAATCAGCGTTTATTGATTGGTTTGCGCAAAAGTTGCCGCGTTTACAAACCATGAGAATTCATTTCTGGCGTTTTTTTTTTTTTACTAGTAATGGCTGCGATCTGCGATTTTGATCGGGACATTTTTGACACTTTTTTGGGACCAATGACATTTATACAGCGATCAGAAATGTAAACATCCACTGATTACTGTATAAATGTCATTAGCAGTGAAGGGGTTAACCTGCAGGGGGCAAACTAGGGGTTAACGGTGTTCTCTAGGCGTGTTCTAACTGTGAGGGGGCTGGGCTGCCAGGGGCACCAGAGATCTAACGGATCCCAGTGACAGCGATCAGTAGATCTCTTACATGCCCACTGATAGAGCGAGGAACCGCCGTGTTTACATCGGCGGTTCCCTGTTCTTTCCCTCTGGCAGCTCATCGCAGCTCGCCGGTGGACATTGGGTCCGCCCGAGCCGCGGGCACACTTGTGCAGAGTGCGGCGGGCACGCCTATATACGGCGATTCGTGAGACAGCGCCACACTGCCACCGTGCAAATACAGTACGCGGTCGGGAAGTGGTTAACCACTTCAGCCCCAGAAGGATTTACAGCTTTAGGACCGGAGCCCTTTTTGCGATTCGGCGCTGCGTCGCTTTAACTGACAATTGCGCGGTCGTGCGACGTTGTACCCAAACGAAATTTGCGTCCTTTTTTTCCCACAAATAGAGCTTTCTTTTGGTGGTATTTGATCACCTCTGCATCATTTCTGATCACCGCTATAAACAAAAGAAGAGCGACAATTTTGCAAAAAAACCCAAATTTCTTACTTTTTGCTAAAATCCAAATCCAAAAAAAAAATATAAAAAAACATTTTTTTTCATCGGTTTTGGCCGATTTATATTCTTCCTCATATTTGCGATAAAAAAATCGCAATCAGCGTTTATTGATTGATTTGCGCAAAAGTGGCCGCGTTTGCGGATGATGAGAATTCATTTTTGGGGTTTTTATTTATTTTTTATTAGTAATGGCGGCGATCTGCGATTTTTAGCGGTACTGCGATATTTCAGCGGACATGTCGGACCATTTTGACACTTTTTTGGGACCATTGGCATTTATACAGCGATCAGTGCTATAAAAATGCACTGATTACTGTGTAAATGCCATTGGCAGTGAAGGGGTTAACCTGCAGGGGGCGCTCTAATGGTTAACTGTGTTCCCTGGGCGTTCTAACTGTATGGGGGCTGTCCTGGCTGGGGAAGGGAAGTGGTCACACACACGGACCTCCATTCTTTCACTCCGGGGGGGCCATCGCGGGTAGCCGGCGGCAATCGAAGCCGCCGCACCCGCTCCCTGGCCCTCCCTGAACACAGTGAGCATGCGGACGCGCCTCCGGCGGCGCGCGCGCGCTCACAGTGCGCGTTATCGCAGCCGCCGTCAGATGACGGCGATTTGCGATAACGAACCACCTTGTCGCCGTCAACCTGCGGTTGGCGGTCGGCAAGTGGTTAAATGGAAACGCCTGTAAATGAAACGCACCTAGACGCGTGTTACCGCGTTTAGGCGCGTTTACAAGCTGTTTGGCGCTTGAAATGCCTCTGAATTGGCGCCTGAACCCATTTTGTTGCTTTCCAAAAAAAGCCTCTAAACTCAACTGCCTGGAAACGACCTTAAACGACCCTGTGTACATTGTACTGATAAGATAACATTAGAGTTCGGGGGCAGCTGAAAAAAAAAACCGGCCAAATGCCTCTAAACGTCCATTTACAGGCAGCAGTGTGCATGGGGCCTAAAAAAAAAAGCAAGACTGGGAGGCGTTTTTCAGCTGTAAAAACGCTCATAAACGCGCAAAAACGTCGCTTACCAGCGTTTTTTGATCAATGGAGGGGGGAAAAAAAATACTACTGCTCAAAAACGCGGCAAAACGCGGCAAAACGCGGCTCACCAATGTTCTTGGTCCATTAAAAAAAAAAAATCGCTACTGCTCAAAAAGCGCTGAAAAAAGCTACTGAAAAAAAGAAAAACACTTGAAAGTCATTTTTTAAAAATATAACTTTAAGGGGGCGTGGCAGGGGGCGTGTCCTAGGTCTACATACTTTTGTTAATAGGTGCTCCTCATTCCCATCTCAAAAAGTTGGGAGGTGAGGGAGTGTCAGATGTACTAACAGATTTAAATGCACTAACAAACCAAAGGTGAACTCCAGCCAACATTATAATCAGTTACAGCAAGCAGTTATGTTCTTTTTTGGGATAAAGGTTTTATATGAATAAATAAAAGCTGATCATTGTAAGGTAAAGGGGGTACGATGGGCACGTGGGTATCAGAATCTGGGCCAATGGAGCAATGGAAGAAGGTGGCCTGGTCTGATGATTTCAAGAATGGTTTGAGGTGCACTATAACAAGTTTGAGGTGTTGACTTGGCCTCCTAATTCTCCAGATCGTGATCATCTGTAGGATGTGCTGGAAAAACAAGTCTGATCTGTGGACGCCCCACCTCACCACTTACAGGACTTAGAGGATCTGCTACTGACAGCTTCTTGGAATTTGTTTTCAGAATTAGTTTTGTTTATTCAAATCGATTAGAACTGAACTCAATTCCACCGAATTCGGAAAATTCAAGTCGATTCGAATTTGAGTTTGTCGATTTCCATTTGAATCAAATTCCATTTAAAATTGAATTTATTTTATTGGAAATTTGAATTTTGGAAGATGGTTATATTCTATTTTATTGTTTTTATTCTATTATTTTCTATTCTATTCTAAATGATTCATTTCTATTCTATTTGAATACAAATGTAAATTCCATTTAAATTTGGGAAATGGTTATATTCTATTCTATTTTATTGTTACTTCTATTCTATTTGTTTCTATTGTATTCTAATTCAAATTTATTCTATTTAAATTTGGGAAATGGTTATATTCTTTCTATTCTATTTTATTTTCTATTTTATTCTATTCTTTTCTATTCTATTTAAAATTCAAACTTTGGAAGGCTATAATCTTTCTATTTTATTCTAGTCTATGGTTTTTTTCTATTATATTTCTTTTCTTTCTATTGTAATCTTTCTATTCTATTTGAAATTTCAATTTCAGAAGATGGTTATATTCTATTTTATTCTATTTTTTTCCTATATGTTTCATTCTGTTTTATTCTGTTCTTTTATTTTCTATTCTATTTTATTCTATTCTTTTATTTTCTATTTTTTGTGTTTCATTATTTTGTATTATGTTCTGTTTTACTCTATTATATTCTATCTTTTTCTTTATTGTGGCATGCTTGTGTGTATCTATTGTGGAATTTTTGTGTGTATTTATTGTGAAATGCTTGTGTGTATTTATTGTGAAATGCTTGTGTGTATTTATTGTGAAATGCTTGTGTGTATCTATTGCCATATGCTTGTGTGTATTTATTGTGGAATTTTTGTGTGTCTTTATTGTGAAATGCTTGTGTGTATTTATTGTGACATGTTTGTGTGTATTTATTGTGATATGCTTGTGTGTATTTATTGTGGATTCTTGTGTGTATTTGTTGTGTCATGCTTGTGTGTATTTATTGTGATATGCTTGTGTGTATTTATTGTGATATGCTTGTGTGTATTTATTGTGATATGCTTGTGTGTATTTATTGTGTCATGCTTGTGTGTATTTATTGTGATATGCTTGTGTGTATTTATTGTGATATGCTTGTGTGTATTTATTGTGTCATGTTTGTGTGTATTTATTGTGTCATGCTTGTGTTCATTTATTGTGATATGCTTGTGTGTATTTGTTGTGTCATGCTTGTGTGTATCTATTGTGATATGCTTGTATGTATTTATTGTGATATGCTTGTGTGTATTTATTGCAGCATGCTTGAGTGTATCTATTGTGGTATACTTGTGTGGATTTATTGTGGTATACTTGTGCGTATTTATTGTGGGATTCTTGTGTGTATTTGTGTCATGCTTGTGTGTATTTATTGTGTCATGCTTCTGTGTATTTATTGTGGATTCTTGTGTGTATTTATTGTGTCATGCTTGTATGTATTTATTGTGATATGCTTGTGTGTATTTATTGTGTCATACTTGTGTGTATTTATTGTGTCATGCTTGTGTGTATTTATTGTGGTATTTTTGTGTGCATTTATTGTGTCATGCTTGTGTGTATTTATTGTGGATTCTTGTGTGTATTTATTGTGTCATGCTTATGTGCATTTATCGTGTCATGCTTGTGTGTATTTATTGTGTCATGCTTGTGTGTATTTATTGTGGAATGTGTTTGTGCATTTATTGTGATATGCTTGTGTGTATTTATTGTGGTATTTTTGTGTGCATTTATTGTGTCATGCTTGTGTGTATTTATTGTGATATGCTTGTGTGTATTTATTGTGATATGCTTGTGTGTATTTATTGTGTCATGCTTGTGTGTATTTATTGTGGAATTTGTGTGTGCATTTATTGTGATATGCTTGTGTGTATTTATTGTGGTATTTTTGTGTGTATTTATTGTGTCATGCTTGTGTGTATTTATTGTGATATTGTAAACATATATATATATCAGCGCCTGCTTAGTGATATATTATAGTGTTAAAAGATCTAAAACTGTGAAAAATGTAAACATCATACCATAGTATAAATATTATTGTGCAAATGTTACTGTTAAACACCTATGACAGATCAAACAGCAACTGGAGGCTGCTGTTCTCAGGTGCTTGACCTGCTGACAGAATTAATGATAATATACCAGCGCCAACCCAAAGAAAAAAGTCCACTTGTATTAGGATGACATGAATAGTTATATAAACCGTCCACTTGCAATAGGTTACAGAAGTGCTCCAAAAAGTGCTCTTTAGTGCTTGTATCTCATAGTCCAGTGCAACAAGGTGATAGAGTGACTGGTGACCCCCTTTGTGCCCACACTCACCAGATGACGTGGACCCACTGCTTTTCAGTCAGTGGGTCAAAAAGGCTATGTTCTGGTGGGGGCTAGAATCCTGATCCAGATTGGAACCAAATGTAGTAATCCATAGATTCGAATACCAATATGTGGATCCCGAGGCACTCAAGAAAAATAAAGAGATTCCATAGTGTACACTGATAAAATCAAAGCTTTAATGCGCATAGATAAAAGCTACTTACAGACGTTAACTGCAAAACAGACATCCATAGAATTGTATATTGAACTCCCAACGATGTGCTCAAATGGCGTGCGTTCCACTCGGATAACCTCGCGTCTGGAAATGACGTATGTAACCGTGACGGACCCGGAAGTGACGTCAACGGGTTTCGCTCATCAATAGAGCGTCATCAGGGACTTGAGTGCCTCGGGATCCACATATTGGTATTCAAATCTATGGATTACTGCATTTGGTTCCAATCTGGATCAGGATTCTAGCCCCCACCAGAACATAGCCTTTTTGACCCACTGACTGAAAAGCTGTGGGTCCACGTCATCTGGTGAGTGTGGGCACAAAGGGGGTCACCAGTCACTCTATCACCTTGTTGCACTGGACTATGAGATACAAGCACTAAAGAGCACTTTTTGGAGCACTTCTCTCACCTATTGCAAGTGGACGGTTTATATAACTATTCATGTCATCCTAATACAAGTGGACTTTTTTCTTTGGGTTGGCGCTAGTATATTATCATTAATTTATTGTGATATGCTTGTGTGTATTTATTGTGGTATTTTTGTGTGTATTTATTGTGTCATGCTTGTGTGTATTTATTGTGGTATTTTTGTGTGTATTTATTGTGTCATGCTTGTGTGTATTTATTGTAGAATCTTGTGTGTATTTATTGTGGTATTTTTGTGTGTATTTATTGTGTCATGCTTGTGTGCATTTATTGTGTCATGCTTGTGTGTATTTATTGTGTCATGCTCGTGTGTATTTATTGTGTCATGCTTGTGTGCATTTATTGTGTCATGCTTGTGTGTATTTATTGTGTCATGCTCGTGTGTATTTATTGTGTCATGCTCGTGTGCATTTATTGTGTCATGCTTGTGTGCATTTATTGTGTCATGCTTGTGTGTATTTATTGCAGAATGCTTGTGTGTATTTATTGTGTCATGCTTGTGTGTATTTATTGTGTCATGCTTGTGTGTATTTATTGTGTCATGCTTGTGTGTATTTATTGCGGAATGCTCGTGTGTATTTATTGTGTCATGCTTGTGTGTATTTATTGTGTCATGCTTGTGTGTATTTATTGTGTCATGCTTGTGTGTATTTATTGCAGAATGCTTGTGTGTATTTATTGCGGAATGCTTGTGTGTATTTATTGCGGAATGCTTGTGTGTATTTATTATGGCATTTGTAAGGAATGAAGCACAGATGAATGTGTGTGTATTTCAGAGGTGTTCTGAACGTGTCTTTTCTTTCTGGCCAGACATTTACTATTAATAAGACTTAACCTACGCTGACATTAATATACAAGAGATTAGTATAGTGGCCGTGTTTCCATGTGACACGGAGGGTATAAGATATCCTGCGATTTCCTCTCCATGGCTGTATATTAAAGGCCCTCAGGTACCCTTCTCGCCTCTTTGAATGCGGCAGACATCGGAGGTGACTCACGCGAGTCTGACCTCCTGACACGCTGTCCCAGTGCCCCCCCCGGAGACCGCCAATCAAAGCTTCCTGCCAAAAATTCGCAGAAAGAACCAGCGCCGGGGACTCAGAATTCTATAAAAACCCGAGAATGATCTTTTGTGAAATATCAAGAATAATTCCTCTTTCAACTGCTAAAAAAAATATGGCGTGAGTCCGCTCTACCGCTTCTCGGGAACGCCGGGCAGGACGGGTATATGTGGAAGCATTAAACAGTTTTATGTGTAATATATGAATTATTAGCACTTGGCTGTAGCACCGGATCCATACAGCACCATGAGAGGCATTATATGTATTATTAATAATCATCGTCCATTCTGCTTCATGGAGTGAAATAATTCCATCCCTTCCTTCTGGTAATGGCGCCTTACAAGGATCAGTGATTGAAGGATAATGGCAATATAAACACAATAAAAATAAGCAGCGTCGGTAGAGGAAACCTGACGGCAGGAATTTTTTTTTTGTTTTTTTTAAGCATAGAACCCAATCAGGAGAAGCAATAGCTTGTGTCCCTGCCCCTCCCACAATAGTGACATTTCCTGCAGTAGTTTGTGTCCCTGCCCCTCCCACAATAGTGACATTTCCTGCAGTAGTTTGTGTCCCTGCCCCTCCCACAATAGTGACATTTCCTGCAGTAGTTTGTGTCTCTGCCCCTCCCACAATAGTGACATTTCCTGCAGTAGTTTGTGTCCCTGCCCCTCCCACAATAGTGACATTTCCTGCAGTAGTTTGTGTCCCTGCTCCTCCCACAATAGTGACATTTCCTGCAGTAGTTTGTGTCCCTGCCCCTCCCACAATAGTGACATTTCCTGCAGTAGTTTGTGTCTCTGCCCCTCCCACAATGGTGAGATTTCCTGCAGTAGTTTGTGTCCCTGCCCCTCCCACAATAGTGACATTTCCTGCAGTAGTTTGTGTCCATGCCCCTCCCATACTTTATACTTACCAAAAATTATTTTACATTCATGGAACAGCTCTACTTGCAAGTCCAAGGGGTCGCAATGGGCACAGCTTGTGCGCCATCCTACGCCAATTTATTTTTGGGGGGCTGGGAAAGGTCAATTTTTGCAGATGAACCGTTTCAACCATTTCTCCAGCGCGTTTTATGCTGGTATAGATTTATCGATGATCTACTGATCATATGGACGGGTACTGTGGATCAACTCCATCGTTTCATTGAGAAACTTAACAACAACTCACTTAATTTACACTGTACATATACCTTTGATTCCACCAATATTCCCTTTCTAGACATCAGGCTAATCATCAATGATCAGCACCAAATTGACACCGACCTCTACAGGAAGCCCACTGCGGGCAATACTTTATTACATGCCTCAAGTGCACACCCCAGTGTTGCCAACCGCCAGTAAATTTACTGACAGTTTGTAAAAAACATTGATTTTTAGAACTGTCTATAAATATCAGGGTCTGATAATTTGTCATGCTGCGCTGACTTTTTAAGTGTAAACCGGGCAAACTACGTGATATGGGTATTGTCAGTGTCTCCATGTTGTGTTTAAATACAAATTATCTTAGTTTTTAATAGGAGTTCTGCTATTTTTCAGGTTGCCAGTAAAAAATGTGCTCCGCCAGTAAATTTCGCATGTTTTGCCAGTAAAAAATGCTGCGGGAGGTTGGCAACACTGGCACACCCCCGCTCCCTTGTTCAGAGCATTCCCTATGCCCAGTACTTACGCTTACGGCGTAACTGTACTAAAGACGAAGACTTTTTTTCACAAGCTGCAGTACTTCAACAGCGACTTCTAGCTAGAGGGTTCACACCCACAAATCTCAGGAAAGCATTCAACAAGGCAGCTTCACGCTCCCGTACTTCTCTTCTCTTTAGACCCCCTAGAGTTTGATCTCGGGAGACGGTTGGGGTGGTCACCCGATACTCTGTCCGCCACAACTCACTACGATCCGCCCTGTCCCAACATTGGCACCTCCTCACAGACCACCACATCTTAAAAAAATATATTCAACCTACTCCTGAATTGATTTTTAAGAGAACCACTCCGTGACATGCTTACTAGCAGCCACTATCAACCTCTGCCCGCACGACCTTCGGGACCTCGCAGGACGTTCCGGTGTAGGAACTGTCCGCCATGCCCTTGGGTCTTGGAGGGCACATCTTTTGAACTCCCTACTGGAAAAACTTTTTTACCCTTGTTCCATGCCAATTGTGGTACAAAGGGATTGGTGTACTTGATGGCCTTTGAGTGCGGTGCCTTCTATTTAGGCAAGACAATACGCGAGTTCAGACAGCGTATCGGGGACCACCTCTATGTCTCCTTTGGTGGTAAGTTAACCACCGTCCGTAGGTAGACATATAGGTCTATACCACCGATACAACCTAGGGGCTGTAAAATTTATGGAGCTGGAGGTAATCCCTGAGGATCCTAGGGGAGGAGATTGGGATCGTCGGATCCTACAACGGGAAACCTCGTGGATTGAACGCCTGGGGGCAAACTTCCCGCCTGGCATCAATGAGGTGCATTCGTATAAATCCTTCCTATAAAATCCCTCCTTGTAGGGATCCTTGTGTCTATACGGGATCTTGGTTCATCCCAGTCTCGGTTTAGGCTGACACCCTGTATATAGCGTCCTCTCCCTTTAATCCAATAGAATGCATTCCATTCATTCCAGTAAGCACATTCATTTCATTATTACTTGGTCCACATAAAAAAGTGGACCCCATTGGTCACGTTCTTCTGGCATTACTCCAGTGGACATTTTACTAAATAAAAACTTTTTTTGCTTCCTCATGACAGATATCCACTCATTTGTTTTTCACCCAATGAGTGTTATACCTGTGCGCCAGTGTGTATTACAGTATGGTTGGCAGCATTAGGATTTGCAAAACATTTTGCTGGCTTCTGCTGTCTTACCGTTTATTTGCCTTTATGTATTTGCTTTCCCCCGTTTTAGGTCGCGCCTCCTAGGGTTAAGGGTGGTTGTCCCCATACGGCGGGCATGTGACCCCTCTGTTTGCGGAGGTGTTGCTTGGCAATGCCTCCGCACTCGCCACGGCGCCGATCTCTGTGACCGTGCGCCGCTATCTGCCTCACGCGTGCACTTGCGTGCATGTGATGTGGGTGGGGCCAGACACGGGCGTGCCGGACTCAGCTGTTGCTGATGATCTGGCGTTCCCATGCAGGGCATAAAAGGGGCATCTGGTAGGGGTCTTTCCATACGGCTGTTTCCCCCCGAGACAATGCGTCCCTCTTCATAATACCTGGTAAGCCCTTTCGTTTTTTACTGCACACTTTTACTGCCTCCCTCGGAGCGACTTGCATGCGTGTTCATGCAACCCCCCCCTAGCCGGCTTTATTTGATTATACTTGCACTTAGATGTCCTTGTATATCTCCTTACCCAGATATCCATGCTAGGATTTAAGTCCAAATCTCTACCACCGGAGCATCTTTCTTATGGTATATTTGGCTCAACTCCAACTGAGCTTGGCATTTGTCTCTGGGGTGATTTTCCTGGCCGTTCCTTTATCTGGAGGTGGGTTATCACATAGACCCTCCATTTTCTTGTACCTTATACATTTCTGCTTTCCTTTCCTGACAGGTGCTTTGGGACCTCCCCCTCTTCTCCTCTCCCCCTCTTTTGTTCTCCCCCTCTCCCATCTTTTCTCCCCTTTTTCCTCCCATTTCCTCTCTTTGTTTTCCTCTTCCATACCCCTTTCATCCTTCCCCCCCTTTCCCTCCCCCTTTTTCCCTCCCCCTTTCCCCACTTTCCCCCCCCCCCTTCCCTATCCCACCTTTTCTTCCTTTTCCCCCCTTTCTCCTCCCTATTGGCCCTTCCCCCTTTCCCTCCCTTTTCTCTTCCCCTTTGTTCTTTCCCCTTCCTCCCCTCTTTCTTCCCCCCGCCCTCCCCTTTTCTTCTTTGTCTTCTTTTCCTACTCCTTCATTTCTCCCCCTCTCCCCTGTTTCATTTCTTTCTCCCAGCTTTCTCTCTTTTCCCCATCTTGCACTTTTCAAGCTCTCATCACGGGGACCCCTCTATATCTACAAGATATTTTTTTGGGCGACACCTGACTTTTTTCTACCTACTTTTATATGCATAGTGACACTGCTCCACTCGTCCCCCATGTCCGCCGTGGGGGGAAAGCCCCTAGTGGGCGTGCCTTTGGCCCTTGAAGTTGGCTGTGACCTTCTTGGGGTGAGTTAATACCTAAATTTTCCCAGCTTTTCCCTATCAACATAAATTGATCTGTTTACATTAATCCTTTGTATTTTCTATATTCATGTATAGTCTCCAAATGTCATAGATGTTTTTGATGATCACTCTCCTGAAGAAGCGGAACTGCCGCGAAACCGGTCGAGAGCATCAGAGATTGTTTACAACCCATACTACCTGGGCCGCTCATCTGAGGACCACTCACGGCACTTTATGTAACCCCAATAAGGGCTGTATTGAATGTTTTTAACATTATGTGTTTTTGTATGTACTACATTCTAAATAAATTGTTCTAATATGCGTTACTTATATTGTGTTATCCCTGAGTGCCGAGATAGTCCATGTTCACCCTTTGTAATGGTATTGGGCTGTTAGCGGGACACCCCACATCCATATCTCTATATTTACTAGTTCTTTAGGATGATGGCACTCACAATACCCAGTCTATCTCCAATCAAGGCTCTTTCATTAATTCATGCCCCTCCCACAATGGTGAGATTTCCTGCAGTAATTTGTGTCTCTGCCCCTCTTACAATGGGGAGATTTCCCTGCAGTAGTTTGTGTCTCTGCCCCTCCCACAATGGGGAGATTTCCTGCAGTAGTTTGTGTCTCTGCCCCTCCCACAATGGGGAGATTTCCTGCAGTAGTTTGTGTCTCTGCCCCTCCCACAATGGTGAGATTTCCTGCAGTAATTTGTGTCTCTGCCCCTTCCACAATGGGGAGATTTCCCTTCAGTAGTTTGTGTCTGCCCCTCCCACAATGGGGAGATTTCCCTTCAGTACTTTGTGTCTCTGCCCCTCCCACAATGGGGAGATTTCCCTTCAGTACTTTGTGTCTGTGCCCCTCCCACAATGGGGAGATTTCCTGCAGTAGTTTGTGTCTCTGCCCCTCCCACAATGGGGAGATTTCCCTTCAGTACTTTGTGTCTCTGCCCCTCCCACAATGGGGAGATTTCCTGCAGTACTTTGTGTCTCTGCCCCTCCCACAATGGGGAGATTTCCCTTCAGTACTTTGTGTCTCTGCCCCTCCCACAATGGGGAGATTTCCTGCAGTAGTTTGTGTCTCTGCCCCCGTCTCTGTGTTTGATGACGTCCTTTAGAGGGGTAACACCCTCCTCGTCTCTGTGTTTGATGACGTCCTTTAGAGGGGTAACACCCTC
>BLSH010479083.1:175562-187060 GCA_018402905.1 Glandirana rugosa | reverse complement strand
GGTCTTGGCAATCTTCTTATAGCCTAGGCCATCTTTATGTAGAGCAACAATTCTTTTTTTCAGATCCTCAGAGAGTTCTTTGCCATGAGGTGCCATGTTGAACTTCCAGTGACCAGTATGAGAGAATGAGAGCGATAACACCAAATTTAACACACCTGCTCCCCATTCACACCTGAGACCTTGTAACACTAACGAGTCACATGACACCGGGGAGGGAAAATGGCTAACTGGGCCCAATTTGGACATTTTCACTTAGGGGTGTACTCACTTTTGTTGCCAGCGGTTTAGACATTAATGGCTGCGTGTTGAGTTATTTTGAGGGGACAGCAAATTTACACTGTTATACAAGCTGTACACTCACTACTTTACATTGTAGCAAAGTGTCATTTCTTCAGTGTTGTCACATGAAAAGATAGAATAAAATATTTACAAAAATGTGAGGGGTGTACTTACTTTTGTGAGATACTGTAGGTCACATTAAAGGTGGAAAAAGTTCTGAAATTATTTATCTTTATAATAAAATATTTACAAAAATGTGGGGGGAGGGAGAGGGAGAATATATAATAGACAGATAGGGTGCTGGGCTTTTCTTAATGGGAAAGCCTAGAACTAGCAGTCATTTTCTGATTGGGACGTTCACATGGAGCTCTATGAGCTGGAAAGGTATAGAGATAAATAGGTAGATACAACAAGACAGATGCAGGGCTGGTGCAAGGATTTTTGACACCCTAGGCGAAACCTCATTTTGCCACCCCCCTTGGCCCCACCCCTGACCCCACCCCCTTTTCCCGCCCAGCCTGATCAGCGCCAATGAATTGCAGATTGATCAGCGCCAATCAAATACAGCTTCACCAGCACCAATCAATAAAGCCTCAACTGTGCCCATCAAATACAGCTTCACCAGCACCAATCAATAAAGCCTCACCTGTGCCCATCAAATACAGCTTCACCAGCACCAATCAATACAGCTTCACCTGTGCCCATCAAATACAGCTTCACCTGTGCCCATCAAATACAGCTTCAACTGTGCCCATCAAATACAGCTTCACCAGCACCAATCAATACAGCCTCACCTGTGCCCATCAAATACAGCTTCACCTGTGCCCATCAAATACAGCCTCATGGGGGGTGGGGGCAGAAGGGAGGTATTTGGCAGATCAGTCACTATTTCTATATACATTTGCAAATAGAATGTGATAATACAATCTCATTATCTCAGTAAGACAGTGTCAGTTTTTACATGAATCAATGCAGAGCAGCCAGTGACAGATCAACAGTGGCCAGGCGCCCCTTGGAGGCAGTGCGCCCTAGGCGGCCGCCTACTCCGCCTAGAGGTAGAGCCGGCCCTGGACAGATGGTAGATAGATATTTTGCAAAGGATGCTGGGCTTTTTTCAAATAAGAAAGCCGAGAACTAGCTGCCTAATTCCTCCTTGTGAACGTCATATGGGGCCGGAGTGGAAGGTGGCTTGTCCCTGGTATTTGTGCCCCCAGGGTCCTCTCCCCCCTGCTCCTGTAAAGCTGGCCATAGATGGAGAGAATGCTTAGGAAAAACCATATTAAAATTCTCAGAACATTTATTTGTCATTCAAAAGATTTTGTTTGCTTTTAACATTTGATTTTGGAACAAATGGCCTTTACCTATAGGCTAACTGATCATTGGGACCCGTGAATTACACAAATATGGCCTCTAGTCTTCCCGTCTACTTGGCACCCCTCCGCCCTTTGATCTGTTGAGCCATGTATATAGAGGTTTGCCACCGAGCGCTTTCCAAGGAACGCACAGCATGGAGTGGTCTTCAGAAGATGATATATATGGCGGAGGATGACGGGGGGCATTATATTGATGTACAGATCCCGCCGCTCTCCAGAGATTTCCCTTCCTAGAATATATGCACGGATGTAGCTGAGATGAAGAAACTCTGTGTGATTTTTGTATCTCGGAGACACCTTGTATCACAGAGATGTACAAAGCACAGCATGCACAAAGAGAAACCTCCAATAATGGTTTTATTTTCATGTATTCAGTATTATTTTTAATGTAGCTATACTACAGGGAAAAGAGGGATACATTGGTACATTGGTGATCACTGGGGGCTGATGGGGTACATTGGTGATCACTGGGGGCTGATGGGGTACATTATTATTATACAGGATTTTATACATAAGTAGTCAATGGGGTCTGGAGGGGTACTATGGTGGCTGGTAGGGGCTGAGGAGGTACATTAGTGGTCAGTGGGGGCTGATGGGTTACAGTGGTGGTTATTGGGGGCTGGAAGGGGTCTATGGCGGTTGGTGGGGTCTGATAAAGTACATTGATGGTCAGTGGAGGCTGATGAGGTACACTGGTGGCAAGTGGGTGATGGAGGGGTACATTGGTGTTCGATGGATGCTGACAGGGCACACCAGTGGTCACTGGGGGCTTGAAGGGTACTATGGTGGTTGGTGGGATCTGATAAAGTACATTGATGGTCAGTGGGGGCTGATGAGGTACACTGGTGGCAAGTGGGTGATGGAGGGGTACACTGGTGTTCGATGGATGCTGACAGGGCACACCAGTGGTCACTGGGGGCTTGAAGGGTACTATGGTGGTTGGTGGAATCTGATAAACTACATTGATGTCAGTGGGAGCTGATGAGGTACACTGGTGGCAAGTGGGTGATGGAGGGGTACACTGGTGTTCGATGGAGGCTGACAGGGCACACCAGTGGTCTCTGGGGGCTTGAAGGGTACTATGGTGGTTGGTGGGATCTGATAAAGTACATTGATGGTCAGTGGGGGCTGATGAGGTACACTGGTGGCAAGTGGGTGATGGAGGGGTACACTGATGTTCGATGGAGGCTGACAGGGCACACCAGTGGTCTCTGGGGGCTTGAAGGGTACTATGGTGGTTGGTGGGATCTGATAAAGTACATTGATGGTCAGTGGGGGCTGATGAGGTACACTGGTGGCAAGTGGGTGATGGAGGGGTACACTGATGTTCGATGGAGGCTGACAGGGCACACCGTTGGTCTCTGGGGGCTTGAAGGGTACTATGGTGGTTGGTGGGATCTGATAAAGTACATTGTTGGTCAGTGGGGGCTGATGAGGTACACTGGTGGCAAGTGGGTGATGGAGGGGTACACTGGTGTTCGATGGAGGCTGACAGGGCACACTGGTGGTCACTGGGGGCTTGAGGGGTACCATGATGGTTGGTGGGGATTGATGGGGTACACTAGTAGTCAGAGGAGGCAAATGGGGTACATTAGTGGTCAGTAGGGGCTAGAGGGGTACTATGGTGGTCAGTGGTGCTGATGGAGTACACTGGTTGTCAGTGGGGGCTGGAAGGATGCAATTCTGGTCAGTGGGGGCTGATGGGGTATATTGGTGGTTTTTGGGGGGTGATGGGGTACATCGGTGGTCAGTGGGGCCTTGAAGGGTATTATGGTGGACAGTGAAGGGTGATGGGGTAGACTGGTGGTCAGTGGGGACTGGAGGGGTATAGTGGGGGCTGGTGGGGGGCCGATGGGGTACACTGGTGGTCAGTGGGGGCTGAAGAGTTTAGTTGGTGGTCAGTGGAGGCTGTAGAGATACATTGGACATTTACAGTACATTGCAGCAGTCATTTTCCCACAGAGTCATTGCTCTTTGCCTCCTCCTCTTTACCAGGCCTATTCAGCATCTGTCGACAGGAGATCCCTCTGCCTGCAGTCTCTGCAAAGAACAGGAATGGAGTGCCAAAAAAAAAAGCACAGTCCCAACCTGCCGGACGCCGAGCCTGTGTTCTAATTCTGGGACAGTCCCTCGTAATCCGGGACAGCTGGAGGGCATGTCTAAAGGGATGCTGGGGATGTGTTCTTTCATAAAATGTTTGGGAACAAAAATGACTGATGGTTAATAAAGCCAACAGCTGTGAGGTGGAGGGGGGACGACAATACGTTGGATCAGGAGGGGAGGGGGCTGATAATGATTGAAGTTGTTCTGAAAGGAAATGAAGGGCTTCAAAGCCATCTGTGGGGATGGAAGTGTGAATGGAATGGGGAGCAATCCGTTTCAACACAGGAGGGGGCTTGCTACAAAATGTAAGGCTGAAGTTCGGCTTTAAGAGACCGAAAAATCCACTCCCCCCCATGGCTGTGCGTTGTGGGTCAGATCTCGGCCTTGCATTACAGAAGCGATGATGGAAATCCGGGGTAATTGGGGGATAAAGTCTTGTCATGTTAAATCCATCTCAGTAATGAAGATAGAGCAATCCTCGGCTCAGACACATTAATGCCGGATTAGAAGACAATCGGGTTCAGGGGCGTAACGATAGGGGTTGCAGGGGTTGCAACCGGACCCCATGGTCCAGGGGGCCCATGTGCCTCCCTTGTACACCTGAATAGGAGGGATGGTGGGGGTGGCATTTAGAGAACCCAATCTCCTCCATTTTCCTCTATCCAGTTTACTTGTCTTCTGCTGTTCCCAGGGCCCCTGTGTGCTTCCCTGCCCCCCCTGGGGCCTGCTGCAGAACTTGTGAAAGGGCCCCACTGCAGTACCATAATAAAGGGACCCACGATAGGCGTAAAGGGCCCCAGGATCAGTGGCAAGAGGGAAGGGCCCTGGCCAGGGGTCAGGGGGCCCTTCATAATTTCTTGCACCGGGGCCCTGAAGGTTCTAGTAACGCCTCTGATCGGGTTATTCCAGGATATCATCTGTAATGATACAGAATTCAGGAACCAGTCAGGGCAAACTGAGAGAAATTCTAAATTCGATATAAAAACATCCAAGCAGCGGTCACCTTCAGTGAAAACGGCATGCCAAAGCGATCAATAAGTCCAAAGATTCCATGCAGCTTTCTTGCAAAAGTTGGCTCCACCCCTGAATCTCCGTACTAGCCCTTTAAATTAGATAGATGGCCTTACTGACCAATAGGAAACCTTGCAGAGGTGGGAAGAGAGCGGTCAGATTAAATGTTGTAAACTCGGTTGTCTTTAGCTTGGATTTACTGATCGCTTTGACCTCCTCGCCACCTATAGGTGGAAGGTGACCAATCCACAGATCTGTACATCTCATAATGGAAATACGGTACAGCAAGTATGTAAAGCGTGTGAAAGCTGCATCCAAGATTTCTGCATGGCAGAGAATGCAACGTTGTTATGCCATACTCCTATATACTGCGCCTTGATAAAGTATTCACACCCCTAGAAATTTTCAACATTTTGTCAAGTTACCTCCAGAAACGTAAATGTATTTTATTGGGATTTTATGTGATAGACCGACACAAAGTGGCTCATAATTGTGAAGTGGAAGGAAAATGATAAATGATACAAATAAATCTGTGAAAAGTGCGGGGGGCATTTGTATTCAGCCCCCTTTACTCCGATCCCCTAACTAAAATCTAGAGGAACCAATTGTGTTCAGAAGTTCCCTAATTAGTAAATAGAGTCCACCTGTGAGTAATTTAATCTCAGTATAAATACAGCTGTTCTGTGAAGCCCTCAGAGGTTTGTTAGAGAACCTTAGTGAACAAACAGCATCATGAAGGCCAAGGAACACACCAGACAGGTCAGGGATAAAGTTGTGGAGAAGTATAAAGCAGGGTTAGGTTATAAAAAAATCTCCCAAGCTTTGACCATCTCACAGAGCTCTGTTCAATCCATTATCAGAAAATGGAAAGAGTATGGCACAACTGCAAACCTACCAAGACATGGCCGTCCACCTAAACTGACCGGCCGGGCAAGGAGAGCATTCATCAGAGAAGCAGCCAAGAGGTCCATGGTAACTCTGGAGGAGCTGCAGAGATCCACAGCTCAGGTGGGAGAATCTGTCCACAGGACAACTATTAGTCGTGCCCTCCACAAATCTGCCCTTTATGGAAGAGTGGCAAGAAGAAAGCCATTGGTGAAAGAAAGCCAGAAGAAGTCCCGTTTGCTGTTGGCGAGAAGCCATGTGGGGGACACAGCAAACATGGAAGAAGGGGCTCTGGTCAGATGAGATATGTGTGGTGGAAAACTAACACTGCACATCACCCTGAAACACAGCATCCCCACCGTGAAACATGGTGGTGGCAGCACCATGGTGTGGGGATGCTCTTGTGCAGCAGGGACAGGGAAGCTGGTCAGAGTTGATGGGAAGATGGATGGAGCCAAATACAGGGCAATCTTAGAAGAAAATCTGTTAAGCCTCGTACACACGGTGCGACGGTCATATGAAAACAGTCCTACGACCGCTTGTCGTACGATCATCCGACCATTAGTACGTGCGATTAGAACAGCCGACGTGCGACGGTCGTACAACAGGAGTTGGGTGAGCAGACTAGAAAACTTTGGTTGTACAACAAGTGGTCGTACGACCGTTGTACCGCGTGTACAGAGAAGTTGGTACAACAAGTTGTACGTGCAAAACACGCATGCTCAGAAGTCAGGAACGCCTGGAAGTGTCCGTTTGTGTAAACCTACATTCCTAATTCACAAATCACATTCGCCTGAACTTCCTCGCTATACGCTCGTAACACGTCACTACGTTAGGCTTGGTCGTACGATCGATTAGTGCACGTCAGTACGCGAGACACAACAGCCAACATACAATTTGGGCCGTTTAGTCGTACGACCGCCGCATCATGTGTACGAGGCTTTAGAGTCTGCAAAAGACTTGAGACCGGGGCGGAGGTTCCCCTTCCAGCAGGACAACGACCCTCAACATCCAGCCAGAGCTACAATGGAATGGTTTAGATCAAAGCATATTCATGTGTTAGAATGGCCCAGTCACAGTCCAGAACTAAATCCCATTGAGAATCTGTGGCAAGACTTGAAAATTGCTGTTCACAGACGCCCTCCATCCAATCTGACAGAGCTTGGGGGATTCTGAAAAGAAGAATGGGCAGAAATGTCCTCTCTAGATGGGCAAAGCTGGCAGAGACCTCCCCAAAAAGACTTGCAGCTGTAATTGCAGAGAAAGGCGGTTCTACAAAGTATTGACTCCGGGGGGCGCCATACAAATGCCCCCCACACTTTTCACAGATTTATTTGTATCATTTATCATTTTCCTTCCACTTCACAATTATGAGCCACTTTGTGTCGGTCTATCACATAAAATCCCAATAAATGTCATGGGGAATGTCAAGCACTCATGCAGCCCCAGACCATGACACTCCCACCACCATGCTTGACTGTAGGCAAGACACATTTGTCTTTGTACTCCTCACCTGGTTGCTGCCACACACGCTTGACACCATCTGAACCAAATAAGTTTATCTTGGTCTCATCAGACCACAGGGCATGGTTCCAGTAATCCATGTCCTTAGTCTGCTTGTCTTCAGCAAACTGTTTGCAGGCTTTCTTGTGCATCATCTTTAGAAGACGCTTCCTTCTGGGATGACAGCCATGCAGACCAATTTGATGCAGTGTGCGGCGTATGGTCTGAGCACTGACAGGCTGACCCCCCACCCCTTCAACCTCTGCAGCAATGTTGGCAGCACTCATACGTCTATTTCCCAAAGACAACCTCTGGATATGACGCTGAGCATTGGCACTCAACTTCTTTAGTTGACCATGGTGAGGCGCTGTTCTGAGTGGAACCTGTCCTGTTAAACTGCTGCATGGTCTTGGCCACTGTGCTGCAGCTCAGTTTCAGGGTCTTGGCAATCCTCCTATAGCCTAGGCCATCTTTATGTAGAGCAACAATTCTTTTTTTCAGATCCTCAGAGAGTTCTTTGCCATGAGGTGCCATGTTGAACTTCCAGTGACCAGTATGAGAGAGTGAGAGCGATAACACCAAATTTAACACACCTGCTTCCCATTCACACCTGAGACCTTGTAACACGAACGAGTCACATGACACCGGGGAGGGAAAATGGCTAATTGGGGGCAATTTGGACATTTTCACTCAGGGGTGTACTCACTTTTGTTGCCAGTGGTTTAGACATTAATGGCTGTGTGTTGAGTTATTTTGAGGGGACAGTAAATTTACACTGTTATACAAGCTGTACACTCACTACTTTACATTGTAGCAAAGTGTCATTTCTTCAGTGCTGTCACATGAAAAGATAGAATAAAAGATTTACACAAATGTGAGGGGTGTACTTATTTATGTGAGATACGGTAGGTAACATTAACCACTTGCCGACCGCCCTCCGCAGCGTGACGGCGACAAGGTGGTTCGTTATCGCGAACCGCCGTCATAGGACGGCGGCCGCGATAACTAGCATTGTGAGTGCGCGCGCGCGCTCACTGTGTTCGGGGGGGGAGCCAGGGAGCGGGTAGGGAGGACTCGATCGCCGCCGACTACCCGCGATGGCTCCCCCGTAATGAAAGAACGGAGGTCCGTGTATGTAAACACGGATCTCCGTTCTGTGAGAGGGGGGAAGGGCTGTGATCACAGCCTTCCTGTAAATGGAAGCTGTGATCACTTCCCTTCCCCAGCCAGGGCAGTCCCCCCACAGTTAGAACACGCCCAGGGAACACAGTTAACCCTTAGAGCGCCCCCTGCAGGTTAACCCCTTCACTGCCAATGGCATTTACACAGTAATCAGTGCATTTTTATAGCATTGATCGCTGTATAAATGCCAATGGTCCCAAAAAAGTGTCAAAATGGTCCGACATGTCCGCCGCAATATCGCAGTACCGCTAAAAATCGCAGATCGCCGCCATTACTAGTAAAAAATAAAAACGCGACCACTTTTGCGCAAACCAATCAATAAACGCCGATTGCGTTTTTTTTTATCGCAAATATGAGGAAGAATATAAATCGGCCAAAACCGATGAAAAAAAATTTTTTTTATATTTTTTTTTTTTGGATTTGTATTTTAGCAAAAAGTAATAAATTTGGGTTTTTTTGCAAAATTTTTGCTCTACTTTTGTTTATAGCGGCGATCAGAAATGACGCAGCAGTGATCAAATACCACCAAAAAAAAGCTCTATTTGTGGGAAAAAAAGGACGCAAATTTCGTTTGGGTACAACGTCGCACGACCGCGCAATTTTCAGTTAAAGCGACGCAGCGCCGAATCGCAAAAAGTGCTCCGGTCCTAAAGCTGGAAATCCTTCCGGGGCTGAAGTGGTTAAAGGTGGAAAAAGTTATGAAATTATTTATCTTTGTCTCGTTTTTTTACATCACAGTAGCCTGACATTTTAACAGGGGCGTGTAGACTTTTTATATTCACTTTATGTTATAGAGTATATTATATATTATGTTATATATCACTACATCAGTGTTAGTAAGGCCCCGTTTACATTAAGACGTGCCTTATTACGGTACAAGCATACGGCACCCTATTCATTTCAATGGGCTGCTTTATGGTGGGACAAACACATCAACATAGCTCCTGTAGCCTTTCGAGTGTTTACCTTTCCACGCTTTATAACCGCGCGGTTAGACGTGTTTGTTGCACGCTTTTCCAGGAAGAAAAAACCCCTGTATGCTTACCACGTTTTGGATGTCATTAACAATGAATGTTACTATTTTTGGGGGGTATCCTAAACGCATTTTGTGAAACGCTCAGGTATGACTGGGGGCATAAAAATACTGATTATCCACTTGCAGACCGCAAAATACAGGTATAGGAGGTGTATATATATATATATATATATACACACACACTATATTGTCAAAAGTATTGGGACACCTGCCTTTACACGCACATGAACTTTAATGGCATCCCAGTCTTAGTCCGCAGGGTTCAATATTGAGTTGGCCCTCCCTTTGCAGCTATAACAGCTTCTACTCTTCTGGGAAGGCTGTCCACAAGGTTTAGGAGTGTCTATGGGAATGTTTGACCGTTCTTCCAGAAACTTATTTGTGAGGTCAGGCCAGGGTTGCCAACTGCCAGTAAATTTACTGACAGTTTGTAAAAATCAGTGATTTTTACAACTGTCTATGAATATCAGGGTCTGATAATTTGTCATGCTGTGCTGATTTTTTAAGTGTAAACCAGGGAAACTACTTGATATGGGTATTGTCAGTGTTTCTATGTTGTGTTTAAATATCAATTGTCTTCGTTTTTAATAGGAGTTCTGTTATTTTTCAAGGTGTCAGTAAAAAATGTGCTCTGCCAGTAAATTTTCCATGTTCTGCCAGTAAAAAACGCTGCAGGTGGTTGGCAACACTGGGTCAGGCACTGATGTTGGACGAGAAGGCCTGGCTCGCAGTCTCTGCTCTAAGGTGTTGAGGTCAGGACTCTGTGCAGGCCAGTCAAGTTCCTCCACCCCAAACTCGCTCTAAGGGGAGGTCAGTGAACAAATGTTCCTCCACCTCCCTCCATGGAGGTCCCGGGGACCCAGGAGGGACGGGTGAAACCGGAAAACATGACATTGCATGAAATCCGGCAAAGGTGAACAAACCTCCATATATGATATATAGCATCCGGAATGTCTTTACATGCCGTAATAGATACGTCAGCGGCAGCAAAAGGGTTAAACAAGTGTAAAAAATGTCTGAAAATTGTGTATTTTCCATATGACAGGGATGAACGTGTGATAACAATATGTCTTATGCCAGAACTTTCCGGCCGCCATGATAGCTCATTATTCAGGATATTTGCGGAGAAGAGCGCAGATAGTATCCACATCCCCACCAGAGAGGCTTTGCAGTATGGCAGCAGCTTAATAAATGGCTCTCCGTCCCCGCCCGTGGGCACCGTGCCCGCGCCTCATTCTTACGGTTTGATAATCCCGATTTCCAGACTCACCGAGCTTGATTAATGACGCCATAACTGAGCAAAGGTTCTTTGTATAGCACCGCTGAGTACGGAGAGGGGGATGGGAGGACAGCCAGGGAACCCAGAGAGGGATTTCTGAGAAATGGATAGATGGTTATACTGATTACTTCCCTAGTGAGTAGATACTTTCCCAGCGCATTTACAAAGCATATTCGCTTTGCGGACTCGCCCAATCGAAACCCAATCACCACCATGCGCCAAATTCTTCGCATCTTTTCAGTTCTCTGATGGGCATACCGGAGAGTTTCTTTTAAAGATGATGATGAAGAAAGGGGATACGTCTCTTGGCTACAGTTCCTAAGAGGGGATTGCCACCCAGCCTCCACCACAACCTGAGGGTGAAGGAGGGAGGTAAAAATGGTGGCTGCGTAGCACTCCCCTGTCGTTCTCTATTCCTCTCCCAGCTCAATCCCTCCACCCCTCCGGCTCCCAGTTTCCTGGGATATGTTTCTGGGTGACAATGGAGAAGAAGGGAATTACCACCCAGCCTCCACCACAACCAGAGGGTGAAAAATAAGGAGGATAAAAATGGTGGCTGTGCAGCACTCCCCTGTCACTCTCTATTGCTCTCCCAGCTCCATCCCTGACTGGCTGTTCCCTCCACCCCTCTGGTTGCCACTTTTCTTTAATGTGTCTCTTTGTGACAATGGATAAGTAGGGAATTAATACCCAGCCTCCACCACAGCCAGAGGGTGAAAAATAAGGGGGCTAAAAATGGTGGCTGCGTAGCACTCCCCTGTCGCTCTCTATTGCTCTCCCAGCTCCATCCCTCCACCCTTCTGGCTCCCAGGATATATTTCATTAAGGGAAGAAGAGGTAACAGTGG
>BLSH010479083.1:161935-175552 GCA_018402905.1 Glandirana rugosa | reverse complement strand
GCCCCCCCCCCCCCGCCTCCACCACAACCAGAAGGTGATGAAGAAGGGGATAAAAATGGTGGTTGTGCAGCACTCCCCTGCCGCTCTCTATTGCTCTCCCTGCTCCATCCCTGATTGGCTGCTCCCTCCACCCCTCTGGCTCCCAGTTTCCCGGGATATGTTTCTGGGTGAATGAATAAGGAGAGAATTACCACCCAGCCTCCACCACAACCAGAGGGTGAAAAATAAGGGGATAAAAATGGTGGCAGTGTAGCACTCCCTTGTCGCTCTCTATTGCTCTCCCAGCTCACTCTCTCATTGGCTACTCCCTCCGCTCCTTTTATTCCCACTTTTCTGCATTGTGTCTCTTTGTGACAATGGATAAGGAGGGAAGTGCCACCCAGCCTCCACCACAACCAGGGGGTGAAAAAAAATGGTGGCTGTGCAGCACTCCCTTTCACTCTCTATTGCTCTCCCAGCTCCATCCCTGACTGGCTGCTCCCTCCACCCCTCTGGTTGCCACTTTTCTTTAATGTGTCTCTTTGTGACAATGGATAAGGAGGGAATTAATACCCAGCCTCCACCACAACCGGAGGGTGAAAAATAAGGGGGCTAAAAATGGTGGCTGCGTAGCACTCCCCTGTCGCTCTCTATTGCTCTCCCAGCTCCATCCCTCCACCCTTCTGGCTCCCAGGATATATTTCTCTGTGACTTTTGAGAAGGAGGGAATTACCACGCAGCCTCCACCACAACCAGAGAGTGATGAAGAAGGGGATAAAAATGATGGTTGTGCAGCACTCCCCTGTTGCCTTCTATTGCTCTCCTTGCTCCATCCCTGATTGGCTACTCCCTCCGCTCCTTTTATTCCCACTTTTCTGCACTGTGTCTCTTTGTGACAATGGATAAGGAGGGAATTGCCACCCAGCCTCCACCACAACCAGGGGGTGAAAAATAAGGGGATAAAAATGGTTGCGGTGTAGCACTCCATTGTCGCTCTCTATTGCTCTCCCAGCTCCATCCCTCATTGGCTACTCCCTCCGCTCCTTTTGTTACCACTTTTCTGCATTGTGTCTCTTTGTGACAATGGATAAGGAGGGAATTGCCACCCAGCCTCCACCACAACCAGAGCGTGATGAAGAAGGGGATAAAAATGGTGGCTTGTGCAGCCCTCCCCTGTCACTCTCTATTGCTCTCCCAGCTCCATCCCTGATTGGCTGCTCCCTACACCCCTCTGGTTCCTACTTTTCTTTAGTGTGTCTCTTTGTGACAATGGATAAGGAGGGACTTGCCACTCAGCCTCCACCACAGCCAGAGTGATGAAGAAGGGGGAAAAATGGTGGCAGTGCAGCACTCCCATGTCACTCTATTGATCCCCCAGCTTAATCTCTCCTTGGCTGCTCCCTCTGTCCCTGGTTTTCACTCTCCCAGGATATGTCTCTGGGTGGCATTACCTAAAGAGGCCATTTCCACCCAGCCTTCACCACAACCAGAGGGTGATAAAGAAGGGAGATAAAAATGGTGGCAGTGCAGCACTCCCATGTCCCTCTCTATTGCTCTCCAAGCCCTATCCCTGATTGGCTGCTCCCTTCACCCCTCTGGTTCCCAATTTTTCTGACAATGTCTAAGGAGGTAAATGCCACGCAGCCTCCACCACACCCTAGGATATACCATAACCTGCACCACCTACTGTATGTGAAATATGCGACAGGCTGTCAATGAGCCAATAAACCAGGACATGCTGGAGATGAGCCAATAAACCAGGACATGCTGGAGATGAGCCAATAAACCAGGGCAGGCCGGAGATGAGCCAATAAACCAGGGCAGGCCGGAGATGAGTCAATAAACCAGGACAGGATGGAGATGAGCCAATAAACCGTACAGGACGAAGATGAGCCAATAAACCAGGACATGCTGGAGATGTGCCAATAAACCAGGACATGCTGGAGATGAGCCAATAAACCAGGACATGCTGGAGTTGTGCCAATAAACCAGGACATGCTGGAGATGTGCCAATAAACCAGGACATGCTGGAGATGTGCCAATAAACCATAACATGCTGGAGATGTGCCAATAAAGCAGGACAGGCCGGAGATGAGCCAATAAACCAGGACATGCTGGAGATGTGCCAATAAACCAAGGCAGGCCAGAGATGAGCCAATAAACCAGGACAGGATGGGGATGAGCCAATAAACCACTACAGGATGGAGATGACCCAATAAACCAGGACAGGATGGAGATGACCCAATAAACCAGGACATGCTGGAGATGTGCCAATAAACCAGGACAGGCCGGAGATGAGCCAATAAACCAGCACGGGCTGGAGATGAGCCAATAAACCAAGGCAGGCCGGAGATGAGCCAATAAACCGGGACAGGCCGGAGATGAGCCAATAAACCGGGACAGGCCGGAGATGAGCCAATAAACCAGCACAGGCTGGAGATGAGCCAATAAACCAAGGCAGGCCGGAGATGAGCCAATAAACCGGGACAGGCTGGAGATGAGCCAATAAACCAGGACAAGCTGGAGATGTGCCAATAAACCAGGACATGCTGGAGATGTGCCAATAAACCAAGGCAGGCCGGAGATGAGCCAATAAGCCAGGACAGGATGGGGATGAGCCAATAAACCACTACAGGATGGAGATAAGCCAATAAACCAGGACAGGATGGAGATGTGCCAATAAACCACTACAGGATAGAGATGACCCAATAAACCAGGACAGGATGGAGATGACCCAATAAACCAGGACATGCTGGAGATGTGCCAATAAACCAGCACATGCTGGAGATGTGCCAATAAACCAGCACATGCTGGAGATGAGCCAATAAACCAAGGCAGGCCGGAGATGAGCCAATAAAACGGGACAGGCTGGAGATGAGCCAATAAACCAGCACAGGATGGGGATGAGCCAATAAACCAGCACAGGCTGGAGATGAGCCAATAAACCGGGACAGGCCGGAGATGAGCCAATAAACCAGGACAAGCTGGAGATGAGCCAATAAACCAGGACAAGCTGGAGATGTGCCAATAAACCAAGGCAGGCCGGAGATGAGCCAATAAACCACTACAGGATGGAGATGAGCCAATAAACCAGGACAGGATGGAGATGAGCCAATAAACCAAGACGGGATGGAGATGACCCAATAAACCAGGACATGATGGGGATGAGCCAATAAACCACTACAGGATAGAGATGAATCAATAAACCAGGACATGATGAAAATGACCCAATAATCAGGACAGGATGGGGATGAGCTGGCATCTCCTGCCAAAAGCCGTTGAGTTCCCAGGAGTGCTGATGGGTATATCCAGGCCTCTGTAGGGTTTATAGTACAACATATGGCACATTTGCCAGCAAAAATTGGCTACTATCAACAGACTAATCATTGATTTTATTATTGATCCCTCATTGATTCTATAAATACTTACTGCACTCTGCCATCCATAGCTGGCCACACACATTACAGTTTGATTGTCCAATCTCCTTTAGATGTAGTACAAGGGACCTGTTGGATTGTTTAAGCAGGTTCCTTCAATACTGAGCTGCTGGTAAATCTGGTGGAGATTAGAGAGAGGTTGGATAATCAGATTGTAAGGTGAGTGTGCGCTGTTTAGGTCTTGTGTTCGCTGCACTGCAATTGAGGGTTTAAGTCTTAAACCCGAATTCCAGGCAAACCGCTAAATACAAAGATGTACGTACTGTATGAAAGGTTTTATATTTTTGTCCATCCAGTCCTGAAATTTACACAGTTCTATTCCACAGTACAGCCCTGTCTGTGGCTGGTCAGTGAAAGGAGAAGCAGCAGATTGGTGAGCTCATCTCTGTCACTCTGCTCTCTCCTCCTATCAGCATGTGTCTTTTGATCTGATTGGCTCCTTGTGTTGTTTCTCCTTCCCCTTTTCTAAACTCTGCCGTCCAGGAGATTGCCCATCCCTTTCATTAAAAAATTGAATTTCAGTTTTTTTAATGATGGAGGCTCAACATCACATGTGGGTGTTACCTAAGGAGGTTTGTATGCAAATAAAGTCTGCCTAGAAACGCCCACTGCTCCAGGATGACATCGCGGTATTTTGATATTTGCATAACTCCTCCCAAGATGCAGCCCACTGCTTGTATCAGGGCTGAGGGCTCCTGAGAGGACTACTGAGGCTGGGTGCTGTGATGTTGTCAGGAAGCTACAGAGGGTATAGAAAAGAATCCGCCCCACCGTTTTTTTTTTTTTTGGAGGGGCGGCAAACACCCCCCCCTCAGTCGGCTGGTGGCACCCCCCAAACCCCCCCTCCCCCCGCTCACTTAGGTCACTCGCAACCCCCCTGCTCGGGTCACCAGCACCCCCCCCACCCCTGGGGGTCTCGCGGTCGGCCATCCAGCCCCGCACATACCCCATCTAGGTTGCGGGTGGGTACCGCTACTGCGGGTGATGGGCGGACGTCTCCCCCTCCTCTGCATCAAGGCGGCTTCCGCTGTGCGTCTGTTCCCTCCTCCTCCTAGATGTCCAATAGGCTCACCCGTCCTTTCAGCCAATCGGGTGACGAGTCTCAGGATCAGTGTAAGAATACCGAATATTTATTCGTTATTGTCACACAACTGGGAGGGATCAGAGCGCAGTGCCCTGCGCCCTGAGCCCACCCCTTTTGAAAGCCTATTAGAGTCTCTGGCTGTAATCATGTGCTTCAAAAAAAAAAAAATCCCCATTGGAATCCATGCGTCTGGCACCCTGCATGTAGATCAGGGGGTCAGATGCATGGATAGGGGGGTGGCGTGACTGGCGTCAACCCTAATGGACGGGCCGCCATTGAATCATAGGTTGTTGCTTTGCAGCCTGAAATGAAGACAAAAACAGTGTTTGTTTTATCCAGCTGTATTTACATCCAAGTGAGAGATAGAACACCAACATGCCAGAATAAAAAAATCAAAAACAGAATCACTGAGTTGGAAAAAGGACAAAAAGGACCCCAAGGTCCCCCCCCCCCCCAGTCAGTATTTGGTTGAACCACCTTTTGCTTTATTTCCAGCCTAGTCTGTTGGGATTTGTCTCTACTAACTTTGCAAATCTAGACTTTGCCCTATTTGCCCTTCTTTGCAGAACTGCCCAAGTTCAGTTACATTTGTTGGTGACCGTTTGTGGACTGCAGTCTTCAAATCATTCCACAGATTTTCAATGGGGTTTAAGTCTGGGCTCTGACTAGGCCATGCAAGGACCAGGGGGGGACTGACCATTCAGGCAGGTTTAAGCCCGGAGGAGGCGGTGAACCATGGCATCCCTGCCCGCGGTTGATGAGCGCTGGGAGAGGACTCAGGTGCTGGCGGGGATGAGAGAGCGATGGTAGAGCCATGGGGATGATGACAGTGGCAGCTGCTCCGACCACCTCTCCCCCCCTGGGGAATTCAGCGTCCAGTGGGGCCGCAGTCTACATCCTGAACTGGAGAGCGGAGGCGTCTTGGAGCTAGCAATCTGTGTGCAGCACCGCAGCAGGTCAGTGTGTGATCGCCAGCCCAGCAGTTTAGTGTGGCACACTGCTTAAATTTTTTCCTGCCATTCCTGCCTGGCTATGCCCCCCCCCCCCTGGAAACTGACCACGGTTTATCAAGGCTGCTGAGCCCTGACACCGTGGTCAGATTACACGCCTCCCCCATCTGCAGCTCTCCTCTCTGCTCTCCCCCGTCCTCTCCCTGCCTGTCTGCTCGTGTCAGTGCCCGCCCCCCCCTCCCCTCTTGCTGCTCTCATATCCAATATAAAATCCTCCCATCCCCTCTGTAATATAATAAAATGTGCCCCTGTGCCTGTGTTATATAAAAAAATATGCCGATCTGTACCTATATCAGAGCGTCTCCAGGCGCCCATGCGACTCCCAGCTTTCTCTCTCCTCTCCTCCCGGCTGACACCAGTGGGAGTGCTCAGCCCCGCCCACTGGAGCTGTCAGCCGGGCAGAGAAGAGAGCCAAGGAGTCACATGAGCGCTGGGAGCCGATCGGCATATTTTTTTATATGACAAAGGCACAGGGGCACTTACTGTTATGTTATAGAGGGGGTGGGAGAATTTTATAGTAGTGGCTTAACAATCACTTTAAAATGATGCAATCAATGTGATATCTAAATAAAAAAAGTGATATTCAAAAGTGCAGGTAGTCCCAATATAAGTGCATATAGTACCGCAGCATAGTCCATGTAAACAAGTAAATAGACACTATGGCTGTAGTGCCACCAATCCAGTGAACCGTAGGAGTGCGCAGGGGGTGTGCCAGGGCACACCCTAATCACTATGGGTGGTGCCCAGTCCCCCCCCCCCCAGTGCTGCTGGCTTCCCTCCTCTCCTCTCCCCCTGGCTGCTGCAGGGGATGTTTCAGGATGGAGAGTGGGAAGGGCGAGTTATATATGTAATTTACTGACCCCTTCCTTTTTCTAAATGAACACAGGGAACACACTCGCTCACTGTGTCCATTCATAACTAAAGCATAGTAAACTGTATTTACTATGCTTCCATTTGTGAATGAACAGGAAGCCAGAGCACAGCACAGGGCACTTCCCATTCATTCACTGTCCAGTGCAGCTGATGCTGCAGGGAAAGGCATGCATGTTTGAGCTTTGGGGTGCACACCCTAATGCAATAGGCTGCGCACACCTATGCAGTGAACTTTAATTATGCCATACAATGTCCAACTGGTAAAACCGACACCATCGAGTGAATTGCCTTCTCACCGGAACAAGTAGCTGCAAAGCACACAGCATACAAAGCACACAGCAGCACCTTTAACCACTTCAGCCCCGGAAGGATTTTCCACTTTAGAACCAGAACACTTTTTGCGATTCGGCGCTGCGTCGCTTTAACTGACAATTGCGCAGTCGTGCGACGTTGTACCCAAACAAAATTTGTGTCCTTTTTTTCCCACAAATAGAGATTTCTTTTGGTGGCATTTGATCCCCTCTGCGTCATTTCTGATCGCCGCTATAAACAAAAAAAGAGCAAAAATTTTTCGCTGATTTATATTCTTCCTCATATACTGGGTGCCTCAGGTACTGGGTGCCGTAGCGACTGCCGGCTGGATACTGGAACCTGAGAGATCAGTAGATATTCGCCAGCGCACCAAGGGTCATCAATCTCATCCAAACGGTTTTTATTCTAGAAAAATCACATCACAAAAAAGTATAGCGCTATTATACTTTTTTTTTGTGATGCCATCTCCCTTGAATGAAAAGCGTTTGGACGAGATTGATGACCCTTGGTGCGCTGGCGAATATCTACTTACCAGAAATGGACCAGCCGCCATGTTAGCGGAGGGGCCGGAAACTGACCAGCGGCCATATTGTCAGTGGTCCGTTCCGGTCTTCAACAATATGGCCGCTGGTCAGTTTCCGGTGTTCTGTCAAAATAGCCAGTTCATCGAGATCTCAAATTACGTTACTTTCGGTTACGGTAAACCGTCCGTAATTGGAGATTTTGGCAACTTGCAATTTTAACAGAACACTGGGAACCGTATACAGTCCGGCACACAAAGAATTACCTGTTTTGACACAACAGCGGGTAACAAGGAAAAATGTGTCGTCGCTGCAGAGGTGGCCATTTTGTTGGTTAGTATCGGAGCGGAATAACAATATCCACTCACAATACCGTGTACCGGAGTGCATGCAGTTGCCGGTGTTGTGTCAAAACAGCCGTTGAATTCTCAGATTACGGACGGTTTACAGTAACCAGAAGTGACGAAGGGAAGAACAAGCCGCCATGTTAGTGGAGGGGCCGGAAACTGACCAGCGGCCATATTGTTGAAGACCGGGATGGACCACTGACAATATGGCCGCTGTTCAGTTTCCAGCCCCTCCACTAACATGGCGGCTGTTCCATTTTATGGTAAGTAGATGTTCGCCTGCACACCAAGGGCCATCAATTGGAGATCCCAATGAATTGGCTATTTTGACAGAACACCGGAAACTGACCAGCGGCCATATTGTTAAAGACCGGAACGGACTGCTGACGATATGGCCGCTGGTCAGTTTCCGGCCCTCCGCTAACATGTCGGCTGGTCCATTTTCTGGTAAGTAGATATTCGCCAGCGCACCAAGGGTCATCAATTGGAGATCTTGATGAATTGGCTATTTTGACTGGCCCTCCACTAACATGGCAGTGATCCTTTTTCCAACTCAGTGATGCGGTTTTTGAATTTTTAAAATATTTTTTCCTGACATGCTGCTGTTATATCTTTCACCTGGATGTTATAAGTTGCACAGCCGGATAAAACAAAAACTGTGTCTGTCGTCATTTCAGGCTGCAAAGCAACAACATGTGATTATTTTAAAGGGGGGGGGGGGGTTATTTTCTATACCCACTTTATGTACAGCACCCTGCTGGCCCCTCCCACCAGCCATGACCTGCTATGACATCACTGGGTCTAAGATAAGGTATTTAATGAAAACCAAGAGGGGGAGGGGAACCAGGGAAGGCAAATTATAAGCAGATTAAACTTCCAACTTTAATAAAAAAACAAATGAATATTATAATTTGCGCGGTGGAGGGTCGTTCGTCCTCACGTACGTAATGTGCGCCAAGTGATTTTCCCCCACCTCCTCGTCCCGCTGAGACAGCAGGTGGACAACCGCCAAACAAACGCAATAATCGCCGCTTGTGTTTTATAATGCACTTTTGGCATTGATGTGGCTCGTGTGCCGTGCACCCTTCCCAGTGGCACGGTCGCAGTACAGGGGAGGGGTGGGTGAGCCGCCATCGCAGAATGCGGGGTGAGTTGTTCATTAGCACCTTATTGCTCTCGCTGTGCGACATCTGGGTGCGCTGGACTGCGACGAACGCACACATTTCAGCAATGGACTGCGATTCGCTCACATCGATCTCTGAAGCTTTCAGACTCCGTGACCGAGGAGAGACGCTTCGCTTTCCCATCAGCCTGCCCGGCCCGCGTCTGACTTATCAATATCAGAAGAGCGGGCGCAGGCGGTCACTGAGCTGATTGCAGAGGAGGGCGAGGATCCGGGAGGCGCGGCGGAGCGCGGGGACGGCCGGAGTCTGAAGGCTTTGTTCCCAATACAACAACTGTTACCCACTCAGCAACTGTATAATAAAACTCGCAACATTGTTGCCAGCGGAAGTCTCACTTAGTGAACCCATCAGCAGATTTATTCCAGGTGCTACAAAGTTACAATGTACAGTCTGATAACTGGGGGGGGGGGGGGGGGTTAGGAAATGCTTCCTCCTGTCTGCAGCAGACTGATGATATCATGTGAGCCTAGGCAAGGTCACTAGGGGGAGGGGAGACTGAGGAAATGCTCCCTCCTGTCTGCAGCAGACTGATGACATCATATGAAACTAGGCAAATTGACTAGTGGGAGGGGAGACTGAAGAAATGCTTTCCCCTGTCTGCAGCAGACTGATGACCTCTTATGAGCTTAGGCAAGGTCACTAGGGGGAGGGGAGACAAAGGAAATGCTTACTCCTGCCTGCGGCAGACTGATGACATCGTATGAGCCTAGGCAGGGTCACTAGGGGAAGGGGAGACTGAGGAAATGCTTCATCTTGTCTGCAGCAGACTAATGACATCATATGAAACTAGGCAAATTGACTAGTGGGAGGGGAGACTGAAGAAATGCTTCCTCCTGCCTGCAGCAGACTGGTGACATCTTAGGAGACTAGGCAAAGTGACTAGGAGGAGAGACTAAGGAAATGCTTCCTCCTGCCTGCAACAGAGTGAGGACAACATATGAGCCTAGGCATGGTCACTGAGTGGAGCTTTTTAGGCCCCATTTCCATGTTTTTTTTGTACTGGCTGCAGCAGACTGATATGATTATACGAGCCTAGGCAAGGTCACTAGGGGAAGGGGAGAGTGAGAAAATGCTTCCTCCTCCCTTCAGCAGCAGACTGACAACATCATATAAGCACTAGGCAAAGTGAATAGGGGAGGGGAGACAAAGGAAATGCTTACTCCTGCCTGCAGCAGACTGATGACATCATATGAGCCTAGGCAAGGTCACTAGGGGGAGGGGAGACTGAGGGAATGCTCCCTCATGTCTGCAGCAAAGAGGGGACAGTACACACGCTGCTTTGCTTAGCACCCGTGGCAGAATGAACACCCCATGTCACCGAATGGCAGTTAGCACCGCCGCCGTAAGTGACCCATTCAAATGCCACGGCCTTTCAAGGCTTAAAACAGGCAATATCGTCACCCAGTGCACTATGAAAAGCAATCCCCCTGGATCGCTTTTCAGAAGAGAGTGAAAGGGGCTGTAACAAGGAGGAAGCAGAGTCTGCAATGTAATAAAGCGGTATGGCTGCCCCCATACCCATGTATACAGAGACAGCGACTGTCTAACCCTTTCCTGCCCAGAGCTGCCGTCCCTCAACAGAAAGCTTTACCGCCCATATAAGCATCGTGTATGTGCCGCCGCGTATGGAAAGCCCTCTCTGCCCTTGCCCACATGTGTTCAGTGGGGGGCTATTGGTTTATATTTAAAGGAAACCCCAATGTGCTGACCACCATCTAAAAATGCTAATTGCATGGCTGCCATTCTACCCCTTACAGATCTCCTATAATCAGGGAGACCATGGAGGTTTGCAGTCCTAGCACCCCCAGCAATGAATGCACTGGCAAGGGGTATTTGGGCTTGCTGGTGGGTCTGTTGAAGCTGAGGGTGAGTATAGTGTTGTTTGGGGGGGGGGGGGGGGTTATTGCTGTTAAGGGAGGGGGGATCTATTGTTGCTGATTGGAGATATGTTTTTGCTGAGAGAGATATATTGCTATTGCGGTGATTCTACTGTTTCATGGGGGTGTATTGTTGCTGGTGGGGGGTCTTTTTGTTGTTGGAGGGAGGGTCTATTGGTCCTGTGGTGGATCTACTGTTGTTGGGGGTCTATAGTGGCTGGTGGTGAGTCTTTTGTTGCTGAAGGTGATCTACTGTATTGCTGCTGGTGGTGGATCTATTGTTGCTGGTGGAGAATCTTTTGTTGTTGGAGGGGGATCTATTGTTGCTGGTGCAAAACCTATTGTTGCCGGTGGGGGTCATTTGTTGCTAGTGGGGGATCTGTTGTTGCTGGTGCGGGATATTTTGTAGTTGGAGTTGTTGCTGGTGCGGAACCTATTGCTGCTGGTCGGAGGTATTTTGTTGCTGGAGGTTCTATTGTTGCTGTGGAGGATCTACTGCCGCAGGCTAGTCTACTGTTGCTGGTGTGAGCTCTATTGTTGCTGGGGGGAGGGGTTATTATTGCTGCAGAGGAGCTACTGTTATGGGGAGGGGATATATTGTTTCTAGTGAGAGGTCTTTTGTTGCAGGGAGACGTTTATTGCGGTGAGTCTACTGTTTCATGGGGGGTGTATTGTTGCTGGTGGGAGGGGTCTTCTGTTGTTGGGGGGAGGGTCTATTGGTCCTGTGGTAGATCTACTGTTGCTGGGGGTCTATAGTGGCTGCTGGTGGGTCTTTTGTTGCTGAAGGAGATCTACTGTATTATTGCTGGTGGGGGTCGTTTGTTGCTGGTGGAGAATCTTTTGTTGTTGGAGGGGGATCTATTGTTGCTGGTGCATAACCTATTGTTACCAGTGGGGACCTATTGTTGCTGGTGGGGTTGTTTGTTGCTAGTAGGGGACTGTTGCTGCCGGTGGGGAATATTTTGTAGTTAAATAGGGAACTATTGTTGCTGTGGGGGTCTTTTGTTGTTGGGGGGGGGGGGGTTGCTGTGGAGGATCTACTGCTGCAGGCTAGTCTATTGTTGCTGGGGGGGTCAATTGTTCCTGCAGAGGATTTATTGTTGCTGGGGGGGTATATTGTTTCTGCAGAGAATCTATTGTTGTTGGGGGGGGGGGTATATTCTTTCTGCAGAGAATCTATTGTTGCTGGGGGGTATATTGTTTGTGCAGAGGATCTATTGTTGCTGGGGGGGGGGTAGGGGGCAGAGACAAGGGATGGCGCTCAGAGATGGGTAGGGGTGGAATGATGATTTCTCTAAGAAGTCCCTGCTTATAATACCTGACCCCCCCCCCTCCATGATTGGTCAGGTGGGGTGGTGGTTGTTTCTTGCTGGGGGAGGGTGAGCGGAGGGCGGTGGAGTGACTCCGGGGGATATACGGCCCCCCTGTAGGTGGAATATATGGTGGAGTGGTGGATTGGTCACATTACTTGGCAGAGGAATAGGAGAGGTGATGAGTGGAGGGAGAAGACATTGCAGCCTCATCATGGAACCCAACATCATAGAGAAGACCCTAAGCATTCGGCTAGAATACCGGAAAATTCCCATGCGGAGGAGTTCATCGGATCTATTGGGCTCTACGTTGGGGTGCCACTATATGGGAACTGAGGGGGCCCGGGGCTCCTGAGAGCTCTACACAGATGTATCAGGACAAGGCTGGGGGGACAAAGGTGTGCATGAGAGATCCGAGACAAAGACAAGGATACTTTTATACCGTGCCTATATCTAATGTCTAAGCTCCTATATACCTCCACCAGGACACCTATATACCTCCACCAGGACCCCTATATACCCCCACTCTATACCAGGACACCTATATACCCCCACTCTATACCAAGGCACCTATATACCTCCACCAGGACACCTATATACCCCCACTCTATACCAGGACACCTATATACCCCCACTCTATACCAAGGCACCTATATACCTCCATTAGGACACCTATATACCTCCACTCTATACCAAGGCACCTATATACCCCCACTCTATACCAAGGCACCTATATACCTCCACTCTATACCAAGGCACCTATATACCCCCACTCTATACCAAGACACCTATATACCCCCACTCTATACCAGGACACCTATATACCCCCACTCTATACCAAGACACCTATATACCCCCACTCTATACCAGGACACCTATATACCTCCACTCTATACCAGGACACCTATATATCTGCACTCTATACCAGGACACCTATATATCTCCACTCTATACCAAGACACCTATATACCCCCACTCTATACCAGGACACCTATATATCTCCACTCTATACCAGGACACCTATATATCTCCACTCTATACCAGGACACCTATATACCCCCACTCTATACCAGGACACCTATATATCTCCACTCTATACCAAGACACCTATATACCCCCACTCTATACCAGGACACCTATATACCCCCACTCTATACCAAGACACCTATATACCCCCACTCTATACCAGGATACCTATATATCTCCACTCTATACCAAGACACCTATATATCTCCACTCTATACCAAGACACCTATATACCTCCACTCTATACCAAGACACCTATATACCCCCACTCTATACCAGGATACCTATATACCCCCACTCTATACCAGGATACCTATATACCCCCACTCTATACCAAGACACCTATATACCCTCACTCTATATGTTGTTTTCTGATCTCTGCTCTGCCGTACACATGTGGCAGGTAGGAAGTCCTACATATTGTGTGTAATTGGGGAGGGTTGGGGAGATGATGTAAGGGAACAGAGGAAACCCTGTTAGAGGGGGACAGAGGACACTACAGTGATGGGTCTGGGGGGATTGTGTTGAGAAATGGACAGAGGACATTGCTTTGGGAGATGGAGAGGCAGAGGGCACTGCTTTTAGGGGGAAGAGGGGCACACGACACTTTGTGGGGGGCAGAGGACACTGCTTGGGCGGGAGGGGGGCAGAGGACAC
>BLSH010479083.1:111277-125289 GCA_018402905.1 Glandirana rugosa | reverse complement strand
CCCCCCCCCCCCCCCCCCCCCCCCCCCCCCCCCCCCCCCCCCCCCCCCCCCCCCCCCCCCCCCCCCCCCCCCGCGGGGTAATATCCCGATATGGGGAGTTTCTCTGCAGCAGGGATTGGAGCACTTGTCAGGATAGAAGGAAATATGATTGGGGCAATATGCCATCAAATTCTTGAGGAACATCTGCTGCCCTCTACTGGAAGAAAGTTGTCAGTGAAAAGAAGGTTTACCTTCCAACATGACAATGACCCAAAGTTCACAGCAACAATGAGCACACGGCGGTTGAAGGAGAAAAAGGTGAATGCCCTTGCATGGCCTAGTCACAGCCCAGACTTGAACGTCAATGAAAATCTGTGGAATGACTGTAAGACTGCAGTCAGCAAATGGTCACCATCAATTCTGTTTTTGAATTTTGAAGAAATGGGAGTACCCTTATTCCTCTTACAGGTACAGCTACACACACTGCGTTTGGATCGCTTTTCCGTGTCATGGTATATCTGGTAGTGGCTGGTCACTTTCAACTGCACATATTCTGGAAGACGTTTCCTTGATTTGAGCCTGAAGGTGTAAATTATTTTCAACATGCCAGGGCAGAGATGCTAAGATGGCATCATATGGAAGACAGATGTTATTGAAGGCCCCATCCCCTGGTCAAGGATGATTGTTCCAGGTTGAAGTAGATGGCTTCTTTCAAACCCCTTAGTTTGAACCTGTAGAGGACGTTCTGGAAGACGTTTCCTTGATTTAGGAACCTGAAGGTGTAAATTATTTTCAACATGCCAGGACAGAGATGCTAAGATGGCATCATATGGAAGACAGATGTTGTTGAAGGCCCCATCCCCTGGTCAAGGATGATTGTTCCAGGTTGAAGTAGATGGCCTCTTTCACACCCCTTGGAAAGTTTGAACCTGCAGAGGACATGTTCTGGAAGACGTTTCCTTGATTTCGGAGCCTGAAGGTGTAAATTATTTTCAACATGCCAGGGTAGAGATGCTAAGATGGCATCATTTGGGAGACAGATAGTGTTGAAGGCCCCATCCCCTAGTCAAGGATCATTGTTCCAGGTTGAAGTAGATGGCCTCTTTCACACCCCTTGAAAAGTTTGAACCTGTAGAGGACATGTCCTGGAAGACGTTTCCTTGATTTCGGAGCCTGAAGGTGTAAATTATTTTCAACATGCCAGGGCAGAGATGCTAAGATGGCTTCATATGGAAGACAGATGGTGTGGAAGGCCCCATCCCCTGGTCAAGGATCATTGTTCCAGGTTGAAGTAGATGGCCTCTTTCACATCCCTTGGAAAGTTTAAACCTGTAGAGGACATGTTCTGGAAGACGTTTCCTTGATTTCGGAGCCTGAAGGTGTAAATTATTTTCAACATGCCAGGGCAGAGATGCTAAGATGGCTTCATATGGAAGACAGACGTTGTTGAAGGCCCCATCCCATGGTCAAGGATGATTGTTCCAGGTTGAAGTAGATGGCCTCTTTCACATCCCTTGGAAAGTTTTGACCTGTAGAGTTTGCCCTCCTATGCTGGACCATCAAGGCCTTCACCCCTGTCCTTAGATGGCCTCATATATATAAAATATAAGATATATAAATATGTTAATACAATTACCCAACTCCAGGATCATTATTAACCGCTTGCCCCAGGTGGACGTCATATGACGCCCTGGGAGGGAAGTGGTTTCTAACTGGGATGATGCCTACACCTGGAGATGGGCTTTATAGCTGAAGAGCCACTCGACCACTTCTGCGGGCGGTGGAAAGGGGTCCCTACAGACAGGGAGAGGAACTGATGTTGTTCCTCCCTCTCTGTGACCCCAGAAACGTAGAGGATTTTAGTCACTTCCGGTTTCGGCTCTTTGTCTACCTGGCCGTTAGCGGGCAGGAAAGCAGCCAATCAAACCAATGTAATAGGTTTCTCCATAAAGAGGACCTGTCACGGGCCATGCTGTCACGAGGGATGTTGTGTATTCCTTGTGATAGCAAAAAAGTAAATTTTTTTTTTTAACCACTTCAGCCCCGGAAGGATTTCACACTTAAGGACCAGAGCACTTTTTGCGATTCGGCTCTGCGTCTCTGACAATTGCGCGGTCGTGCGACGTTGTACCCAAACAAAATTTGCGTCCTTTTTTCCCCACAAATAGAGCTTTCTTTTGGTGGTATTTGATCACCGCTGCGTCATTTCTGATCGCCGCTATAAACAAAAGAAGAGCGACAATTTTGCAAAAAAACCCAAATTTCTTACTTTTTGCTAAAATACAAATAAAAAAAAAAATATAAAAAAACATTTTTTTCATTGGTTTTGGCCGATTTATATTCTTCCTCATATTTGTGATAAAAAAAAAATCGCAATCGGCGTTTATTGATTGGTATGCGCAAAAGTTGCAACGTTTACGGATGATGAGAATTCATTTTTGGGGTTTTTATTTATTTTTTACAAGTAATGGCGGCGATCTGCAATTTATAGCGGTACTGCGATATTTCAGCGGACATGTCGGAACATTTTGACACTTTTTTTGGACCATTGGCATTTATACAGCGATCAGTGCTATAAAAATGCGCTGATTATTGTGTAAATGCCATTGGCAGTGAAGGGGTTAACCTGGGGGGCGCTCTAAGGTTTAACTGTGTTCCCTGGGCGTGTTCTAACTGTGGGGGGACTGCCCTAGCAGGGGAAAGATAGTGATCACAGCTTCCGTGTAAAGGAAGGCTGTGATCACAGCCCTTCCCCCTCTCACAGAACGGAGATCCGTGTTTACTTGCGCTGACCTCTGTTCTTTCACTCCGGGGGGGCATCGCGGGTAGCCGGCGGAGCCCCTCCCTGGCCCCCCCCGGACACAGTGAGCACACGAGCGCGCCTCCGGCCGCGCACGCGCACTCACAGTGCACGATCTCGCAGCCGCCGTCGTATGACAGCGGTTTGCGATATCGAGCCACCTTGTCGCCGTCAACCTGCGGTTGGCAGTCGGCAAGTAGTTAAAGAGACAGTGTAAAAAAAAACAGGTTTTAACCACTTAAATACTGGGCACTTTCACCCCCCTTTCCTGCCCAGGCCAATTTTCAGCTTTCAGCGCTGTCACACTTTGAATGACAATTGCGCGGTCATGCAACGCTGTACCCAAATGAGCTTTTTAGCATTATTTTCACACAAATAGAGCTTTCTTTAGGTGGTATTTAACTACCACTGTGGTTTTTATGTTTTGCGATATAAGTGAAAGAAGAGTGAAAAGTTTGAAAAATAAACATTTTTTTTTTTAGTTTCTATTATAACATTTTGCAAATAAGTAATTTTTGTTCATCAATTTGGGCCAACATTTATACTGCTACATATCTTTGGTAAAAATAACCCAAATCAGTGGATATTATTTGGTCTTTGTGAAAGTTATAGGGGTTGATTTACTAAAGCTATATAGAGTGCAAAATCTGGTGCAACTCTGCATAAAAGCCAATCAGCTTTCAGGTTTTATTGCCAAAGCTTCATTGAACAAGCTGTGGTTAGAAGCTGATTGGCTAGCATGCACAGCTGCAGCAGATTTTGCACTCTCCAGCTTTAGTAAATCAACCCCATAGAGTCTACAAGCTATTGATGGTCAATCATTAAAAACTGATCACTTCTGATGCCCCGAAATGTCAGGAAAGTACAAATATCCCCCAAATGACCCCTTTTTGGAGAGTAGACAGTCTGAGGTATTTAGCAAGAGGCATGGCAAGTTTTTTTTAAGTTGTAATTTTTTCCCGCAATTCTTGGGAAAATTAAGAAATTAGTATTATTATTTTGTTTTTACACAAAATTGTTATAATAACGCATTATTTCTCACACACAGCATATGCACACTTCTAATGACCCCAAAATACATTCTGCTACTCCTCCTGAGTATGGCGATACCACATGTGTGAGACTTTTTTCACTGCCTGGCCACAAAGAGAGGTCCAACATGCAGGGAGCACAGTCAGGCGTGAATAAGAATTGTGCGGTCATGCTACTTTGTACCCAAATAAAAAATGTTATAATTTTTTTCACACATATAGAGCTTTCTTTTGGTGGTATTTAAAGTGGTAGTAAACCCTAAAATCAGTTTTTACCTACAGGTAAGCCTATAATAAGGCTTACCTGTAGGTAAAAAAAATATCTCCTAAACCTACATGGTTTAGGAGATATTTGCCCTGCATGCAGCCGCTGACATTAGCGGCGCATGCGCTCTGACGATCCGGCCGAGGCGCCCGGCAACTCAGAGCTGGCTGCCGGAGCGAAGAGCTCCCACGCGCATGCGCGGGAGTGACGTCACGCGGCTCCGGCCACTCACAGCGCCGGAGCCGCGTACCCGGAAGACAGAAGAGGACAAACATGTCAGCGTCCTTAGCGCTGACCGACTCGGGCATCGGGGGCCTCGTTCTAAGGTAAGTATTTCATAATATGTTAGTATGCGATGCATACTAACGTATTATGCTATTGTCTTGCAGGATTTTTTTTTATTTTTATTTTTGTCAGTGGGTTTACTACCGCTTTAATCATTTTCCATCTGGGCCAATTCTGGCACTTCGCTCCTACATGTAAAAATCATCCTTTTGTTCTAGAAAATTACTCAGAACCCCCAAACATTATATGTGTTTGTTAGAAGAGACCCTAGGGAATAAAATGGCGGTCAATCCAACTTTTTATGTCACAGTATATTTGCGCAGCGAGTTTTCAAACGTGTTTTTTTTTCTTGGAATAAAGAAAGAGTTTCATGAATAAAAAAAAACAAAACTGCAAAGTTAGCCCAATTTTTTTTGCATAATGTGAAAGATGATGTTATGCAGAGTAAATAGATACCCAACATGTCATGCTTTAAAATTGCGCACACTCATGAAATGGCGCCAAACTTTGCTACTTAAAAATACCCATAGGCAACGCTTTAAAAATCTTTACAGGTTACCTGTTTAGCGTTACAGAGGAGGTCTAGCGCTAGAATTATTGCTCTCGCTCTAACGTTCACGGTGATACCACACACATGCGAATGCCGTTTACGTATGCGGTTGGTTCTGTGTGCAAGCACGCGGATGCTTTAAAAATGCTTTTATTTTTATTGTTTATTTTATTTGAATTTTTTAAATTTTTACACTTTCCCTTTAACCACTTCAGCCCCGGAAGGATTTCCCACGTTAGGACCAGAGCACTTTTTGCGATTCAGCACTGCATCACTGACAATTGCGCGGTCGTGCGACGTTGTACCCAAAGAAAATTTGCGTTATTTTCTTCCCACAAATAGAGCTTTCTTTTGGTGGTATTTGATCCCCTCTGCGTCATTTCTGATCACCGCTATAAACAAAAAAAGAGCAACAATTTTGCAAAAAAAAAAAGATATTTCTTACTTTTCGCTAAAATACAAATCCAAAAAAAAAATATAAACAAACAAATTTATTCATCGGTTTTGGCCAATTTATATTTTTCCTCATATTTTTGGTAAAAAAAAATGCAATCGGCGTTTAGAAACCACGACTATTAATTTCTGACGTTTTTACATTTTTTTTTCTTTACTAGTAATGGCGGCGATCTGCGATTTTTATCGGGACTGCGATATTGCAGCGGACTTGTCGGACATTTTTGACACTTTTTTGGGACCAGCGATCAGAAATTTAAATATCCACTGATTGCTGTATAAACGTCATTGGCGAGGAAGGGGTTAACCTGCAGGGGGGAGATCTAGGGGGTAAATGTGTTCCCTAGGCGTGTTCTAACTGTGAGGGAGCACCAGAGATCTTACTGATTACGGGTACAGGGATCAGTAGATCTCTGACATGCCGCCTGTCAGAACGGGGAACCCCATTCTGTCACAGGGCATCGTGAGTCGCCGGCAGACATCGAGTCCACCCGCTCAAGGAGCATGCGGCGTGCACGCGGGTGACGACTATAAGCGGTGATTCGCAGGACAGAGCCGCGCTGTCGCCGCTTATACTCATATGGCGGTCGGCAAGTAGTTACGTTTTTTTTTTTTTGATCACTTGTATTCTTATTATAAGGAATGTAAACATCCCTTGTAATAGGAATAGTGCGTGACAGGTCCTCTTTATGGGGTCTGTAAGACTGGAAAAACTGATATAAAAAAATAAAAATTAACGTTCTCGGCCTTTCCAGCCGAGTCCCTGGCGTTGTTTGCTTCCGCCGGCCCGGACGTGATGTCATAACGTCGTGCCCGGGCCTCCGAAGGTCATAGAGATGAATGGGGACCTTCTGGTCACCGGAAATCTCTGTGATCAACTTCTGGCGCCGGTGGATTCCTTCTCCGGCTTGCCAATCGCACGGGCGAGCCAGTAGAGGCACCAGAGGGCGGCGGGAGGGGGGACGTCCCCTCCCGCTGCCTAGAAGAACCATCAAGTGGCTGAACAGCAGCTATGATTGTTCTTAGGCCTCATACACACGGACGTTTCTAAAAAAATAAACAAAACGTCGGGCCCGACATCAAGGAAAAAAAGTCGGCGTTTTTCGGCGTTAAGCATCGGCGTTTTTGAGCGTTGGCGTCAATAGGAGTTTTTTTTTAAAAATCATCCCTCTGCTATTTTTCAACCTAAAAACGTCGGCGTCAAAAAACGCCTGGAAAACGCCGGTATAATATTAGGTGGCGTTTGTTGGCATATTGTGGCGTCGGCGTCAAAAAATTCCAAAACGTTACAGCCTCAGAACGCGCTGGCCGTGGGTTCTACTTTCTGCTCACTAACGCCGACGCCATCTACAGCTCAAAAACGCCGACGTTTTTATGGGGCCATTGACTAACATGGAGAGCTGCAAAAAACGCCAGAAAACGCCGGCGTCAAAAAACGTCCGTGTGTACGAGGCCTTAAGGTGAAGGGAATCACCGGCTGAAAATACATTTTGGGCTAAATTTATGAAGAAAGATTATTTATTTGCAAAATTTTACTACGGGAACGAAGAAAAACACTTTTTTTTTTTCAACATTTTCTGTCTTTTTTCACCCAGTGGTGATTAACCGCTTCCCACCCGCCCAACGTTCTGTGATTTAAGTGGGGATATCTGAATGATGGGTGCAGCTGCAGGCATCATTCAGAAATCGTCTTTTTGCTACATTTCTTTGGTGAAAAATAAGTTATAGAGCCCACAAACGATGAGATATATATCTGAAAATCGATCAATCCCGATCGCATTTCTTGAAGCCTGAAAGCACCAGCACGGTACAAATACCCCCCTTTCTGGAAAATAGACATGGCGAGGAATTTAGTACGAGACATGGCGAGTTTTTTGAAGTTGTCATTTTTTTTCGTCACAATTTTTTCGAAAATGAAGGAATTGAAAAAGAAAAGTTTTTCACAATTTTTTTTTCTTTTACGTACGGTCACCAGCGCAGTGCAGCCTCATCATATAAGTGGTGTGGCGGTGATCAGGGACACTGACTGGTGACGGTATGTTAAAAAAAAAAAACTACTTTTTTTCTAATTTTTTCCATTTTTTTTTCATTTTTATTACTTTTTTTTACATTTTTTTCCCACACACTGTGACCGGAGCAATACATTGTTACCATAGTAACACTAATACTCTGAGGAAGTGATCAGTGTTTTTTTTACACATTATGATTGCTTATAACAGTGAATTTCACTGGTATAAGCAACCATTTTTACCTAATGAAACTTATTCATTCAGTGTTTACTATTGTGTTTAGCTGTGATTGGCCCTATCTGTACCATGTGATCACTGTGACCAATCACAATTAGCAACAACGTTGTACAACAGGGTTTCGTGGAACCCTAGGGTTCCTCCAGAGCAGGGGTAGGCAACCTGCGGCCCTCCAGCTGTTGCAGAACTACAAGTCCCATCATGCCTTTGGGAGTAATTGTAACTGCCAGCCCTGCAATGCCTCATGGGAAATGTAGTTCCACAATAGCTGGAGGGCCACAGGTTGCCTACCCCTGTTCCAGAGGTTGCTAAGGGTTCCTTGAGCAATGGTCAATTTCTACCTCTCAGATAAATTCCCAATGAAGCCATTGATCTTTTTAGCTATCTGTAAGGGGGTCATTCTTCCCAATGACCACAAGTGTAAGGAGCATTCTTCCCATTGACTATCACACTAATGTATCAGGAGCTGTAGATTTTACATTTTTAGCAGGGGTTCCCCGAGGCCGGAGAATTATTTCAAGGGTTCCTCGATATAGAAAGGGTTGAGAAAGGCTGTTGTACACAATGAATGGCATGAAAGGAAGGCATCCATTGTGTACAATTGTCATGTGATCCGCTGTGATTGGTCACAGGAATCACATGGTACTGGCAGCGGGCCACTACACTAATCAGTTATTGGCTGGGTGACATATCGCGCGGGAGCGCGGCCTGTGGGGCATACGCTGGGCACGTTCCGGGAGGTTCTCATGGAATGACTAAGGTCTGGTCCAGTGCAATACCATTCATTAAAGTGTATTTTTTCTTAAAAAAAAATAAAAATGTATGTTTGGAAAACCTCTGCGCGGATATCATGTGACATTATAAATTGCAACACCCAAAATTTTATTCTCTAGGGCCTCTGCAAAAAAAAATATATACATACTCACTGGCCACTTTATTAGGTACACCTGTTCAATTGCTTGGTAACAAAAATTGCTGATCAGCCCATCACATGGCAGCAACTCAATGCATTTAGTCATCTAGACGTGGTGAAGACGACTTGCTGAAGTTCAACCTGAGCATCAGAACGGGGAAGAAAGGGGATTGAAGACGTGACTTTGAATGTGGAATGGTTGTTGGCGCCAGACGGGCTGGTCTGAGTGTTTCTGGGATTTTCACGACCAACCATCTCTCGGGTTTATAAAGAATGGTGGGAAAAAGAGAAAATATCCAGTAAGCAGCAGTTGTGTGGAGGAAAATGCCTTGTTTATGTCAGAGGAGAATAGGCAGACTGGGTCCAGATGATAGAAGGACAACAGTAACTCAAATAACCACTCGTTACACCCAAGGTATGCAGAATACCATCTCTGAACGCGCAACACATCCAACCTTGAAGCAGATGGGCTACAGCAGCAGAAGACCACTCCGGGTGCCACTCCTGTCAGCTAAGAACAGGAAACTGAGGCTACAATTGGCACAGGATCACCAAAACGGAACAATAGGAAGTTGGAAAAACGTTGCCTGGTCTGATGAGTCTGGATTTCAGCTGTAACGTTCAAATGGTGAGGTCAGAATTTGGCGCATGGATCCATTCTGCCTTGTATCACCGGTGTTCAGTCTGGTGGTGGTGGTGTAATGGTGGGGGGGGGGGGGGTGGGCACACTTTGGGCCCCTTAGTGCCAATTGGGCATGGTTTAACCACTATGGCCTACCTGAGTATTGTTGCTGACCATGTCCATCCCTTTATGACTGCAGTGTCCCCATCTTCTGATGGCTCCTTCCAGCAGGATAATGCACCACGGCACAGAGCTCCAATCATCTCACCACTGGACAATGAGGTCCCTGCACTCCAATGCCCTCCGCACTCACCAGATCCAATGGCCTCCACACTCACCAGATCCAATGGCCTCCACACTCACCAGATCTCAATCCAAAAGACTCACCAGATCCAATGGCCTTTACACTCACCAGATCTCAATCCAAAAGACTCACCAGATCCAATGGCCTTTACACTCACCAGATCTCAATCCAAAAGAGACCCTTTGGGATGTGGTGGAGCACTAAGGAGCAAAATCTCTGAGGAACGTTTCCAGCACCTTGTTGTATCGATGCCACCAAGTATGAAGGCAAAAGGAGGTCCAACCCCCTACTAGCAAGGTGTACCTAATAAAGTGGCCAGGGAGGGTATAATGTTTGAGGGTTCTGAGTTAGAAGTGTCAGGATAGGCCCGGTATTGAAGTGGTTAATATAATTTGATTTTCATCACATATTGAGAAATACATCTTCATTGTAAGATTCAATATGAAGAAAAGCAAAACATTTTCCGAAATATCAAAAAAAAGGGGGAGGGGGGCACCGCTCTGGGCGTAGACGGGTCCTCGGTGTCTTTTTGTAGCGGTAATTAATGGAAGCGGCGCTCGGTTTATTAAGCATTCATTAGATGGCCGGGTGGACGGCGAGCGGGGGAAGGGCCATCTGGAGACGCAGCTCATTAGGGGAAAGTGCTCAAGGCGTCGGAATGCGTCCCGTTCCCCGGCATCGGTGTGGCACACAGCTGGGCCAGAGTGGATACGGATTTAAAGGGTATTTCCACCTTTAATGAAGAACTGGAACTTTGACTTTTGAAAACTCCAAAATCGATGTTAACCACTTCCTGCCCGGCGGTCAATTTACTATAGGCCGGGCGGCAATTGGTTAACATCGATTTTGGCTTTCCCGTTCTGATTGGGCGTTCATACGACGTCCTTCAGAGCGGGCGGCTCGTGAGCGCGGCGATCAGCGGTGCGGTGTGTCCCTCCCTCCCTTGCATAGAGAAGCATAGAGACCCATTGATGACATTCCAGGGCGGATAAAAAAAAAAAACTGACTTTTTTTTTTTAAATCAATTGTTTTTTTATTTTGATCAAATTTATTTTAATAAAATGCTTTTGGAGTAAAAATCTATCTAAAATATAGTTTTCTATTTAGGATACATTAATAATTTAGTTTATTCATCATGAAATGGAGCTTGGTTATGTAACATGAGGCTGTATATTCTGCCATAGTTTTTGGTAAACTCATTCAATGAATCCAAGCTCTGCAGGCTGAGATAGCATGCACTGCATTGATGCAGTCACACAATGTCACAGTAACCATGAGATAACACAAATTTCAGGAATATTCCTTTATCCCATTGTTTTGCAAATCTATGTACACTACAAACTGTATGATTGAATCGGTTCTGATATCGCTGTTTTACTATCCTGACAGCTTATTATGCTAAATAGGAAACCTTCATTTTGTTTGCAAATATTAAAGATTCTAACTACCAGCAAGAATACGTCCTTACATTTAAAGAGCACCTGTCATTTCAGATCCATCATGGCAGCGCTTGTTAGCGGGCATCCAATCACCCACTGCCGCCACGTCCCTCACCTTTGTTGTGTCACTGCCGCTTCACCAGCCGTCCCATTAAAGTGAATGGGACTGTCAGTGAGTCACCACGGGTCAGAGGAGGAACAGAGATGACAGGTGCTCTTTAAAAATTATGATTTAAATCAAATCCACCCCGTGACATTCCCAAACCTGTGACACCGTTTCCCAAAACTGTGCTGGGTATGAGCTGTACAATATATTGAAGCTGAACTCCAGGAAAGAGCGGAATACATGGATTAAATCACTTGACCAGCTTCAGGATTTGTATTTCTGCCTATCCAGTCCTGAAATTTACGCAGCTCCGCCACATAGTGCAGCTCTGTTTGGCAGGGCAGGAGACTTGTTTTTTTTCCCCACTGCAGTTCAGTAAAAGCATTCAGGTCTTGTCCCTCCCCAAAGCCTGTGATTGGGCAGTGAAAGGAGAAGCAGCAGACTGATGTCCTCATCTCTCTGGTCACTTTGCTCTCTCCTCCTATCGGTCTGCTTTTTGTTAGCACAGGAGCACTGCAGCACAACTCATTTGCTCTTTGTTCTGCTTCTTCCTCTCCCAGTTTGAACTCTGCTGTACAGAGAGGAAGCTGACACCGGGTACACTGCTGGACTTAAAGCAGACCTTCACCACCCACCTTCTATTATTCCACTCGTCTCCTTAATTGAACATTTTTTACATTTGTTTATATATATTTATATATTTTTAAAATCTTTTCTTGGGAACACATCCCTGCACTTCCTATGCTAGAGTGATGTACGCAGTACCAGCGGCCTTCTGGGATACTTACATCATGCATTCCAGGCCACGGGACATTCTATTGCGCATGTGCAGCACCATCAGGGGGACAGCGTGTCTCCTCCTGTTTTTTGTTGCGCCTGTTTTAAGAGGCCTTTAATGCACACAGTGCTCTGGAAAGTCTGAGGAGGCCTGTAATGCACACAGTGCTCTGGACAGTCTGTGGAGGCCTGTAATGCACACAGTGCTCTGGACAGTCTGCGGAGGCCTGTAATGCACACAGTGCTCTGGATTGGTGGTTTGAGGAGGACTGTAATGCACACAGTGCTCTGGATGGTGGCTTGAGAAGGACTGTAATTCACAGTGCTATGGACAGTGGTCTGAGGAGGCCTGTAATGCCCACAGTGCTCTGGATGGTGGTTTGAGGACTGTAATGCAGTGCTTTGAATGGTGGTTTGAGGAGGCCTGTAATGCACACAGTGCTCTGGATGGTGGTTTGAGGAGAATTGTAAGTCACAGTGATCTGGAGGGTGGTCTCAGGAGGCCTGTAAAGCACAGTGCTCTGGATGATGGTCTAAGGAAGCTAGTAAGGGTGCACACAGTGCTCTGGACAGTGGTCTGAAGAGTCCTGTAAAGCACAGTGCTCTGGATGGTGGTCAGAGGAAGCCTGTAATGCACAGTGCTCTTGACAGTGGTCAGAGGAGTCCTGTAATGAACACAGTGCTCTGGACAGTGATCAGAGGAGGCCTGTAAAGCACAGTGCTCTGAACAGTGGTCTGAGGAGGCCTGTAAGGGTGCATACAGTGCTCTGGATGGTCATCTGTCTGAAGAGGCCTGTAAGGGTGCACACAGTGCTCTGGATGGTCATCTGTCTGAAGAGGTCTGTAAGGGTGCACACAGTGCTCTGGATGGTCATCTGTCTGAGGAGGCCTGTAAGGGTGCACACAGTGCTCTGGATGGTCATCTGTCTGAGGAGGCCTGTAAGGTGAGGAGGCCTGTAAGGGTGCATACAGTGCTCTGGATGGTCATCTGTCTGAGGAGGCCTGTAAGGGTGCACACAGTGCTCTGGATGGTCATCTGTCTGAGGAGGCCTGTAAGGGTGCACACAGTGCTCTGGATGGTCATCTGTCTGAGGAGGCCTGTAAGGGTGCATACAGTGCTCTGGATGGTCATCTGTCTGAGGAGGCCTGTAAGGGTGCACACAGTGCTCTGGATGGTCATCTGTCTGAGGAGGCCTGTAAAAATGCCACACAGTGCTCTGGACAGTCTGGACTCTCGGGAGGCCTGTAAAGCTGCACAGTGCTAAGCACACCACATCACTAAGCATGCTACGGTCGCTACCTTACTTACTGGGAGGGAAAACACTCACAGGCTTTACAGGCAAAGCTCAGAGGAAAGCAGAAGTTCACGTGGGTAAACATCTCTCCCTCACATTTTCGTTGCATTTTAGTTCGTTGGCAAAAATTGGAGTTGATTTTCGTCATAGTTTTCTGAGTTTAGTTTTCGTCGCTGGAAGCATGCCACTGACGAAAACTACGCCGAAAATATTTTTATCAGCGCAATTAACACTGAATGAAGTTCAGATTTAAACATTGGTATGTGGCTGTTACTATTTTCCAGTTGTTGGGTGGAGTGGAGGCCACAGTGTGTTGGCGAGACCCATCAAATCACTCTACAAAGGATCAGCACCGAGCTAAGAACTTCCTTTTATGTCTGCCGACAGTCACAGAATAACAGAGCGGGACACAGCACAGACGCACCACGAAGACCATTCTACAATTCATCAAACTGAACATTAACCCTTCAGTTCTGAGTGGCATTTTTTGTGGCCAACACAAGCTGGTATCAGCTACAGTCCTGCTCACCATTATTGGCACCCATGAAGTTTATGTACATATTGTGGAATATCTACTGAAGGAAATGTATCAAATTAACCAACATATTACTACAGATAGTTATACATGTATTTGAAGTACCCACGGTTATTACCACTCGTCCTGACATCGACTATGGTCGAACACAACCGGTGTTTTTTACGGTGAGTCTTGACTTCCCAATTACAAGTCAAACTACTTAACATCTTACCAGAAGCACCACGCAGACACGACACAGGGCGAGACAATAAGACACTGACAGCCGTCTGTATTTTCCTTCAAGAATCGAGCCACGACTAGGAAACATCTCACTAAACTACCCAGAGCGGTTGTGTGACACCGGAGGTGAGGTGGGTTGTTGACCTTTTATCATTGTCGGTGTATGGTTACAAATTTAGACTTGAAGTAA
>BLSH010479083.1:98993-110548 GCA_018402905.1 Glandirana rugosa | reverse complement strand
AGGGAATGGTTGAAAGGGAAAAAATTTACTGTTTTAAAATGGCCAGCAATGAGTCCTGATCTCAATCCAATTGAAAATCTTTGGGGGGAGCTGAAAACTGCCATTGGAGAAAGGAACCCTGCAAATGTTCAAGAGCTTGAGCATATTGCAAAGGAAGTGTGGGAGAAAATGCCACCCGAGAAGTGCAAGAAGCTTATCGATGGATATAAGAAACGTTTGGAGGCTGTCATCGCTGCCAAAGGGTGTGCAACCAAATATTAAGGAGGGGTGCCAATATTAGTGCACATGCTGGTTTTCTGTTTTTTCTTTATAATTACAATATCTATGTTGAAATAACAATTGTCTTTGTTAAATTACTTTGGACCTCCAATTAAAAGATCCTGCTGATATAAATTTGGTACATTTCCATTTATTTCTGAAGACATTCACTCAGTTATGCAAAACATGAAGGGGTGCCAATAATGGTGAGCAGGACTGTAAGTATCATGCGGAAAAAGTCTGCCAATTCCCTTTCTTGGGATCAATTGTTGGCCACCAGTAGCAGGACCTTCCAAATTAAGGGAAGGAACCTTCCTGAACCGACCTGGACCTTCTTAGTACACAATCCACCCCTATCCCTAGTGAAATATAAGTTCTGCTTTTCCCTGGTCATTGCCAGCAGAAGTCTCAGATTTGGTGTGCAGTCATGTTGGAACAGGAAGGGGCCATCCCCAAACTGTTCCCACAAAGTTGGGAGCATGAAATTGTCCATAATGTCTTGGTCTGCTGACACCTTAAGAGTTCCCTTCACTGGAACCAAGGGGCCAAACCCAACCCCTGAAAAACAACCCCCACACCACAATCCCCCTTCCACCAAATGGTTTGGACCAGTGCACAAAGCAAGGTCCATAAAGACATGGATGAGCGAGTTTGGGGTGGAGGAACTTGACTGGCCTGCACAGAGTCCTGAACTTTGGGATGAATGAGAGTGGAAACTGTGAGCCAGGCCTTCTCATCCAACATCAGTGCCTGACCTCACAAATGCGCTTCTGGAAGAATGGCCAAACATTTCCATAGACACTCCTAAACCTTGTGGACAGCCTTCCCAGAAGAGGTGAAGCTGTTATAGCTGCAAAGGGTGGGCCAACTCAATTTTGAACCCTATGGACTAAGACTGGAATGCCATTAAAGTTCATGTGCGTGTAAAGGCAGGTGTCCCAATACTTTTGGTAATATAGTGTGTGTGTGTGTGTGTGTGTGTGTGTATATATACATATACATACACACACACACAGATAGGGCTACTTTAACTCCAACAGCTTTAGATGAACCCCCCTACCCTAACCCATGGAATACTCCTGAAGAGTTAACAGTTGCACACCAAAAACTCTAAACGCGTAGATACCAGTGCTGAAAACCACTGATCCGTATAATTGGCAGCTTTATTATAACATGTCCTTGCCAGCAATGTAAAACCTTCAGCCGGAAACAGAAGCCAAAGAAAAATTGACTGCATGCCAGCTGCTGGGTACCGGGACCCATGGCTACACCAAGGCCAGACGGCAGAGGTGACCCCGGACCCCAGACAGGCCCCACCAACTCCACACAGCTGTGATTGCAAGAGGAGAAATCCGACAAACCGAGGAAACAACCTGAGAAAGGAAATATGAAATACAGCGCGCCGCCATATAAACACCGATTACATGAATATATACCCCACACTGCGATTCTAATACAATTATCATATAGGGAAAAATATTATAATATGTATCTTATCTCTGCAATAATAATAATATAATATGTATCTTATCTCTGCAATAATAATAATATAATATGTATCTTATCTCTGTAATAATAATAATAATATAATATGTATCTTATCTCTGCAATAATAATAATATAATATAATATGTATCTTATCTCTGCAATAATAATAATATAATATAATATGTATCTTATCTCTGTAACAATAATAATATAATATGTATCTTATATCTGTAACAATAAAAATAATAGTAATAATAATATAATATGCATCTTATCTCTGTAACACTAATAATATGATATATACAGTATCTCACATAAGTAAGTACACCCCTCACATTTGTGTAAATATTTTATTCTATCTTTTCATGTGACAACACTGAAGAAATGACACTTTGCTACAATGTAAAGTAGTGAGTGTACAGCTTGTATAACAGTGTAAATTTGCAGTCCCCTCAAAATAACTCAACACACAGCCATTAATGTCTAAACCGCTGGCAACAAAAGTGAGTACACCCCTAAGTGAAAATGTCCAAATTGGGCCCAATTAGCCATTTTCCCTCCCCGGTGTCATGTGATTCGTTAGTGTTACAAGGTCTCAGGTGTGAATGGGGAGCAGGTGTGTTAAATTTGGTGTTATCGCTCTCACTCTCTCATACTGGTCACTGGAAGTTCAACATGGCAAAGAACTCTCTGAAGATATGAAAAAAAGAATTGTTGCTCTACATAAAGATGGAAAAACAAAAAATGATACTGTGCTCGTAACCAGGGCCGGCTCTACCACTAGGCAGGGTAGGCGGCCGCCTAGGGTGCCACTGCCACCCAGGGCGCCCATTCAGTGTTGATCATTCATTGCTCTGCATCGATCACTCTTGTCACTGGAAAGCCGCAGTTGGCAGCACACCAGGGCGGTAAAATGAGGGGGATCCAGGGGCACAGGTGCGGGCCTGTGGACCACGGCTAAAGAAATGGGTAGAGAGGCTCTGCAAAAATCTCCACCTCTGCCACCTTTATGGTATACATTGACAGGGCAAAGGGGGTGGAGTCAGGGGTGGAGCCAAAGGGGAGGCAAAATGAGGTTTCGCCTAGGGTGTCAAAAATCCTTGTACCAGCCCTGCTCGTAACAATACAACATACAAAAACTCCAAAAGCTGCACCACTGGTATATAGATATGTATACACAAATGAACAAAGGTAAAAATAGTGTTGTGCTAAATTATAGTAAGGTGACGTGTAATTAAAATCATAACATATGCACATCAAATGAATTACTAAGTGTCCAAAAAGTCTCCATTCATAAAGCTTATAAATGGATATGCAAAAAATGAATAAAGTGCAAAAAGTCCAAATGACCAAATGGCCCAGGGCGTGTCTGGCTGAGCTATTCATTTCCTTACCTACAGTGCGTGTGGAGGATCCCGGCTATGATAACAATGGCAGAGACCCCATGTTAAGATTCATACCGATAGGATGATCTGAGATGATCCGAGTCCCAGAGGAATCGATACAAAAGCTCAGTTTGACCTCCCCGTAATAGGAGGTCACTGTTTTGTGGTAAGCGCATAGTGTGCTTGGTGGCGGTGAAATACATTTATTGCACGGTGGCACTTTATATGAATCAACTTTACCAGGAATCGATCATCACCGGTAGTGGAGATTGTCATTTGGACTTTTTTGCACTTTATTAATTTTTTGCATATCCATTTATAAGCTTTATGAATTGAGACTTTTTGGACACTTAGTAATTCAATTGATGAGTATACGTTATGAATTGAATTACACGCCACCATGGGCGTCCGCAGGTAGGGGCAAGGGGGGGGCAGTTGCCCCCCCCTGGAATATGGGGTTCCCCACTAGGTCCTTATCCTCTTGAGCCCTGTATGCAGTTTCTGACAGTCTCTTGGGCTATTTATGCAGTCTCTGATTTTCTCTTGTGCTATGTCCGCAGTCTCTGACCGTCTCCTGTACCATGTCCGCAGTCTCTGACCGTCTCCTGTATCATGTCTGTAGTCTCTGACCATCTCCTGTACCATGTCTGCAGTCTCTGACCGTCTCTTGTATCATGTCTGCAGTCTCTGGCCATCTCTTGTATCATGTCTGTTGTCTCTGATCATCTCTTGTACCATGTCTGCAGTCTCTGACCGTCTCTTGTATCATGTCTGCAGTCTCTGGCCATCTCTTGTATCATGTCTGCAGTCTCTGACCGCCTGTTGTATCATGTCTGTTGTCTCTGATCATCTCTTGTACCATGTCTGCAGTCTCTGACCGACTCTTGTATCATGTCTGTAGTCTCTGACCATTTCCTGTACTATGTCTGCAGTCTCTGACTGTCTTCTGTACAATGTCTGCCGTCTCTGACTGTCTCCTGTACCATGTCTGCAGTCTCTGACCGTTTCCTGTACAATGACTGCGGTCTCTGACCGCGATAATGTGATAATGACATTGTCAAAAAGGGGGCAGAGCATGTGTGACCTTATAATGATGCCCCCCCCCCCCCTGAAAAAAACTTCTGCGGACGCCCATGCCTGTGCCCCTCAAATACAGCTTCACTTGTGCCCATCAAATACAGCTTCACCTGTGCCCATCAAATACAGCCTCACAGGGGGGTGGGGGCATTTGGCAGATCAGTCACTATTTCCATATACATTTGCACATGGCATGTGATAATACAATCTTTTTTCCTTTCTACATAAAGATGGCCTCGGCCAGGGATAAGCAATTAGCGGACCTCCAGATGTTGCAAAACTACAAGTCCCATCATGCCTCCGCCTCTGGGTGTCATGCTTGTGGCTGTCAGGGTCTTGCTATGCCTCATGGGACTTGTAGTTCAGCAACAGATGGAGGTCCGCTAAATATAAGAAGATTGCCAAGACCCTGAAACTGAGCTGCAGCACGGTGGCCAAGACCATACAGCGGTTTAACAGGAGAGGTTCCACTCAGAACAGCGCCTCACCATGGTCAACCAAAGAAGTTGAGTGCTGTGCTCAGCGTCATATCCAGAGGTTGTCTTTGGGAAGTAGATGTATGAGTGCTGCCAGCATTGCTGCAGAGGTTGAAGGGGTGGAGGGTCAGCCTGTCAGTGCTCAGACCATACGCCGCACACTGCATCAAATTGGTCTGCATGGATGTCTTCCCAGAAGGAAGCCTCTTCTAAAGATGATGCACAAGAAAGCCTGCAAACAGCTTGCTGAAGACAAGCAGACTAAGGACATAGATTACTGGAACCATGTCCTGTGGTCTGATGAGACCAAGATAAACTTATTTGGCTCAGATGGTGTCAAGCGTGTGTGGCGGCAACCAGGTGAGGAGTAGAAAGACAAGTGTGTCTTGCCTACAGTCAAGCATGGTGGTGGGAGTGTCATGGTCTGGGGCTGCATGAGTGCTGCTGGCACTGGGGAGCTACAGTTCATTGAGGGAACCATGAATGCCAACATGTACTGTGACATACTGAAGCAGAGCATGATCCCCTCCCTTCAGAGACTGGGCCACAGGAAAGAATTCCAACATAACGACCCCAAACACACGACCACTGCCTTGCTACAGAAGCTGAGGGTTAAGGTGATGGACTGGCCAAGCATCTCCAGACCTAAACCCTATTGGGCATCTGTGGGGCTCCTCAAATGGAAGGTGGAGGAGCGCAAGGTTTCTAACATCCACCAGCTCTGTGATGTCGTCATGGAGGAGTGAAGAGGACTCCAGTGGCAACCTGTGAAGCTCTGGTGATCTCCATGCCCAAGAGGGTTAAGGCAGTGCTGGAAAATAATGGTGGCCACACAAAATATTGACACGTTGGCCCAATTTGGACATTTTCACTTAGGGGTGTACTCACTTTTGTTGCCAGCGGTTTAGACATTATTGGCTGTGTGTTGAGTTATTTTGAGGGGGACAGCAAATTTACACTGTTATACAAGCTGTACACTCACTACTTTACATTGTAGCAAAGTGTTATTTCTTCAGTGTTGTCACATGAAAAGATAGAATAAAATATTTACACAAATGTGAGGGGGTGTACTAACTTTTGTGAAATACTGTATACATATATATATAAAATAAAAGCCATAATATATTATTCAATTTATTTGTTATATATATATATATATAAAATACATATAATGATATAATTAAAATTATATGTATGCCTATTTTATATTCTAAGAGTAAAACATATTTTAATTTTTGTCGTTATAAAACAAGACACCAATTTAGTGGGTTGTGTGTGTGGGGGGGCTGACAGATATCTGATGATGAATATGGAATCAGCCATGAACACCCTGAGTGGCCCCGGGATCGGAGTCCCCCAGGGGCCACATTCTCAGCAGTAGGAGATGTGCTGCCAGCTCCGGCACTTGTGACAAGTCTACTTTAAGCAGCGAGTGGATGTCAGCCAACGGCAGCAGATTGGAGGAGGGGGGACGCCGCAGATGTTGACTCTTCCATCCTGAATTCTAAACACTATTTACTTTACCTGTGCAGAGTCTGCGGCAGCAACATCCAACGTGTTAATTATAAAAATTAAATAGAAATTAAAAAAAGGAGGCCTCAGCACGGGACTCAATCCGGATAGAACTATGCAACACAAGGAGCCGTATATCTCACTTCGCCTTCCAAAGGAAACCTTTCTTTCCCTGTGTTCCAGAAATCAAACTAGTCATTGCACACAATGCAGGTCCAGCTTCCAGCTGCTATCCAAACGTCGATCTAACTGGAATCCTGCATTCCTGTTGGAGAGTGATTTATATTTATAGCATAGGCTCTTCAGAGCTCAGAAATCAAATAAATAATAAAAAAAAGGATAAAGTTCATCAAAAGGCAACTTTTTTATATGGCTTGAATGGAGTAGAGAGGGATTAGAACCCCTGCCAGGATTTTATTGCTGTCTGGGTCCATGGGTCCACATTAGGGAGATTCACCCTCTCTATTTGTCATGGTGACCGTTGTCACCAAGACAGAAAGTGATGGGAAACAGTGGCGGCTGGTGGTATATTTTTTAGGGGGGCAACAAACCGTACAATCGATCAATCTCACCCCGTCTAGGTCACGGGCTTCATGCGGGCGGTGACTTCACCCTGAGTCTCCTCCTTCCTAGGCTTCACGCAGCTTCCCGTGTCTCATCCCTCCTCCTCCTCGGTGGCCAATAGGATCGCTTCTCATCTCAGCAAACTGGAGAGCTGGAATTGGCTGGGAGGAGAATCAGGAAGACAATAGTGAATATTAATTCACTATTGTCACACCACTGGGTGGGCTCGGGGCACAGTGCTCTGCGCCTCGAGCCCACCCTTTTTTGAAGCCAATTAGAGCCTCAGGCTCTAATCATGTGCTTCTAGAAAAAAAAAACATTGGAATCCATGCATTCAGTGCCCTGCATGTAAATTAGGGGCTGGGCGCATGGATTGGGCCTTGCGCCCCCTATGGATGGGCCGCCGCTGATGGGAAATCTAAAATTTTACAGTTGTCACCAAAACAGGAATAGAAGGGAAATCTTCGAATGGGGACACCGGTTCCAGTGACACCCATCTAAGAGGGGATGTTTCCATACAGTTGAAAGATTTCCTCTCACTTCCTGTTGTGTCTTTGGGAAGGGAAGTCTAGGAAAATCTCCCCCCAATGGGTAATGGCAAAAAAACATGTATTTTTGGCTTTCCCTTCCCTACCCAAAAGAAAATGTTTTGGCTTTGGATATACTTGAATACAGTTGATGGCAATGTACTATTTGAATATACAGTAGGTTCACTTAGATAAAAAGAAAGAGAAGGATCGTTATTTGCAACCATACAGTATTTTTTGGTGAAAATAAGGATCCTAATTCTCCGGTGTTACCTTTGTGAATTGAGCCGATAGCAAGGGTTCTCAACCTTAGAGACTCAGGCCCAAAACATTCCTCTAAAATTTTCCATGCTCCAATGGTTAAATAAAACTAAAAGTACGGGAATCCAAAATAGGTATTGAAATGCTGGCAGGCTCTGAATGAGGTGTCACTGTGGTGGGGAGGGGGATGTGAGCAAGGGGCAACTGTGGGAAAGGGAGGGGGCGACTGTCCAGGGGGCTGTGGGATTTGCAGGGGCACTGTCAGAGACTGGAGGAGGGTTGCGGGCACTGTGGGACACTTTTGGAGGCTGGAGACACTACAAGGGACTGGAGGGGCCTCTGTGTGATGTTAGGGGGGCACTGTGGGAGGATGAGGGGCACTATGGAAAACCTTAGGGTTGTTCAGGGAACTGTGGAAGATAGGGGGTGCTGTGGAACACTGTTGGAGTCTGGAGACTACCGGGGGCTAGAAGCTCTCAGGGGGCTCTGTGAGAGGTTGATGGGCACTGTGTGGGCCTAGGTGCACTGTGGGAGGCCGAGGGGTCACTATGTACAGTGAGACTATAGGGTTGTTTGACCTGTCAGCGGGGGTTGGGGGGGGGGGTGCTGTGGAATACTATTGGAGTCTGAGGACACTACAATGGGCCGGATGCACTCAGGGGTTCTGAGAGAGGTTGAGGGGCACAGTATGGGGCCTGGGGACACTGTGGGAGGTTGAGGGGCACTATGAAACACTGGAGGGGGTTAAAGGTGCACTGTGGAAGACTGGAGGGGGATTGGGGGCACTGTGGCAGTCTTGAAACCCTTTGGGGGGGCTCTCTGTGGGCTTCGCAAGAGCTTGGGGGGCACTGTAGCAGCCTGAGGGCACTGCGGGGGGTTGATTGGCAATATGAAACACTGGAGGGGTTTAAAGGTGCTGTAGGAAGTTGGGGGGCACTAATGAAATCTGGTGCCACTGCAGAAGGCTGGGGGGGCTCTCAGGAGGCATTGTGAGGTTGGGGGGCACTGTAGGGGCCAGGGAGCACTGTGGGATGTTGAGGTGCACTATGGAAGCACACACACACCTATTTCAGTCTTGCTGTCAGCACAGGTGCTCACTGGAATAGAAAATCTCTTCCTTTGATGGGTCAAAAGACCAGAAAGAGGAAGTAGGGGACTCCCTGGCGGATGCTCTGCATCAAAGGAGGCACTGATCTACAATGCCTCTTCGTGATGCCAAATAGAGCAGTGCCCAGTGTCAGAGCTCTTAGCATTCTAGCAAATGAGGTCGACTGGCACTCCACAGCCCTGGCAATAGGAAGGCGACACTGTAGCTGTCTCATGAAAGTCTACTCCAATTAGGCCCCATCAGCGGACTGGCAGGAGGAAGGCAATGGCCTTGCAGTGGTTGAGAACCACTGACCTATAGTGTATGGGGGTTATATGCAGACATGTTGGTTGAGACGAGAATTTATTAAGTATTAGATTATACTGTATATATCAATTTGGTGGGAGTCTCTTTTATCGGTTTCACTTTTAGCACTTTATTCACATACAGAGTGGACTATATTGTATACCATATGGGTGAATATATGTGGATTCCCCTCCAAATGACTGAATTCATGTCTTTCCAGTGAAGGGTACTGTTAATACTACATCATACAAAGACATTGTAGACAATTGTGGTAACAGTTTGGTGAAGACCCTTTTCTGTTCCACCATGACTCTGCCTCTGTGTACAAAGCCAGCTCCATAAAGACATAGAGCCCTAACCTCAACCCTACTGAAAACCTTTGAGATGGACCACCGATTGTGAGCCAATCCATCATTGGTACCTGACTTCATAAATGGGCACAAGTTCCCACAGACACTCTCCAAAATCTTATGGAAATTCTTCCCAGAAAAGTGGATTATGTTATAGTCACATACTCCATATTAATGGCCAATGTGGGGAGGCAACTCCATATGGATGGCTATGGTTTTGGGAAAGGATGTCCAACAGCTCAACCTCGTGGTAACAGTTTGGGGAAGACCCTTTTCTGTTCCAGCATGACTGTGCCTCTGTGTACAAAGCCAGCTCCATAAAGACATGATGTGGGTAACTCGAAGGTCCTGCACAGAGCCCTAACCTCAACCCTACTGAAAACCTTTGAGATGGACCACCGATTGTGCGCCAATCCATCATTGGTACCTGACTTCATAAATGGGCACAAATTCCCACAGACACTCTCCAAAATCTTATGGAAATTCTTCCCAAAAAAGTGGAGAATGTTATAGTCACATACTCCATATTAATGGCCAATGTGGGGAGGCAACTCCATACGGATGGCTATGGTTTTGGGAAAGGATGTCCAACAGCTCAACCTCGTGGTAACAGTTTGGGGAAGACCCTTTTGTTGTTCCACCATGACTGTGCCCCCGTGTACAAAGCTAGCCCCATAACGACATAGTCTGACCAGTTTGGTGTGGAGGAAATAAAGTGTCCTGCACAGAGCCCTGACCCCAACCCTACTGAAAACCTTTAAGATGGACCACCGATTGCAAGCCAGGTCTTCTCTTCCTTCATCAGTACCTGACCTTACCAATGGGCACACATCCCCACAGACACTCTCCAAAATCTTGTTGAAGGCCTTTCTCAGAAGAGTGGAGGATGTTATAGCCACAAAAGGGTGTAACTCCATATTGATGGGCATGGTTTTGGAACAGGATGCTCAACAGATCAAGCTTGTGATAACAGTTTAGTGAAGACCCTTTTCTTTTCCACCATGACTGTGTCCCTGTGTACACAGCCAGCTCCATAAAGACATGGATGACCAGTTTGATGTGGAAGAACTTAAGTGTCCTGACCTCAACCCTACTGAACACCTTTAAGATGGACCACCGATTGTGAGTCAGGTCTTCTCACCCATCATCAGTAGCCTGACCTCAGAAATGAGCAAAAATTTCCACAAGTACCCTCCAAAATCTTGTCTTCCAAGAAGGGTGGAGGATGTGATAGCCATAAGGAAGGGGGGCAACTCCGTATTTTTATATCCAACCAGCTTATATGGGCGTGATGGCCTGGTGTCCACAAACGTTTGCACATATACTGTATATTACATGGAGTATGTAGGCAGCCCTTGAAAAGTCTTGATATGGGAACTCTGGAACTCTCGCATTTCCACCTCTCATAATATTGATTGATGCTATTTGCACTCTAGGAAGATGAATAGAAGGAAAATTACAAGCAGTATTGTTTAACTGACAGTGACGGTTAGATCAGTTTATGTTGTAACAGACATTTTCCACGGCAGATGGGCACTTAGGTCAGATCCTTCCTGGCTCTGTTCCTGCCATTCTGCATAAGGAGTAGCAGATTGGCAGGGTAATGGTAAGGAAAGGAAAAGATAAGTGGTTGTATTTACTGTTCTCAGCAGCTTTTTATGACCGAATGCTCCTTATATTTAAGTAGATCAGAGTCCTTTCCTACATCTGAAGTTTAGGTAACTTTTTGTTCCTAGGATGACGCTTGTGCTGAGTGAGCGACCTCCTATGTTCACAATGCAGCAGGGCAGGCACTCAGTATGGGATCTGGAAGCTAGTGGAGTTCACTGGAGTAGCGGTGTCTATACAGTGATTTCCAGCTTCTAGGGGGATCCCATATGTATGGTATATACATAATTACATTGGTCCAAGCCAGAGGCATCTAACTCCCGACACAGGAGTTAGAGGAAAGACACAGAGTTTTCACCTTGTAGACTCCAGACAAACTGGGGACTCTAGAGTAGTTTCGGAAGGGTACTCTTTTTATTATAACATTTTTATTTTATTTTACCATTTTTTTATATATTATTTTTTGATGACTGTGGTCACCGCCTTGATGGACCCAACGTTTCCAGCGTGAGGGCTGGCCCGGGACTTTAAGGCGGTGGCCCGAACCTCCTTACCAAAGAACGTGGTCCTGAGATTTCCAAGATCAATACGGAGACCGAACCTGGTTACATTAATACATATATGGTATGTATACCCTAGGGGGATCTTCGACCTTT
>BLSH010479083.1:83438-96954 GCA_018402905.1 Glandirana rugosa | reverse complement strand
CCCACCCTGGTGGCCAGTGCCACTTAACTGAACCCCCACACCACCCCGCCTGCCCACTCTCTCGCCTGCTGTCTGCCTGGCAGTTACCCCATCTTGGTGGCAGGTGACGGGCTGCAGGTCAGGCATCGGGTGACGGGCGGCAAGCTGTGGCTCAGGCAGCAGCTCCTGTGTCCTCTCATAGAGATGCTGTGCGTCTCTTCTCTCGTCCTGGCGTCCAATAGGATCTCCTGTCCTTTAAGCCAATCGGGTGACGGGTCTCAGACCCGCTCCCTGATTGGCCAGGAGGAGGATCAGTGCGGCGATAACGAATATTAATCTGTTATAGTCACACAACTGGGTGGGCTTACTGCACCCGGAGCCCACCTTTTTTTTAAGCCTATTAGAGCCTCTGGCTATAATCACATGCTTCAAAAACACCCCTCCCCCCATTGGAATCCATGCATCCACGCATTGGATAGGGAGGACGGCACCCTTGCACCCCTAATGCATGGGCCGCCACTGAGAAGAAGAGCCTCCCCTCTGGTGACGGCAGGCAGACTTTGGGGACATGGCATTTTTTGTAGTGTTTATTTCTCAGTATCATTCCCTAATTTCAGATTTATGTCACTTTGGTTAACGTAATTATGATCTACTGTTCATTGGTGATGTTTACCCATTTTCTAGCCCCTGTGTGGGTGATTTACAAGCTTTTGTAACTTCTTGTTTATTTTTTAAACCCAATAAACATATTGAAACAGAAATAAAAAGGAACAAAATAATATGATAAAATAGAATGCAAGATTAATCATTACATCAAAGTCCTAATAAAGTCCATAGAGACTATTCTAAGGGAGTATCCAGTGAATGACCAATCCAGACCACCAACAGAGTGCTTAGAGATGTAATGGTGCCCACTAGAGAAGATATCCCCCATCTTCCATCAGCCTCTTACCACATCACAGTGATCATTGAGATCAATCGGTCACAGGAGGCATTGGTATATAACATTTTCAGTCTCTCTTTTTTTTAGTTTAATCACCACTGGGTTATTTCTTCCACCAAAAGAAATCTCTATTTGTGTAAAAAAACTAATATAAAATGTAATTTGTGTACAGTGTTGCATGACCGCGCAATTGTCATTCAAAGTGCGACATCGCTGAAAGCTGAAAATTGGCCTGGGCAGGAAGGGGGTGAAAGTGCCCGGTATTGAAGCGGTTAAGATAGAGACCTCAGCACGACCAGTCAGTGTAATCCAGCTGCTACTTCTGGGTAACGTGATGACGTCACTAGGCCTGATAGGTTTCGTCACCGTCCATGTGATTTCTTCAAAGGGTCCATTTTTTTGCAAGCGCACCACAACACAGAAACATAGAAAAGTGACGGCAGAAAAAGACTGAGTAGTCCATTGAGTCTACCCTTTTTTTGTTTTGTTTTCCCATTAAAGCGGTTGTATACCTGTATAAAAAAAAAAATAAATAAAAAAAAACCTGTAAGAGAAAGGCATAATGAGCTAGTATGCACCGCATACTAGCTCATTATGAAATGCTTACTTCAGAAGGAAGCTCCGACGGGTCCGCTCAGTCAATGCAGAAGGAGCCGACATCTTCCCTCGGGGGATCCTTCCGGGTACGCGGCTCCGGCGCTGTGAGTGGCTGGAGCCGCGAGACATCGCTCCCATGAATGCGCGCAGGAGCCCTTCTTTCCGGCAAGGTCTGGCGCTATGCGTCGGGCCTTTTCTGGGACCTCACGACGCATGCGCCGTGATGTCAGCGACTGCAGTTAGGGCGAATATCTGCTAAACCATGCAGGTTTAGGAGATATTAATTTTAGAGGTAAGCCTTATTATAGGCCTTATTATAGGCTTACCTCTAGGTAAAAGTAAAAACATTGGGTAGACAACCGCTTTAACCTCGTTGTCTGACTATAGATTTATGTTTATCCCAGGCATGTTTGAAGCCATTTACTGTTGACTGTCTCACTACCTCTGTTGGTAGTTTATTCCAATCATCAAGCACCCTTTCAGTAAAATAATACTTTCTAAGATTAGTTTTAAACTTCCCTCCAGTTAGTTTGAGGTCCCCGTGTTCTTGATTTTGGTTTCATATTGAAAAGACTGCCCTCCTGAACCTTATTCACCCCCTTGATGTATTTAAAGGTTTCAATGTCTCCCCTCTCCCTTTCCTCCAGACTTAACTTCTTAAATATTGTTATTATTAAATATTAAGTTCCTGAAGTCGTTCTTGATATAGTTTATCCCCCAGACCAGCCTATCTCAAGCTTTTCAACACAAAGGAACCCTTGAAATTATTCTCCGGTCTCTGGGAACCCCTGCTAAAAATTAAAAATCTACATCTCATGATACAATAGTGTGATGGTCAATGAGAAGAATGTTCCTTACACTTGTGGTCATTGGGAAGAATTACCCCTTACAGATAGCTAAAAAAAATCAAAGATGTCATTGGGAATTTATCTGAGAGGTAGAAATTGATCATTGCTCAAGGAACCCCTAGCAACCTCTGGAGGAACCCTAGGGTTCCATGGAACCCTGGTTGAGAAACCCTGCCCCAGACCTTTCACCATTTATTTTTCACTTGTTAATGCGTTGCTACATGTTGCCCCGGGCTACAACGCACGCCTGTTGGAGGTTGTGTTGGGTTGACATTCAGAATAAATGCAGTGCATCAGGTCATTCCACCTAATGTGTGTTACTGCAAATACATGGTGCCTCCCACAACATGCGCCACATTAAGGCAGCCTATGGATAATTATGATATGAATAATAATAAATGACACAGGGCAGCCATCCAAAATTTTGGGGCCCGTCACACATCTTTGGGCCTGCCCCCCCCCTAAAATGTGGCACCGGAGGAGGGAAGGAAGCAAACAAGCAGAGCTTCCCCTTATGGGTGGAGCTCCGCTTTAATGGCACGCATACAGAAAGCCAGCACAGCCATGAAGCACCCATGAACCCACCCCTGCATTCTCCCCATCCTGCCAGGCGACTGGGCCCCTTGGGACGCCCGGGCCCCCTACAAGTGTATGGGCTACCCCCCCCCAATGGCTGCCCTGAATAATAATAATAATGGGCTGCCAATGCACCAAAACGTCCTTAAAATCAGACATGCCAAAACATTTTTTACTATGGTACATTGCCATGTGATGGCTTATGCAATAGGGGGCTACTGAAAACGAATGGCGCGTCAACGCATGTAACATTCCCGCAAAGCATAGGTTTAAATTGGCACAAAAGGAAATGACCAGATTTCCAGTGTCACCCCTCTTTGTACCGAGTCTCCTCCAGAGCTCCAGCAGTCAGACAGGATTAATAGGCTCCATAATTAGCCCAGTTACCCTCCCGCCCCGTTATCTCCAATCCCCCATCCGCTCACCGTACAATCTCCGCAGGATTAAAGGGATTTGCCGGTGAATTAACACTGCCTGACAGTGAGTGAGATCTCTGCGGAGGCCGCCGTTATGCTGCATTCAACCCTCATTCCAGGGCAGGCTATCGGAATAATCGCCGGCCGCTATACCGCAGATCTCTGGGCGCCTCCTGCGTGCAGATGCCGCTCAGCTGGAAGTAAATGACATCCAAATTAGGCCGATTCCGCTCACTGCTAGAAATGGCGTTATTTTTAGGCCCGTCGCCCCTTCAAATGGTGGATCGCAGGAGTGACAATGGCGAATTACCGCAAGGCGCATTCATCAAAGAAATAAAAACGGTCACGATTGGTGTCAGAATCGCAGCAGCACTGAAAAAACCAGAGCTGGGGTCACCGACTGTTTTCTAGGCTCCTGCTGTATATATGAATTAAGGGGGGCGCCACAAAGTGTATTTGGGGATAGAAAACATTCTATGGAGTTGAATTTTAGATGATGTGTGTGGCCACTTTTCAAGTGCAGTGGAACCTCGGTTTGGGAGCATAATTTGTTCCAGAAGAATGCTTGTAATCCAAAGCACTCATATATCAAAGCAAGTTTCCCCATAGCAAACAATGGTAATAATTCGTTCCACAACCACTGCTTGTCTATGCAGTACTGTATGTGGCCAGAGGTGCAGGGGCACTGGTGTATGCAGTACTGTATGCAGCCAGAGGTGCGGGGGCGCTGGTGTATGCAGTACTGTATGTGGCCAGAGATGCGGGGGGCGATGGTGTATGCAGTACTGTATGTGGTCAGAGATGCGGGGCGCTGGTGCATGCAGTACTGTATGTGGTCAGAGGTGCGGGGCGCTGGTGCATGCAGTACTGTATGTGGTCAGAGGTGTGGGGCGCTGGTGTATGCAGTACTGTATGTGGCCAGAGGTGTGGGGGCGCTGGTGTATGCAGTACTGTATGTGGCCAGAGGTGCGGGGGCGCTGGTGTATGGAGTACTGTATGTGACCAGAGGTGCGGGGGCGCTGGTGTATGGATTACTGTATGTGGCCAGAGGCGCGGGGGCGCTGGTGAGGCTCGGAGACACTCGGGAACTGTTAACACTTTCAGGTGCTCCGAGTGTCTCTGAGCCTCACCAGCGCCCCCACACCCCTGGCCACATACGGTATTGCATACACAGAGGCTTGAATTCTGCTCGTCTTGCGAGACAGCGCTTGCAAACAGAGTCAGGATTTTTTTTTTTTTTAAAACAGCTCGTATTAGAAAACACTCGTAAACCAAGTTACCCGCAATCCTAGGTTCCGCTGTATACTTCTTTTTAAGGAACTTCTGCTTGCCTGGCTGCCATGCCAAGTCTGTTCCCAAAACCTTTTTTCTGGGCAAGTCGTCTCCAACGCAGTGAAGCCAAAGGAGAAGTATGACAGCCATGGAAGCATCAACTAATGGAAGCTATGGCTATGGAGATTTTTCTCACGCCAGGTTCCTGAATAGGCTTACCTTCTTAAAGAATACCCTCAACATTTCCTATTCCTGATATGTGGCTGCTGTTCCATGTACTTGTATAAGAAAGTCTCCTATGTATTGCTTCCTTTGTGTGAAATCCCTGGTGATTCTGCCAGTCCCTCTGTTTTCCTATTTCACTCTGACCACGCTAGGCATGAGAGCTCATCCATCCCAGTGGGGTCAGTTCCTGGCTGTGCTGTGAGAACAGCCTGCCTGTACTCCAATGGCCGTGACTTGTGCTGACACCCCCTCCCCCCGCACAGCCATTCACTGGGAAGATCGGTGTCCTGCTGTTTCTCCTCCCCCAGGAGAATATATATATATATTTATATACACACACACACACACACACATATACACTCACTGGCCACTTTATTAGGTACACCTTGTCAGTACTGTGTTGGACCCCCTTTTGCCTTTATTCTTGGTGGCATAGATACAACAAGGTGTTGGAAACGTTCCTCAGAGATTGTCCTCCATAGTGACAATGATGGCATCACGCAGTTGCTGCAGATTTGTTGGCCGTTCCACCACATCCCAAGGGTCTCTATTGGATGAGATGTGGGGAGTGTGGAGGCCATTGGAGTGCAGGGACCTCATTGTCCAGTGGTGAGATGATTGGAGCTTTGTGACATGGTGCATTATCCTGCTGGAAGGAGCCATCAGAAGATGGGGACACTGTAGTCATGAAAGGGATGGACATGGTCAGCAACAATACTCAGGTAGGCCGTGGCGTAGGCAATTTCTTTCATAAATACAACTCTTTACAGCTGCATTTTGTTGTATTTACGATGTTGACCCAAGTGGACTGTTAAGGACCGGCTTGCATGGGTAGATTGGCGGCACTTGATTAATGGTCCTCCACAATGGAAATGGCGTTGGTGAGGTACCAGGATAATGGTGAGTATGTACAGTATCTTTCTCTACAAGGTAAAAAAGAAAAAAGGCTCCACATCCTTTTTATGTGTTGGTAGCAGGAAAGTTAGTGTTAAGCGTAAATTCTAATGGTAAGACCTGGGAGGCAAGGATCTCTTGACTTACATCTTCCTCAGGCGGTAAACCAGGAAGAAAAAGGACCTCTGGACTCACATCTTCTCCAGGCAGCAGACCTGGAAAGCAAAGACCTCTGGACTCACATATTCCTCAGACAGCAGACCTGGGAGGCAAAGACCTCTGGAGTCTGGACCCACATTCTCTCCAGGAAGCAGACCTGGGAGGCAAAGACCTCTGGAGTCTGGACCCACATTCTCCCCAGGAAGCAGACCTGGAAGGTAAGGACCTCGAGACTCACATCCTCCCCAGACAGCAAGCCTGGGAAGGAAGGACCTCTGAACTTACATCCTCCTACGGCAGCAGACCTGGGAGGCTATGCCTTCTGGACCCACATCCTCCCCAAGCAGCAGATATGAGAGGCAAGGACCTCTGGACCCACATTCTCCCTAGGCAGCAGACCTGGGAGGCAATGATCTCAGAAATCACATCCTCTTCAGGCAGCAGACCTAGAAGGAAAGAATGCTGGAATCACATCTTACCAAGACAGCATACCTGGGAGGCAAGGACCTCTTGACTCACATTCTCACCAGCCAGCAAGGCCCAATGGATTCAAAATCTTCCTAATGCAGCAGACTGGGAGGCAAGGAACTCTGGACTAACATCTTCGCCAGGCAGCAGACCTGGGATACAAGGACATCTGGACTAACATCCTCGCCAGGCAGCAGAACTGGGAGGCAAGGACATCTGGACTAACATCCTCGCCAGGCAGCAGAACTGGGAGGCAAGGACCTATGGATTCACATCTTCTCTATGCAGCAGATCTGGGAGGCAAGGACCTCTGAACCAACATCCTCCCCAGGCAGCAGACCTGGGAGGCAAGGACATCTGGACTAACATCTTCGCCAGGCAGCAGACCTGGGGTACAAGAACATCTGGACTAACATCCTCGCCAGGCAGCAGAACTGGGAGGCAAGGACCTGTGGATTCACATCTTCTCCATGCAGCAGACCTGGGAGGCAAGAACCTCTGGACTAACATCTTCTCCATGCAGCAGATCTGGGAGGCAAGGACATCTGGACCAACATCCTCCCCTGGGAGCAGACCTGGGAGGCAAGGACCTCAGGACTAACATCCTCCCGAGGCAGCAGACCTGGGAGGCAAGGACATCTGAACTAACATCTTCGCCAGGCAGCAGAACTGGGAGGCAAGGACATCTGGACTAACATCTTCTCCATGCAGTAGATCTGGGAGGCAAGGACCTCTGGACCAATATCCTCCCCTGGGAGGCAAGGACCTCAGGACTAACATCCTCCCCAGGCAGCAGACCTGGGAGGCAAGGACCTCTGGACTAACATCCTCCCCAGGAAGCAGACCTGAGAGGCAAGGACCTCAGGACTAACATCCTCCCCAGGAAGCAGACCTGGGAGGCAAGGACCTCAGGACTAACATCTTCGCCAGGCAGCAGACCTGGAAGGCGAGGGCCTATGTATTCACATCTTCCCCATGCAGCAGACCTGGGAGGCAAGGGCCTTTATTTATACTGCAAGATACCACTGACACCAATTATCTTTTTAAACTATCTGGGGGGGGCAATTTTTTCCCACTAGGGCATTCAACCCACTGGCCACAAGTGTAAGGGGTATTTAATCCAATGACCACCATGTACTGAGCTGTGGATATGGTAATTATTGGCAGCCTTTCCTTGAGACCTAAAAGTTATTTCAAGGGTTCCTGCATTTTAAAAATGTTGAGTAAGGCTGATCTACCCACTAGAGAACATTCAGTAGCAAGCAGAAGTGTCCTTGGGTTTAGGGGAAACTCAACAGCATATGGTAGGGTCCCTACAATAATAAAGAGCCCACCTGATCCACTGGAGCCTGCGCCCACCATCCACCACAGAGGAGAATTTTTCAGCATCTTCCAAAAATAAAAGAAGAAAGAGGATTACCTAAAAATTAAATTTCAGGCCTTTTCTTTCTGTAATAAATTAACTTTTTGCTTGGCTATAAATCTAAGTATCGCCTGACAGCGGCCGTTCACACTCCGGAGAAGAGAAGGCAGCGGGCCGCCTCTTTAATCAGCTTGCTTTGTGCAGGAATTAAATTGCATTTACAGAATATTGTTCCACATAAAAGCGCGGTAAAGTAGCAGCATTGTGACGAGCCGCTCCTGCATCCCGGAGATAGAACTGCCAGGAGGAGATATAGGGACCCCGTAAAACGCCAGCCAGCTGCCAAGAACAGCGCACCGCTCCTCTCTGTCCTTACTGCAATGAATCTCGCTGGCAGAGACGCTACCAAAACCCTTCATTGTCTCCGAAAATCCTCCACGTCCCCCGGAGAGGAGAATTCAGAAAATAGGCCACTGAGAGACGACTGCGCCTGGTACAATGGAGAGGCCGGGAAAGGACAGCGCCATAAGATGAAAGGCCGCTGACAAACCCTGCATGACAAGGCCATGAGGTAGAGAAGACAGAGAGGGGGGCTATTTATAAAGGAGGACTCTTCTTTTGGCTGCAAAATCTGGCTTTTTTATTTTTCTATGGTCCAAATTAGGTCAGTGATGGGGAACCTTGGCACCCCAGATGTTTTGGAACTACATTTCCCCTGATGTTTAACCACTTCAGCCCCGGAAGGATTTCCCACTTTAGGACCAGAGCACTTTTTGCGATTCGGCACTGCGTCGCTTTAACTGAAAATTGCGCAGTCGTGCGACGTTGTACCCAAACGAAATTTGCGTCCTTTTTTTCCCACAAATAGAGCTTTCTTTTGGTGGTATTTGATCACCTCTGCGTCATTTCTGATCGCCGCTATAAACAAAAGAAGAGCGACAATTTTGCAAAAAAAACCAAATTTCTTATTTTTTGCTAAAATACAAATCCAAAAAAATGCTAAAAAAACATTTTTTCCATCGGTTTCGTCCGATTTATATTCTTCCTCATATTTTGGTGAAAAAAATCACAATCGGCGTTTATTGATTGGTTTTCGCAAAAGTTGCTGCGTTTACGGACGATGAGAATTAATTTCTGGGGTTTTTATTTTTTTTTTAAATTTTTTACTAGTAATGGCGGCGATCTGCGATTTTTAGCGGTACTGCGATATTGCAGCGGACATGTCGGACCATTTTGACACTTTTATAGGAGGAAGCCTGTGATCACCGCCCTTCCCCCTTTATGAGAACGGAGAGCTGTGTTTCCTTACACGGACCTCCGTTCTCTCACTGCGGGGGGGCCATCACGGGTAGCCCACGTCGATCGAGTCCACCCTACCCGCTCCCTGCCCCCCCCCCGGACACAGTGAGCGCGCATCAATGGTATCAATGGGAATTTATCTGAGATGTAGAAATTGACCATTGCTCAAGGAACCCCTAGCAACCTCGGGAGGAACCCTGGTTGAGAATCCCGGTCCTAAAGCACCAACGAAAAAAAAAAGAAGTGGCGTAGAGTCCCCCCACCCACCCAGAATACAAACCAGGCTCTGAGTTTAGTGTGGGTGTTTTAGGGGGTACCTCATGCAAAAAAAGGACTGGAACAGGTGAGACAAAGCTGCAAACTCCACTTTAACCACCGCGTTGCGTACAAAGTGGCAGCATAACGCAAATCGCCGTCTAAAACGGCGGTTCGCACACGTGCAACTAGGGGGCAAACGCACGCCACCACCGGTGCGCTCTCATGCCCGCCACAAGCTCCAGCAGTGTGGACTCGATGTCCGCCGGTGACCCGCGATCGCTTACAATAGGAGAAAAGCCGGGAACCGCCAATGTAAAAACGAGGCGGTTCCCCGCTCTGACGGGGGACATAACACTGATCTACTGATCCCTGTTACTGGGATCAGTTAGATCTCTGGTGCCCCCTCACAGTTAGAATGCCTAGGGAACACAGTTACCCCCTAGATCTCCCCCTGCGGGTAACCCCCTTCCCTGCCAATGACATTTATACAGTAATCAGTGGCTATTTAAATTTCTGATCGCTGTATAAATGTCATTGGTCCCAAAAAAGTGTCAAAAATGTCCGACATGTCCGCCGCAATATCGCAGTCCCGATAAAAATCGCAGATCGCGGCCATTACTAGTTAAAAAAAAGAAAAAGTAAACACGCCATAAATCACCACTCATAGTTTGTAAATGCGGCAACTTTTGCGCAAATCAATAAATGCCGATTGCGTTTTTTTTTACCACAAATTTGGAGAAGAATATAAATCGGCCAAAACTGATGAATAAATTTGGTTTTTTTTATATATTTTTGTTTTGGATTTGTATTTTAGCAAGAAGCAAGAAATACTGGATTTTTTGCAAAATTGTCGCTCTTTTTGTTAATAGCGGTGATCAGAAATGACGCAGAGGTGATCAAATACCACCAAAAGAAAGCTCTATTTGTGGGAAAAAAAGGACACAAATTTTGTTTGGGTACAACGTCGCACGACCGCGCAATGGTCAGTTAAAGCGACGCAGTGCCGAATCGCAAAAAGTGCTCTGGTCCTAAAGGGGGAAATCCTTCCGGGGCTGAAGCTCCAAAATACCCGGGGCTCAGGCTGAGAGGTCTCCCAAAACCTTCAGAACTACACGGCCCACAAAAAAAAAGAGTCATCCTTTATTCAATATGGTGGAATAGAGCTAAATAAAAAAAATCCAACATATTTTGACCGCTAGGCGTTAATCATGGCCTAATGACCAATAGGTGCTGACTTTTTATTTGGCTGCATTCCACCATATTTACAGTTCCTTGAAAAAGTATTCATACCCCTTGACATTCCCCACATTTTCTCATGTTACACCCAAAAACGTAAATGTATTTTATTGGGATTTTATGTGAGAGACCGACACAAAGTGGCACAGAATTGTGATGTGGAAGGAAAATGATAAATGATACAAATAAATGTGACAATTGTGGGGGGCATTTGTATGGCGCCCCCCGGAGTCAATACTTTGTAGAACCGCCTTTCCCTGCAATTACAGCTGCAAGTCTTTTTGGGGAAGTCTCTACCAGCTTTGCCCATCTAGAGAGGACATTTCTGCCCATTCTTCTTTGCAGAATCCCCCAAGCTCTGTCAGATTGGATGGAGAGCGTCTGTGATCAGCAATTTTCAAGTCTTGCCACCGATTCTCATTGGGATTTAGGTTTGGACTGTGACTGGGACATTCTAACACATGAATGTGCTTTGATCTAAACCACTCCATTGTAGCTCTGGCTGGATGTTTAGGGTCGTTGTCCTGCTGGAAGGTGAACCTCCACCCCAGTCTCAAGTCTTTTGCAGACCCTAACAGGTTTACTTCTAAGATTGCCCTGTATTTGGCTCCATCCATCTTCCCATCAACTCTGACCAGCTTCCCTGTCCCTCCTGAAGAAAAGCATCCCCACAACATGATGCTGCCACCACCATGTTTCACAGTGGGGATGGTGTGTTCAGGGTGATGTGCAGTGTTAGTTTTCCGCCACACAAAGCGTTTTGCTTTTAGGACAAAAAGTTCAATGTTGGTTTCATCTGAGCAGAGCCCCTTCTTCCACATGTTTGCTGTGTCCCCCACATGGCTTCTCACAAACTGCAAACAGCACTTCTTATGTCTTTCTTTCACCAATGGCTTTCTTCTTGCCACTCTGCCATAAAGGGCAGATTTGTGGAGAGCACGACTAATAGTTGTCCTGTGGACAGATTCTCCCCCCTGAGCTGTGGATCTCTGCAGCTCCTCCAGAGTTACCATGGACCTCTTGGCTGCTTCTCTGATGAATGCTCTCCTTGCCCGGCCGGTCAGTTTAGGTGGACGGCCATGTCTTGGTAGGTCTGCAGTTGTGCCATACTCTTTCCATTTTCCAATGATGGGTTGAACAGAGCTCCGTGAGATGTTCAGAGCTTGGGAGGATTTTTTTTATCACCTAACCCTGCTTTATACTTCTCCACAACTTTATCCCTGACCTGTCTGGTGCGTTCCTTGGCCTTCATGATGCTGTTTGTTCACTAAGGTTCTCTAACAAACCTCTTAGGGCTTCACAGAACAGCTGTATTTATCCTGAGATTGAATTACACACAGGTGGACTCTATTTAATAATTAGGTGACTTCTGAAGGCAATTGGTTCCACTAGATTTTAGTTAGGGGTATCGGAGTAAAGGGGGCTGAATACAAATGCCGCCCACACTTTTCACAGATTTATTTGTATCATTTATCATTTTCCTTCCACCTCACAATTATGAGCCACTTTGTGTCGGTCTATCACATAAAATGCCAATAAATACATTTACGTTTTTGGCTGTAACATGACAAAACGTGGGAAAGGTCAAGGGGTATGAATACTTTTTCCAGGCCCTGTAATAACGGATGATTGTATACGCTGACTGTGACTATTGTGGTGCAAGTTTCATTAATGGCTTAAAAAAAAAACATATGGCACACAAACCCCTTCTAAGGCCCCCCAAATATTTTGTAGAACCTTTTTTTTTAATAGAAGCCGGAAGAGGAGAAATGTCGTTTGCCAGCAATTTCAAACCATTTTGCATTGTAAATATCAGTGCTTAAAGTGGTTGTCAAGTCATGACAAGCGCTTTAAACTACAGGTAAGCCTACAATAAGGCTTACCTGTAGGTTCCGGGAATATCTCCTACACCTCTATGGTTCAGGCAGGGGTGTATCATGAAATTAGTGGGCCCATGTGCAAGCCCACGCTGCACCGATAATCTCCAGCTGTCAACCAGGGACAGATCATCCTTACGTGCAGTGTTGGTCAGAGCACTGTGGGCCCCCCCACCCCTCAGGGCCCGTGTTCAGTGAACACCCTGCACCCATGGATGATACGCCACTGGGTTCAGGAGATATCCCCTGTATCTGCCGACGTCATCGGCACATGCGCACTGAAGAATCGGCACCCGGGGTAGCCCAGGGTGCCGTTTCTTCTGTATTCGCGCCGTAAATGACAGCCCTCGCGGGAGTGACATCAGAGCGGCTCCGCCAATCACAGCGCTGTGATTGGACGGAGCCGCAGACCCGGAACAATGATGCCGCCGGTCCCATCGGTATGCCGATACCACTGCAACAGCTTCGTTCCAGGGTAAGTGTTTCACAATGAGCTAGTACTAGCATACTAGCTCATTATGCCTTTGCTTTGCAGGTTTTTTTTTTGGGGGGGGGGTGCATTTACAACCACTTTAACCACTTGCTGACCACATTATAGCAGCTTTACTGCTACAGGGCAGCAGCTGTGCCCAGGACTGCGTATATATATATACACACACGTGATCCGGCATTTCCAGGTAACGAGCGCAAATGTGGCTCGCTCCTGCCGTGATTTTACACATCGGGAGCCAATCAGCGAGCACCGCAGACTCGATGTCCGCACACCCACCAATCGTTCGGTACAGGGGCAGAGTGCTCCCCCTCCCCGTTAGCTCTAGCGCTAAAATTACGCTAATTAGTACGTCGAGATGATCGGCCACAAAAAAAAAAGTGTAACATCCTCCTCGAAAATGATCCCCTTCTGTACCTAGGAACAGAGACGAAACGTCCTTGCGTCCTAGATAGGGAAGGGAGGACATTCTTGCCGCTGGACGGAACAAATGTATCCGTTAGACGGTGAGACGGGGACATGGCTTGCTAACCACCCACACGCCTGTAGCTCAGACGCCACGAGCGACTAACCGAGGGCTACACATTTTAGTGCCGTCCTCGCTCGGTGTAAACGC
>BLSH010479083.1:38485-51447 GCA_018402905.1 Glandirana rugosa | reverse complement strand
CCCCTGTAGTATCCACCCAGTCTACAGCCCTTCATAGTTCCACCAACCTCCAACAGTGTCCCCCAACCTCCCACAGTGCCTCCCATCTCCCATAGTGCCCCCACCCTTCCATAGTGGACCACAGTGCTCCAAAACCTAACAGTGCTGTCCAGCCTTCAAAGTGCCCGCAGCCCCCGTAGTCTACTCCAGATCCTACATTCCTTCAAATGTCCCAGGTCCTGGTCTCAATAACAAGGCTGTGAACAAGGCTACAAGCCGAAACGCGTCTGCGTGTGCTGTATTTTTATGGGCATGGAATAAATTCATTGGATATCGTACTTCAGTGTGCCGGTTCTTTTTGCTGTATATTACCTGGTCTCAATAAGGTTAAGAGCCGTTGTTCTGTTTGGTTTAATCATGTCTTCATGAATACCTGAGAGCCAGATTCACATCTTCATAACTTGGTCCCTCTGGCCGGCTCCAGGTAACAATCCCCCCATACGCTGCGCTTTGCCTCATCAGAGCAGCAGATGTGGAGTCTCCATAATATGGTAATAATTCACCTCCGCCAGGTGTTCGCAGCCCGCTAGTGACGCCAGGGAGACTCCGCTAATTTTATAAATCTACATATGGACACGGTGTGATCACTCTGATGTCTGAAGGACGCTGTCTGGATAAAAACAGGCCGGGCATCTTCTTGTCCTTATATAACTCCGCCAAAAATGAACGCATACAGAGTCTGTGGTTTATTTCTGTCAAGCCAGACCTATGCACAGTAACTATGTCTGAATTCCCATGTATGCATGCATGTGTGGTCCTGCATTGTATATAAACATCCATTATATGTGCATTGCCACTCATTCTGAAACTCACACAGAGATTGCAGTACTCCCTATGGCAATGCCTCCATCTACTTTGCTTAACCCAGAGACAGGCAGAGGTCAGGACAGGCAGAAGGCAATAAGCATAACCCAGAGAAGGGCAGAGGTCATGACAGGCAGCAAACGATATGCATAATACAGAGACAGGCAGAGGTCAGGACAGGCAGAAGACAATAAGCAATAACCCAGAGACGGGTAGAGGTCAGGACAGGCAGAAGACAATAAGCAATAACCCAGAGACAGGCAGAGGTCAGGACAGGCAACATACGATATGCATAATACAGAGACAGGCAGGCATAACCCAGACACGGGCTGAGGTCAGGGAAGGCAGCATATGACAGACTCAGGGCAGGAAGCAGACTACATAGTAATTTCAAGAACAGGTTAAGGTCAAGACAGGTAAACTACAGCCAGTATGAAGGATCAGCGTGTAGCTCAAATCACTGTTGAAAATACTATCACAAACCCAGAGTCTTCAGATATTCAAATAAGGTTCACAGCATTGCCGGGCAGCAGAGTGGGGACCTATAGGGAGGTAGAGACAGATGGCAGAGCAGGGACCTACAGGAAAAACAGGCAGTTCAGGAGCAAGAGCATGCAAGACGTTCCTAACAGTTGCATGCCTGGAAGTCCAGAAAGCCATATTTAAGAGGCACTTTTTACTTCAACACTTATAAGTTCAATAGAATAAAAAGAATATAATCATTCGATGAGCTCACCGATTCTGGTGAACCTGCTCACATGAATACAAGGCTTACCTAAAGAGGGTACCCGGAAAATTACTCAACTCATAAAAACCCAACAGTGGTGCCAAATCTAATGGTGAAAGAGTGCAAATCACTTTAATCAGTGCCCCCAACCCCTGCTCCCCGCTACCACCAGGCCCCCACCCCCACCTACTGTTCCCCACTACCAGACCCCCACCCACTGCTCCCCACTACCACCAGGCCCCCACCCACTCCTCCCCACTACCACCAGGCCCCCACCCACTGCTCCCCACTACCACCAGGCTCCCACCACCTGCTCCCCACTACCACCAGGCCCCCATCCCCTGCTCCCCACTACCACCAGGCCCCCAACCATTGCCCAGCTGCTCAAATCCCCGGGGATAGGCACTCAACTTCCCGTCTGTGTGTGTCCAACGCTCCAGCCATCTGTGTCGTCTGCTCCAGCATGTTCTCTGCTGAGCATTCGACATGTATTCTCGGGGCGCTAGGTAGTGTGGGGCGCTGTGTTAAATTTTACTGGACCGCGATCTGCGCATGCCCAGTGTTCCAGCTGATCCTAATGACGAGTGTGTTAGTGGCGGGGCTGGACTGAGCTGTTTGTCTCCATATATGTTGACTCTCCACGCTGTGGTAAATTTTTCCTGGACCGCGATCTGCGCATGCCGAGTGTTCCAACTGATTCTGATGATTGACGAGCCCTCACCGGAAGTGACGCAGTCAGTCCAGTTTTTTCATAAGTCGAGGAAAATTTTATTACACCGGGACAAGGCCATTCAGCGCCCAGGGCAAAGATGCCAAACTGCGCCCCTCCACCCCATTCATGATGTGCAAAGCTTAAGGGATCCTACGCCCAGCAGTCACTCGCTTGTCCAAATCACTGCCGCCACCACTACTACCACTGTGCCCAGGGCAGCTTCCCCTTCCACCCACCCCTGACTTTAATGGTTCGTAGTATGATCACATAAAACAGTAATTGTGTTTTGGAGGTAAAACCACTGCCTCTTCATCAGAGACCTAAATTACCAGACAGATATGTTAGCACTGGTACATTCTTTCATTGTCTTCCCAGAAATAAGCACGATAGATCCCATACGGATCGGTCTGGTAGTTTAACCACTTCAGCCCCGGAAGGATTTCACACTTTAGGACCAGAGCACTCATTGCGATTCGGCACTGCGTCGCTTTAACTGACAATTGTGCAGTCGTGCGACGTTGTATCCAAATGAAATTTGCGTCCTCTTTTTCCCACAAATAGAGCTTTCTTTTGGTGGTATTTGATCACCGCTGCTTCATTTCTGATCGCCGCTATAAACAAAAGAAGAGCGACCATTTTGCAAAAAAACCCAAATTTCTTACTTTTTGCTAAAATACAAATCCAAAAAAAAATATAAAAAAACATTTTTTTCAACGGTTTTGGCCGATTTTATATTCTTCCTCATATTTGTGATAAAAAAAAAAATCGCAGTCGGCGTTTATTGATTGGTTTGCGCAAAAGTTGCCGCGTTTACGGATGATGAGAATTCATTTTTGGGGTTTTTAATTTTTTTTTTTACTAGTAATGGCGGCGATCTGCGATTTTTAGTGGTACTGCGATATTGCAGCGGACATGTCGGACCATTTTGACACTTTTTTGGGACCATTGGCATTTATACAGCGATCAGTGCTATAAAAATGCACTGATTGCTGTGTAAATGCCATTGGCAGTGAAGGGGTTAACTTGCAGGGGGCGCTCAAAGGGTTAACTGTGTTCCCTGGGCGTGTTCTAACTGTGTGTGGGCTGCCCTGACAGGGTAAGGGGAGTGATCACAGCCCTTCCCCCCTCACAGAACGGAGATCCGTGTTTACTTACACGGACCTCCGTTCCTTCACTCCGGGGGGGGCATCGCGGGTAGCCGGAGATCGAGTCCGCGGCACCCGCTCCCTGGCCCCCCCCCAGACACAGTGCGCGATCTCGCAGCCGCCGTCGTATGACGGTGGTTTGCGATATCGAACCACTTTGTCGCCGTCAACCTGCGGTTGGCGGTCGGCAAGTGGTTAAACGTAGTCATACAGAAAATAGACCCCAGTTAAGTTCAACCAACAATAGAAAACCTCCATATGCAGAAGAACCCTCTACCTATAGCTTATCCTTAGGACGGCAGAAAACGCTTACAAAGCATGGTCCAACTGGAGGAGAAAAAAAAAAAAACCTTCTTCATCCCTTAATTTGGTTTGGACTTTTTCATCCTTTGGTTTAGCACCATGGTTGTGTTTTCATCATTTTGCGTGCCTTGAAGTGTCCTTTGCTGCAGTCAGAGAGCTTCAACTGATCAAAACAAGAACCTCAAGTTTTTGGAGAGTTGCTCCAGTGGTCGGTCCCGGAGTGGAACTCCACCAAGCAGCCCTAAGAAGGTATAGGGGAGCCTAGATGTCCGATTCTTGGATGTTCCATCTCATCCAATGGCATCCAGTTCTGCATTAAAGTTGTTAAAAAGCATTTAGGGACTGGGCCAGCATTACTGCAAGATTTAGGCCTCATACACGCGGACGTTTTTTGACGCCGGCGTTTTCTGGCGTTTTTCGCAGCTCTCCATGTTAGTCAATGGCCCCATAAAAATGGCCCCAGATATGAGATGTGCAGCACCTGACACTACGGATACTGGAAGCCTGTGCTAGCATTTCTCCTGCGGTGTTGCTATCAGTGTGTGAAGAGTGGGAGAAGAGGGTTGCATTGACAATCCAACACAATGGGCAGCACATTGAACACATTTTATAAGTGGTCAGAAACTTGTAAATAACCCATGAAAGAATAAAGTTACGTTAAAACCAAGCACACCATTGTTTTTCTTGTGAAATTCCCAATAAGTTTGATGTGTCACATGACCCTCTTCCTATTGAAAAAACAAAAGTTGGATTCAAAATGGCCGACTTCAAAATGGCCGCCATGGTCACCACCCATCTTGAAAAGTTTCCCCCCTCACATATACTGCATATATATGTGCCACAAACAGGAAGTTAATATCACCAACCATTCCCATTTTATTAAGGTGTATCCATATAAATGGCCCACCCTGTAGAACCCACGGCCAGTGCGTTCTGAGGCTGTAATGTTTTGACATTTTTTTGACGCCAACGCCGCAAAACGCTCACTAACGGCATTAACCGGCGTTTTTTGACGCCGACGTTTATAGGTTGAAAAATAGCAGAGGGATGATTTTTTTTTTAAAAACGCCTATTGACGCCGACGCTCACTAACGCTCACCGATGCATAACGCCGAAAAACGCCAATTTTTTTTTCTTGACGTCGGGCCCAACGTTTTGTTTATTTTTTAAGAAACGTCCGTGTGTATGAGGCCTTAATTGTACCTGCCAGGGCAGGGATGTTCAATTCCTATTGCCTAATGCCTTGTATACACGGTGCGACGACCGTACGACCACACGTTCAACTTTTGCCCAAAATTAGCTGTTGTGTCTAGCGTACTGACAGGAGTCAAGTAATTGTAAAACAAAGCTTCAACAAGCCGAACGTAGTGACGTGTTAAAAACGAATAAAGAGGAAGTTCAGGCGAATGTGATTTGTGAATTAGGAACGTAGGTTTCCACGAACGGACGCTTCCGGGCGTTCCTAACTTCTGAGAATGCGTGTTTTGCACGTACAGCTTTGTTGAACCATCTTCTCCGTACACACGGTACAACGCTCGTACGACCGCTTGTTGTACAGCAAATGTTTTCTAGTCTGCTCGTCCAACTTCTGTTGTATGACCGTCGCACGTCGGCTCTTGTAATCACACGTACTAACGGTCGGATGATCGTACAAGCTTTTGCATGACTGTTGTACGACCATCACACTGTGTGTACGGGCCTTAACACCCAAGGCACGCAGTTCCAGGGAATGAGTTTTTTGTTTTAAATTTAGCCCTGCTGAGGGCTAACTAGCTGCGGGATTGCATTTACAAGCAGCGGGAGGGGTCGCCCCCCCTTTCTCCTTCCGTGGGCTGTCCCGTGCCACCTGGGCGGACACCCGATTGACCAGCCACTGCTTCCGCTGGCTGATCATAGAGGTGGACAAAGACCAGAACCCCTCTGTCTGCCTCTATGACACAGGTGTCAAACTGGCGGCCATCCAGCTGTTGCGGAACTACAAATCCCATGAGGCATTGCAAGGCTGACAATTACAAGCATGACTCCCACAGACAGAGGCATGATGGGACTTGTAGTTTCGCAACAGCTGGAGGGCCGCCAGTTTGACACCCCTGTCTCTGATATAGGAAACAGGAAGCGATGAGCATACAACACTTCCGCTTTCCCCAGCGCCATTTTTAAAAACGAAGAAGCATTTGACCACACCGGCAAAAATGGGATTTGGGCATAGGTGTGCACAGCCTATTGTATTAGGGTGTGCACCCCAAAGCTCAAACGCACATTAACAGTATATTTATATACATACATACACACACAGACACATACACTCTTATAGCAGAGCTGGTTCAGTGAAAAAGAAGTACGGTAGCTCTTCAATAATGGTGGAACTGGTCAGAGGGAGATATTTCCCATCTCTCCACTGGCACACATAGCAGTAATGCTAATGTGCTTGGACTGATTAGGGTGTGCCCAGGCACACCTGGCACACCCCCTGCGCACGCCTATGGTTTTGGGGTCTTACTGATCCCAGATCCCTCCATAAAGAGTACCTGTAACTGTCTATTGCTGTCACAAGGAATGTTCACACTCCTTGTGACAGCAATAAAAGTGATCCAAAAAAAAAAAATTGAAAGCGACTGCAAAAATAAATGATTAAAAAAAAAGTAAAGCACCCCGTCTTCCTGTGCTTGCGTGTAAAGGCGAACGCACACATCGGTCCCGCATGCACACAAACATTTACCGTCCCACACGTGAGGTATCGCCCCAAGCGTCAGATCATGTAGTTGGGAGGCACAGTGGAGTAGTGGATAGCACTTTCACCTGGCAGCAAAAGAGTCACTGGTTCGGATCCCAACCACGACACTACCTGCCTGGAGTTTGCATGTTCTCACTGTGCCTGCGTGGGTTTCCTCCCACACTCCAAAGACAAGCTGGTAGGTTAATTGGACCCTGTCTAAATTGGCCCTAGTAGATGAATGTGAGTTATAGACCTTAGATTGTAAGCTCCTTGAGGGTAGAGACTGATGTGAATGTAAAACGCTGCGTAAATTGACAGCGCTATATAAGTACCTGAAATAAATAAATAAATAATTCCAGCACCAGACCTCCTGTGTAAATCTAAAGTGGTAACCTGTAAAGGCTTTTAAAGTGTCGCCTATCTATAATAAAATGTACATCGTTTGTGGCTGTGCGCAATTTTAAAGTGTGACGTGTTTGGTATCTATTTACTCAGCGTAACATCATCTTTTATATTTTACCCAAAAAAAAATGGGTTAAGTATTTTTTTTTTTGTTTTTTTCATTAAAATTTTTTAAAAAATGGTGTATACTTTTCCCAAAAAAAATTGCGCAAATACCGTGTGACGTAAAAAATTGCAACACCCACCAATTTATTCTCTAGGGCCTCCACAAAAAGTATGTAATGTTTGGGGTTCTAAGAAGCTTTCTAGCAAAAAAAAAAAAAAAACATTAAAAAGGTTTAAGTCGCCATAGAGCCCCTTAAGTTTTTAAAAGCCCCAGACATTCATAAAAGCACCCCTGCCTAATAAAAAACATCAAACCTTCATATTTTCCATCCGGGAAAAAAAAAATGTATCAGGACAAGTAGGTTGTCATGAGCAAGTAGATGTTGGCCCCCGATTTAGTCCCCTGGAAAGTAGCTTTTTTAAAAAAAAAAAAATTCCACATCCCTGGGATGTCCCACTTGCAAGCCCAAGACTTTTCTAAGTGGGGATTTAAGGTAAATCCCCAATCTCCCACATATGCTGAGGCTCGGATATCCTGGTTTACGCAGGCGCTTTACATGTAAACTCATCTCACATGACCTCCCGCCTGAAATTGGGTTAGAAAGTAAAGCAACATCTCAGATTGGCTTAGCTGAGTGCAGTAAGATCCATGGGAACTGGCAAATGGACCCCAGTTCTGATGAACAAACCACAACCATAGTATACAATGAGCTACAAATCAATCAGGGTACTGAGCAAGGTCCAGTTATATCCCTTAACGTACAGAGTCACAATCCACCCTAATTGTTCTGGTCCTCTTGCATCCCTTGGAAGCCACCTCTATTGGTTTAAAGTCACTTTCTACAATCCCTAGGAGGCACTCATGGTAGGGTTGCCACCATTTCAAACCCTTTCACGGCGCCCAACAATTTTTTTTATAGCAAAGAGTTCCTTTACACTGTAAGGGGGGGCTCTGCAGACTCTTATGTAAGGGAGAACTTTGGGGACTCTGACATAAGGGATGCTCTGGGAACCCTGATTTAAGGGGGAACACTGAGAACTCTGTATAGAGAGGACTCTGATGTAAGGGAGAACATAGTTACATAGTTAGTCAGGTTGAAAAAAGACACAAGTCCATCTGGCTCAACCCAAAAAAAAAACAAAAACATTTATATATATATATATACACACACACATATACATACATACATACACAACCAAATAATCCCATATACAATCCTTCACCCACAGTTGATCCAGAGGAAGGCAAAAAACCCCAGCAAAGCGTGGATCTAATTTGCTATAACGGGGGAAAAAAATTCCTTTCTGATTCCCCGAGAGGCAATCGGATTCACCCTGGATCAACTTTACCTAAAGATGTTAGTACCCAGTTATATTATTTACATTAAAGCGGAGTTCCACCCTAAAGTGGAACTCCCGCTGGTTGGATTCCTCCCCCCCTCAGGTGTCACATTTGGCACCTTTCGGGGGGGAGGGGGAAGAGGACACCTGTCTTTAGACAGGTGTCCTTTTCCACACTTCCGGGAGTTCTGGCCGGCGGACGCGGCCGCTGACGTCAGAAGCCGGCTCCCTCCTCCCTGCTCGCTCTGCTACTGGCCGCTTGGCCAGTAGCAGAGCGTGGCAGAGCTCGCGCATGCGCGGTAAGGTGCCCGGCGTGAAGCTGTACTGCTTACACGTCCGGGTTCCCTTACCCGCGATGGAAGCGGCTGCACCCGTCCCCCGATCCGAAGATCGGCGGCGGGTGCCGACATCGCTGGAGTCCAGGACAGGTAAGTGTCCTAATATTAAAAGTCAGCAGCTACTGTATGTGTAGCTGCTGACTTTTAATTTTTTTTTTTAGCCCGGACCTCCGCTTTAAGGAAAGAATCCAGGCCTTTTTTAAAGCAATCAACTGTGCTGCCCAAAACCACCTCTGGGGGGAGTCTATTCCACATTTTCACAGCTCTTACTGTGAAGAAACCTTTCCGTATTTGTAGATGAAATCTTTTTTCCTCTAGACGTAAAGAGTGCCCCCTTGTCCTCTGCGATGACCTTAAAGTAAATAACTCCACACCAAGTTCACTATATGGACCACTTATATATTTGTACATGTTGATCATATCCCCCCTTAATCTCCTCTTCTCAAGAGAGAATAAATTCAGATCCTCCAATCTTTCCTCATAGCTGAGCTCCTCCATGCCTCTTATTAGTTTGGTTGCCCTTCTCTGCACTTTCTCCAGTTCCCCGATATCCTTTTTGAGAACTGGTGCCCAAAACTGAACTGCATATTCCAGATGAGGTCTTACTAATGATTTGTATAGGGGGGGGGCAAAATAATGTCTCTATCTCTGGAGTCCATACCTCTCTTAATACAAGAAAGGATTTTGCTTGCTTTGGAAATTGCAGCTTGGCATTGCATGCCATTATTAAGCTTATGATCTACCAACACCCCCAGATCCTTCTCCACTATGGATTCCCCCAGTTGTACTCCCCCTAGTATGTAAGATGCATGCAGATTCTTAGCCCCCAAGTGCATAACTTTACATTTATCAACAGTAAACCTCATTTGCCACACAGTCGCCCAATTAGACAGTGCATTGAGGTCGGCTTGTAAGTTGGAGACATCCTGCAAGGAAGTTATTCTACTGTATAGCTTGGTGTCATCTGCAAACACTGAAATTGTACTTTTAATCCCAGACCCTATATCATTTATAAATATATTGAAAAGTAAGGGACCCAACACTGAACCTTGGGGTTCACCACTGATAACCTTAGACCATTCAGAATAAGAATCATTAACCACTACTCTCTGAATTCGGTCTTTTAGCCAAGTTTCTATCCATTTACAAATTGATCTTTCCAAGCCTGTAGACTTCACCTTACACATCAGCCGTGTGTGGGGAACGGTGTCAAACGCTTTAGCAAAATCCAAGTACACCACGTCCACAGCAACATGGTGGCCTCTGGAGTAAAGGGGAACTCTGGTGTAAGGGGTGCTCTGAGAACCCTTATGTACCTTAGTGTACTCACTCAGAGGCAGGAAATAAAAGGTCGGAGGGGGGACTTCAAACACAGACAAGGATGGTCACTCACCCCTTGGCAGTCAGCACCTCTCATCCAGATGTATCTGCGACTACTGGACTTCAAATTTCCCACCCCCACTTTCCTTTTCGGAGTCAAAGCGCCAGGGATTGGACTGTGGGCAGACAGAGGGGTAGGGGTGGGAGGAAGAGGAGCAGATCGAGCCCTCTCTCCTCTCCTGTCAGTGTGGTGGTGGGGGTAACTGTTAGTGCTGGCTTTGGACAGTGTGAAAGAGGGTGTAACAGACACTCTTGGCTTAGACCACAGGTGTCAAACTGATGGCCCTCCAGCTGTTGGGGAACTACAAGTCCCATGAGGCACTGCAAAGCTGACAGTTACAAGCATGACTCCCACAGGCAGAGGCATGATGAGACTTGTAGTTTCGCAGCAGCTGGAGGGGGGCCAGTTTGACACCCCTGGCTTAGACAATTGCAGCTAGGAAGCCATAGTCCAGTCTGAATAATGTGTCCGGGTTTCAAGTGGTCACATGATTCAAAACCCGAACTGTCCGGGTGAATCCCGGACAGGTGGTAACCCTAACTCATGGGCAATGTGGTTGGGGTTTGCTTAACCACACCATCTTACTACTCCATCAATGGACTCAGCCCCACCCCATATAAAGGAAAAGGAGTGTTGACCCCTGTCCTTGCAGTAGGACGTTGGCTCATTCTCAAGGTGACCAAGCATGCCATTCTTTTTTTTTTTTAACTCAGCAAATGAAAAACCCTACGCTGCCTCCCACATGGAAATCCATGAGGACCCCATCTTCTGACCGGTACTAAATTCATCTGCATTGTGTGTCCTTGGGAAATCTTGGCCCATATTTTTAATTTGTCTGGGACATGTTTTGCATCGGCCTTAATGAGCGAATGTAGAGGAAGGACGCCCCATTCCGAGGCGCAGCTAATTAAGTGCAGTTAACATGTAAAAGTTCATGTTTCCTGGATGGACGCCTGGCGATGTAAGGAAATAGAGCCTCGTAATTAGTGAACTGCGGCCTAGATAAGAAGTCTATCGTCTTCTGGTTGCCAGCCAAAGCTCTTACGTCAGGCCTTATCCTCCCAGGGACGGGCGGCATCGAACCGGTGGCCCACTGCCAGCCATGTCCACTTAGCTGTGATTGCCTCTTACAACATCCCACAATCCCTGTTTTATTTAGTTATGTGACATTGAAGGACGTGGGGATGTGGAAGTGACCGTGAGGAGAAGAGTTTCATTAGACGATGTGACTTTGTCCTACCAGTAGGCCTTAATAGGATCTCCAACTCAGAAGTCAGGGAAGCCTAGAAGGAATGACCTTCACACCAATGGTCCTTCCTAATCAGTATTTTACTTAAAGCTGAATTCCAGGTATGGCAATTTGTACATGGCTACATTGGTCAAGTTTGGACCAAAAGAAGTATACTATATTGTCAAAAGTATTGGGACGCCTGCCTTTACACGCATACACAAGGGAACAAGCCAAGTAATGCTTACAACATTTTTTTTTTTTTTATTCCAATAGCCAGCCCATCCATATCACATTAATTAGAAAGTTGAAGGTAGAGATTCATATACACGTTATTACCAAAACTATTGGGACACCTGCCTTTACAAATACATGAATTTTAATGGCATCCCAGTCTTCGTCCGTAGGGTTCAATATTGAGACTACAGTCTGGAGGAAAGAAGGGAGAGGGGGGACATCGATTGAAACCTTTAAATATATCAAGGGGGTGAATAAGGTTCAGGAGGGCAGTCTTTTCAATATGAAACCAAAATCAAGAACACGGGGACCTCAAACTAACTGGAGGGAAGTTCAAAACGAATCTTAGAAAGGATTATTTTACTGAAAGGGTGGTTGATGATTGGAATAAACTACCAACAGAGGTAGTGAGACAGTCAACAGTAAATGGCTTCAAATATGCTTGGGATAAACATAAATCTATAGTCTGACAACGAGGTTCATGTAAAAAAAAATAAATAAATAAAAAATAAAAAGGGGCAGACTCGATGGACTACTCAGTCTTTTTCTGCCATCACTTTTCTATGTTTCTATGAGTTGGCCCACCCTTTGCAGCTATAACAGCTTCATCTCTTCTGGGAAGGCTGTCCACAAGGTTTAGGAGTGTCTATGGGAATGTTTGACCGTTCTTCCAGAAGCGCATTTGTAAGGTAAGGCTCTTTGGATGAGAAGGCCCTGGGTCGCAGTTTCCACTCTAATTCATCCCACAGACAGGGGCGTAACGATAGGGGTTGCTGGGGTTGCAATTGCAACCGGGCCCCATGGTCCAGGGGGCCCATGTGCCTCCCTTGTACACCTGAATAGGAGGGATGGCGGGGTGGCATTTAGAGGACCCAATCTCCTCCATTTTCCTCTATCCGGTTTACTTGTCTTCTGCTGTTCCCAGGGCCCCTGTGTGCTTCCCTGGTCCCCCTGGGGTCTGCTGCAGAACTTATGAAAGGGCCCCACTGCAGTACCGTAATAAAGGGACCCACAATAGGAGTAAAGGGCCCCAGGATCAGTGGGAAGAGGGAAGGGCCCTGGCCAGGGGACCAGGTTTAGTAAACCACCTCCCCCCTAATACCGTACCCCAACAAAAAGTCCCCAACCCGAACCGGGGAACCAAGGTCACTTCCCTTGAGAATTCCGCAATCGGATGGTTCTGTAAAACCTGTTAAAGTACGAGGGTTGAAACACCCTTCTCAAACCCCTACCGGGGAAGGACAAGGTTGTCCTGACGCGTGGTGACGCGTTTCGTTTCAGGTATTTCTGTACCTACTCCCTCAAACCCCACCTCCTTGAACTGACCAGACGTGGAGTTGGGCTATCTTGTGGACACCCGTCTCCGCATTGATCTTGTAAGTCCCGGGGCCACGTTCTTTAATACTTCCCGGGGGGCTGGGGACCGGTCCCGGGAAGGGAGAAGGGTGACTAGGACCCCGGGAAATGAGGATAACACCCAGGGA
>BLSH010479050.1:18635-29210 GCA_018402905.1 Glandirana rugosa | reverse complement strand
CTTTGAGTGGGTCCTAGGAGCCGTGCCTGAGATGCTGTTCCATTCGGTATGCCTTTTCTATACTACCTCCTTATATTATTACTGAAACTTTTATGGTTAATTCACTTCTTGTTTCTTAGTCACTCTGGCGCACATACTATGGCACTTGTGTTTATATGTGGTCTGCTTTGTATATGGGGATTTTGCCTATGTCTCACCAATATGGCTTTTTCTATGCGGATATGGGGGTCCTCTCTATGCCACTGTGCCGTGTTTGGTCTATGTATGCTAAGGGGACTCTCTCTTGCTTTGGTATGCTGGGTCTGCATGTGCACTAGCGGGGACCTCCCCGCACTGCAGTGCGGTGCCCCATTTCCTTGCCTGTGTAGGAGCGGTCCCTATGCTGCAATGCTTTATACGGCCTGTGCTTGTGTGAGGATCTCCCTTGCGCGGCAATGCTATGATTGATCCATGTGTGTGATAGAACTTTTTTTCTTTTCCTCTGTAGTGCCATGATTAATCTGTGCTGGCTTTCTTCCACCCTTACCTATATGTGCTTCATTCACACTAATATTTTCCCCATATCATCGCACCCTACTCTTATGTCGGGCTGCATATCGCCTATTTTCAGGGACTGGGCTTTATGCCATCGCCTATCCCTGGTATCTTTGTCAGCAATATAGTGTGTTCCTTGTGTTCTCTATTCTCATCTTTTTTGTTACCCTTTTATGCCTTTAATTCTGGGTCTGTCCACATATGTGTGCCTCCTCCTGCAGTATAATAGGGAGCTGGCCTCATGCCCATGTCAGATGCCCGTTTCCCGCACTGCTTGACTGAGACACACGTTGTTTATCGACTAGTGAATTCATAATGATTTGTTTTTTTTCTTTCTCTGTTCATTTTTTTCCATAGCCGGGACATGCTGAGATTCCCATTGGGTGTCATGGCTCCAGGTTTATTTTACCACATACTTTAATCCGTAATGTAAGTCCTGTCTTTGAAACCAGTGTATAATGTAGAGCTTTTTGATATAAGCCCATTTAGTGTTTATTATAATTTGATCAGTATTTCCTTCTTCCCCTTTTCGTCTTTTTTCCCCCCTTTCCTTCTCTATTATGTTTATTTTAATATCTAGATATTGCGGCTCTATTGTTGATTTTATTTGCCAGCAGTGTCACATGGGGTGTTACCTGAGCTTCTATTGGAGATGCACTGGGTAAGACCATATGCAGTCACTGTTCATGCCTTGCCATAATGCCCTGCGACATACATATATTTGTACTGAATTTGTTGATTGATTTTTTGTTAATTACTGTTCTTTTTCACTATTTATTGGTGTTATACCATCTGTCCCCTGATGAAGCTATTTCCACAGCGAAACATGTTGGGACGCCCTTTATATACACCTATCTGAAAGAACTAATGTAACCCCAAAAAGCTATCACTGCCGACTACTGTTCTTTTTTTGTATATGCTGTGTGACCTTCTTTTAATGATGTACCATTAAATATTTATGGGTTTTATATTGTCTGAAATACTTTGTTCCTTTTTTTCAGCACCGCAAACATTCCCACACATTTCTGATATGGACTTTCATCAGTCCATTATCTATTTGCATTTACTCTTTTTGGGGAATGAGGTGCATTGTTGATTTATGTGTAGTTCAGAGGCTATTGTGTCTAAAATAAAAATGTATTTTTTACACAAAGTTGTCAATAAATAAGATACAGTGCCTTGAAAAAGTATTCACTACCCTCATGTGGAAGGCAATGTTTTGGCTGACAAGGCGGTCAGTAACAAGGTTCATATTACCGCTGACTCATGGTCCAGGGACGTTACCTTTCCTTCATGGCACACTGGATAACTCTGCTGACAGCTGGGAAGGATGCAGGACAGGGTTCAGTGTTGGAGCTAGTTCCACCACCCCGCCTCCAAAAAAGTGGTGGTGATTCTGCCACATCTGCTTCCTCCACCCCCTCCCCTTCTTCTTCCTCTGTGGCCTCTGTCCTCTGAACCAGCAGTGCTCCCTAAGGGTTCAAGGGGCTACACAAGCAGTCAGGCTAAAAGATGCCATGCGGTGCTTCAGTTGGTCTGTCTAGGGGACAGGAGCCGTACAGGGGCAGAGATTCTGTCAGCTCTGTGGGGGCAGGCTCAGAGGTGGTTGATGCCACAGCAGCTTGAGCCAGGAATGGTTGTATGCAACAATGGCACCAACCTTCTCTCTGCCTTCTGACAGGGACACTTGACACATGTTCCATGCTTGGCACATGTCCTGAATTTGGTGGTGCAGGCTTACCAGATATTCTGAGGCAGGCCAGAAAAGTCTGAAGTCACTTCCAGAGGTCATACAATGTCAGTACTCGGCTATCTGACATTCAGCGGGTATTCAACCTGCCCACCAACCGCCTCATTTGGGACATGTCCACCAAGTGGAACTCAACATTGGCAATGCTGCAGTGTCTGCACACACAGCAGATGTCCATCGATGAGTACTTGTGTGAGTATGGAACCAGGACAGGCTCAAGGGAGCTTGGCTTCTTTTCGCCACACCAGTGGTTACTGATGAAGGATGCATGCACTGTCCTGTCATCATCTGTGGAGGCCACGAGGATGGTGAGCAGCAAAAATGCATGGATCAGGACTTGTCAAAAATGGTCTACTGTTTTTGTAATACAACCGCGAGTGATTTTAAATGACAATTTTTCCTTTACAAATGTCATTTTATTCTGGCACTGTTCTGAACATCACACAGATGCGCCACTTTTACAGGCATACTAAGGGGACCCCCCAGACACAATATTTAAAGGAACGTTTCCTTTTTATTTTTTCATTTTAATAATTATTAAAATCACTGCTCCTGAAAAAACGATCAATTTAAAAACTTTTTTTTGCATTGATACATGTCCCCCATGTTTTTCATGTTCTTGTCCCATTGACTTTAATAGGGTTCGCATGCTTGCACAATTTTTTTGCCTGTTCGCAAATTCTGGTGCGAACCAAACCGGACCAGAGCACCTTCTTCCACATTTGCTGTGTCCCCACATGGCTTCTCGCAAACTGCAAACTGGAATTTTAATGGCTTTCTTTCAACAATGGCTTTCTTTTTGCAACTCTTCCATTAAGGCCAGATTTGTAGAGGGCAATAATTGTTGTCCTGTGTACTGGTTCTCCCACCTGAGCTGGGGATCTCTGCAGCTCCTCCAGAGTTACCATGGGCATCTAGGCTGCTTCTGTGATTAATGCTTTCCTTACCGGCCTGTCAGTTTAGGTGGATGGCCATGTGTTGGTAGGTTTGCAGTTAGTGGTAGTTTGACATGCTCTTTCCATATTCAGATGATGGATTGAACAGCGCTCCATGAGATGTTCAAAGCTTGGGATATTTTTTTATAACCTGCTTTAAACTTTTCCACAACTTTATCCCTGAGCTGTCTGTTTGTTCACTAAGGTTCTCTAACAAACCTCTGAGGGCTTCACAGAACAGCTGTATTTATACTGAGATTAAATTACACACAGATGAACTCTATTTACTAGATTTTAGTTAGGGGTATCAGAGTAAAGGGGGCTGAATACAAATGCAAGCCACACTTTTCACATATTTATTTGTAAAAATGTTGAAAACCAGTTATCATTTTTCTTCCACTTCACAATTTTGTGCCACTTTGTGTTGGTCTATCACATAAAATCCCAATAAAATACATTTAGGTATGAATACTTTTTCAAGGCACTGTATTTCTAAGACATAATATAGGCATACTTAGAACTACACCCCAAAACACATTCTGCTATTCCTTCCAAGTGTGGCAATACCACATGTATGAGAATTTTTTACAGTCTATTCACACAAAGGGGACCAAAATCAAAGGAGCACCATCCGGCTTTCTAGGAGCATAAATTAAGCGTCTGACTACCTATTATATTTTTGGAGGCCTTGGAGCACCGGGACAGTCAAAACACCCATTTTTGGAAAGCAAACATCTTGAGGTAATTTCTAAGAAGCATGTGTAGTCTTTTGAAGACATTTTTTTACCACACATTTTTGAAAAATGTGGAATGAACATGAAAATACATTTTTTACACAAAGTTATCCATTTAATAAGATAGTTCTTACATAAGGCATCCTTAGAATGACAACCCAAAACACATTCTGCTATTCCTAAGTATGGTGATACCATATGTGTGAGCCTTTTTTAAATGGTTGGTTTGTTTAAATACTGCACATTGTATCTTGTGTATCACACAAATCAACCAATTTTTTCACAAACAATGTACTGTAATGAGCGCTTCTATATTGGTTGTCAGGGCATATAGCTTAGTGTGGTATCACCTATAGCAGTCCTTGTTCTTAAAAGCCAAGCAAGCCTAGCTTACTGGTGTGCATACTCTGAAATGTGTTGTGCTCATTGGCACTCCCCGATGAGGTCACACGCCGCATCCAGCACTGCGTTCCATGCTGTTCTACACCTCCTCACACCCGGAAGAAGCCTGTATGGAAGCTGCTGCAGCAATAAATGCATTTATAAAGCCCAAAAAATTACATTTTCCCTACAAGCTTTCTTTATTTTGTAAGCAATGGCTTGGGGAGCCAGTCTGTATGATGAGGCCACAATGTAGTGCATTGGAAACAAGATTAGAGATTTTTTGAATAAATTCTGGTGTCTCTTCCACAGTCTTTGGATAGAAGTAATGGGTGCAGAGAAATTGGGCTTTGGGTGTCGGGGGTGCTTTCCCACCATAACCCTATAATAGGTACTCTTGATGAAAGCAAGAATTGGCCTTGCTGTCAAAAATTGCAATGAAGTGCACCTGTCAAACAGGTGCATAAAAATTGGTCTTTGGGTGTCGGTGGTGCTTTCACACCATAACCTTATTGAGGTACTCTTGATGAAAGCAAGATTTGGCCTTGCTGTCAAAAATTGCAATGATATGCACCTATAAAACAGGTGCAGGAAAAATTGGTCTTTGGGTGTTAATTGTGCCCATGAAACCTACACCAAAAACATTCTTCCAGATGAAATCAACACCCACAACGCTAGGCAGCCTATAAGTCCTGCACAGATTCCACATCCCAAAAACACTTAATCAGCAACATCGGCATCAGGGGCTTCATAGCTGCTGGCAATGCAGGACTGATTCATTTTGATAAATGTCAGATGGTCCACGGAGTCTGTGGACAGATGCATTCTATTATCAGTAACAAAATCTCCAGCAGCACTGAATACCGTTCGGAAAGCACGCTGGATTCAGGGCAGCCCATCAGCTCAATTGCATACTGGGCAAATGCTGGCCAGTGGTCTATTCTCGATTCATAGTTTTTTATTAAGATTGAAAGGTTAAGACAGAGAACAATTACAACCCAATAGGGCAGTCGAGATACGTACAGTTGGAACAAGGAGTACAGTAACAAATATTTATAGCTGACCGTACATCTTTAGTAATTAAGGCATTTATATCTGCGAGTAACAGATGATCCCTTCTTCAAGCTAATTAAAAGAGCTTAACTAGAATGGGGAGTGGTTACTCCATCGATTTGCACAAATAGAGTGATAGTAGCGGAAGTTGCCAGATATACTTGGAGGGTATCATACAAGTTCCTATCCGGAAAAATGTCTTGGTTAAAGTAGACTATCCTCGATCCTGAGCCCCATTGGCTTGTAAAGTTGGTTAGTCTGACCATAAACAGTTCCTCTCATAGATGAGAGGGTATAAAAATAAAACATAACAATTGGGTATAGGAGAGGAGGAGGAAGGAAAAGAGTGGGAAAGTTAGAAAGGGATAGATATATAAGGAGGAGAGAGAATAAGGAGTGACCCTAACCGCAGCATTCAAAAGAGCAATTGTGCACTTGAATCAGAGGGTTGTGTGGGTAAATGAAGCCCAAGGTTCCCAGACTGCCTCAAAACCTTCAAGTTTATTGAGGAGGATGCTACACAACTTTTCTTGCGCCATTATCCAGGATAATTTCCTCTTGGCTATTAGAAATGAAACTGAGGTGCTTTTCCATGATTTTGCTATGTTAATTTTTGCCCCTGTAAGCATGAAAAAGGTGAGGCGCTGGGAAAACTTCAGGATTGATTTGTCTGAAAAGTTAAGTAAGGCCAGAGTGGGAGATATGGGAATAGGATGGCCTGTTACTTTGCGCCTCATATTGAAGATTTTGTTCCAAAAAGCCCTCAGCCTGGGGCATTCCCACCATTCATGTAACATATCCCCTATGATTCCGCAGCCCAGGGGAGAGGCACCCGGGAAGATCCGGGAGATTTTTAAAGGCACCATATACCACCTGGTTAGAACCTTTAAGTTTGCTTCTATAAGATGTATGTTAAGGATCCCTTTCTACAATCTAAAGAAGGTCTTGCGCCATTCCTCCAATTCCCACTTGCTCCCCAGGTCATTTTCCCATCTCACCATGTAAGTTGTCTTCAGGGTTGAGAATGACCGAGACCTGTAGATAACCGAGATTTCCCCCCTCTACTCCATGGACTGATTACACCACGTCTCATATTTGGTGGGGGTGGGTGGGTTAGGATTGCTTGCCCATAATTTATATAGAAAGTGGGATATTTGGGAGAATCTGTAAAGTTCTGAACTAGGCATATCTAATCTACTGATGCAATATGCTTTCGTTACAGGGCCTAACGGTCTGAGGAAGTGACCTATTCTGTACATCCCTTTATCCGGCCACCACCTGAAAGCTTTGATGTCAAGGCCGGGGGGGAAGGGGGGGTTCTGGAAGATAAGCTAAAGAGGTCTCAGGGATGATGTGAGATGTGGGTGGTTCCTCAAGGTGTCCCACAATGCCATTGAATGAGAGAGTGTCGGAGCTAGAATGGAAGGGCGGCTCCTAGGCGGGCACCAAAGTAAATAATCTAGCGAGTGATTTGGAACAGACTTTCACTCCATATGAACCCAATCTGGATGAGCTGAGCGAGAATATATTGTAGAGATTTGAGCGATTTGGGCTGCTTTGTAATACCATAGTAAATTAGGGAGACCCAGACCTCCTTCCTTCCTGGATCTGAACAGAGTTGAATTAGGCAGGTGGTGGCTACTGCTACCCCAAATAAATCTAGTTATTTTAGACTGCAGATGTTTTAGATGTTCCTTTACAATAGGAATGGGAAAGGCTCTAAATAAATATAGTATTCGTGGAAGCAGGGTCATTTTTACGGCATTAACTCTGCCCAACCAAGATAACTCCAGTCGGGACCACTTCTGAAGTTCTTCCCCCAATTTATGATAAAGGGGAGGAAAATTATGGGTGTACAGAGTGTCTATTTTTGGGGTTAATTTAATCCCCAGGTACGGGGGGCCTCCATGTTACTCCAAGAGAAAGGACATTTTTCCTTTAATCAATGCAGCTCAGGACCTGATATGTTAACATTTAGTGCTATAGATTTAGAGAGGTTCACCTGTAGTCCCGAAACCTTACCGAATTCTGTTAGGAGGTGGTTTATGTTTGGGAGGGATGTCAGTGGAGATGTGACAAACAAGAGCACTTCATTAGTGAATAGTGCACATTTATGCATTTGTGAGTCACAGCTTACAGGGTGATCTCTAATTGCGATAGCCAGGGTCTCTATCGCAATTGCGAAGATTAATGAGGAAAGGGGACACCCCTGTCTGGTGCCTCTGCATATGGGAAAACTTGGGAGTAAAATCCCTGCAGTCGGATCTGGGCCTCAGGAGCCGAATAAAGTGCTTCAAGGATATTAAGGAAATTGCGCCCAATCCCCCAAGTTTTCAAGACGCTAAACATTTATGGCCAAGAAAGAGAGTCAAATGCCTTTTGGAGGTCAATTGAGAGAAGGCAGCCCATCTGATGTGCCTTCCCGTCCCAGCCAGATTGGAGAAGAGAGACGACATCTACCGCCCTACGTATCTGATCAGGGCATTTTCTCCCCGGTATGAAACCCACCTGGTCTTTGTGGATGTACAGGCTGATGAAGGACAAGATCCGGTCTGCAAGGACCTTAGTTAAGATTTTTAGATCGTTATTGATTAACGAAATGGGGGCGATAATTGCCTACAGAGCTGGCATCCTTCCCGGTTTCAGGATTACCATGACATATGCTGTGTTGAGAGCTTTATCAAGAGTTGACCCCTTACGTAGTGAATTAAAGAATTTTGCTAGGTATGGAGATAGCGTCTGAGAAAAGGATTTATAGTATAAGTTGGAAAAGCCATCTGGCCCCAGGGCTAGTTTTTGGATGGTGTCAGAGATTTCCTTCTCCGAGAACGAGTTTTCAAGGAGGAGGCGGTGGCGGGTTTGAAGTTTGGGTAAATAAACCGAGGATAGAAAATTGTCTATGGTTGGTTGAGATTCTAAATGATTTGCTTTATAGAGCTTTTGGTAGAACTCATGGAAAGCTTCCATGATACGTAGTGGGTTTTGTGTAAGGGTGCCCCCCCGCTACCTTAATCTTAGGTAATTGAAGGGAGCGATGTTCGGGGGTTAATTTGGTGGCTAGTAGGGAATTTGTTTTGTCTGTTTGGTGATAAAATCTGGCTCCACTTCAACGGAGATGCCTCTCCGCTTTGGATGTAAGTGCCATGTTAAGTGCCGCTCGGGACGACTCTAATTGGGCTAAAGAATTCGGAGTAGGGTTTTTTTTGTGCTGCTTACTTAAATTTAGAACGTCCTTTTACAGCTTCTCTATTTTGCGTTTCCTATCTTTGTTAAGACGAGTAGATATGTAAATTACTTTACCTCTTATTGAGGCTTTGTGGGCTTCCCACAGCATTGATGGAGATATGTTTTCTGTATCGTTTAATTGAAAGTATTCGCGGATAGCGTTTTCCAATCTCACTTGAGACCACAGGATCACTGAGTAGAGCTTCATTAAGTCTCCTGTATCCACGGCTAATCGAGCCCAACGGACATATGAGTACCAAAAAGACTGCCGAGGGGGCGTGGCTTGGGCCGCGACGAGGATGGCAGCACATTAGCAGAGCTCCGGCACAAACACACGACCCCGAAGCTTGAAATCCATCCATACAGCCTCAAATGCTGGGCAAGAGCCCCTACTACACTCCACACTCACGCCCGAGAAGGGGATTAGCAGCTTCATCGGCCAGAAACATCTCTGACCTGTTCAAAGCTCAACCTGAGGACCGCTCCGGCCTCGGACCCAAGATGGCGCCTGGTCACCACGAGGAAGACTTCAGCGAGGACTCCCAGTCTGCGCCAGAGGACTCAGGTAGGGGACCTGCACATGCTGACCATCCCCTGACCTATGCAGACATGTCCGGATTTGCCGCAGATATAAAATCCACCTTCTCAGTCGATATAACCGATCCTAAATCGAATATACTAGTACTCACTGAGAAGCTGGCGGCCACAGAGATGGCGGGCAGGCAGAGGGACAAGGCCATTAAGAGACTAGAGAAAGTGACGGTGTCCCCCTCCCTACACTTCATAGAGGTTAGCAGACACCTTGAGGATTTGGATAATAGGGGGCGCAGAAATAATATCAAGGTACAAGGGGTTCCCGAATCGGTAGCCCCAGACCAGATCACCTCAGCCTTGCAGAGGGTCTTCAAGAGCCTTTTGGAAAGGCAAGAGGACACAGAGATACACTTCGTACGGGCACACAGGGCCCTGAGACCCCGGGGTCCCGATGCAGCCCCCCCAAGGGATATAATTTGCTGTCTACGGGACTTTACTGTGAAGGAAGAAATCATGAGACAGGCGAGGAGGAATGACAGAATAATCTTTAATGGTGAGACTGTAATGCTGTTTCAGTACCTGTCCCAAATAACCCTGAGGAACCCAGAGCATTGTGCCCCCTACTAAAGAGACTTAAAGAAAGAGATATAAAGTATTCATGGCGATTTCCATTTGCTTTGTTGGTAACTCAAAATGGATACCAGCACTTCCTGCGCACTCCCGCAGACTTGGGGGAGTTCTGTGAGACCGTGGACCTGGGACCCGTCAAGGTTCCTGATTGGTATGCCGAGTTCCTCATGCGCCCGGGGGATGGTAGTCCCGTTAAACCAGCCCTATCCACACCAGAGAAGAGGAACTCCAAGAGGATGAAGCATAGCAAGGCGGGGGGTTCCAAGGCTGGAACTCCGTCACAGAGAGCTACTCCAGCTCGAAGCTTAGAGGTGGAATAACCGCCCAACAGGACACATGTCCCATACTCCTTACTTTTATTTCTCCTCCTTTTTAGGAGCCCAGCCACACCCGATGCTTAGATAGTAAATCTGCACCTTCCCAAATCCCCACAAACTGGGGACATCTTCACCCCATACTTAGACAACACTCCACGCATATTCCTGCTTTCCTGCGAGGCATCTGCCAGCTACTACCCTAAACCCTTCCACGTCTAAATGATAGATTCGTAGCCCACACCGACCCGAGGATTTTTCCTCCTCTTTATTTTCATTCCTCATACCCTGTACACAGGACAACCCGCCAATAAGGTGGAGATTCGAAGCTCGACCTCATCGAGAGACACTGCCTCAAGGTCGGAACCTTGGGGGGCGGAACGATACGAAGTAGGAGAACCTCAAGGAGAAGAGACCACACCTATCCCGACCAAATTGCCCTGATGGTAGGGGGCCCGCGTACTCCTTGAGCCGTATGGTTAGTC
>BLSH010478991.1:112982-124549 GCA_018402905.1 Glandirana rugosa | reverse complement strand
TTCGTGTCTTTCGGGTGTTGTAGGGGGGCTGAGTGACCTTTGGTGACCTTTAATAAAACATTAATAACGCAAAAACGATAAACGATAGAACAGAAATTTAAGCGGCACAAAACAGCACAAACGTAGCACTAAAGAAACACGCTTGAGTTTTTATTTGTGCTGATTGTAGGGGGGCCAGCTTCGGTGAGCTGCCATCATCACCCCATCCATCCTCACCCAATCCATACTCACCCACCCATCCTCACCCATCCATCCATGCTCACCCATCCTCACCCATCCATCCATGCTCACCCATCCAGCCATGCTCACCCATCCAGCCATGCATGCTCATCCATGCTCACCCAGCCATCCATCCATGCTCACTCACCCAGCCGTGCTCACCCATCCAGCCATGCTCACCCACCCAGCCGTGCTCACACATCCATCCATCCATGATCACTCATCCATCCATGCTCACCCATCCATCCATGCTCACCCATCCATGCTCACCCAGCCAGCCGTGCTCACCCAGCCAACCATCCGTGCTCACCCACCCAGCCGTGCTCACCCATCCATGCTCACCCACTCAGCCGTGCTCACTCACCCATCCATCCATCCATGCTCACCCATCCATCCATGCTCACCCAGCCATCCATCCATGCTCACCCACCGAGCCGTGCTGACCCAGCCGTCCATCCATGCTCACCCAGCCATCCATCCATGCTCACCCAGCCATCCATCCATGCTCACCCACCCAGCCGTGCTCACCCATCCATCCATCCATGCTCACCCAGCCATCCATCCATGCTCACCCAGCCATCCATCCATGCTCACTCACCCATCCGTGCCTCATTCATCTCCATCCATGGCTCATTTGTGCCTCATTCATGCTCATCCATACCACATCAGTTCTCATCCGTGACACATCCATACCACTACAGTGCCCATCCGTACCACTACAGTGCCCACCCGTGCCACTACAGTGCCCATCCGTGCCACTCTACTGCTCATCCGTGCCACTACCTTGCCCATCTGTGCCACTACAGTGCCTATCCATGCCACCACAGTGCCTCACAATAGTGTAGTCAAATTAGATTCTAAATGTATGCCCCTAGAACACCTGATGGTGCTCCCTGCATGTTGGGCCTCTGTATGTGGCCAGGCTGTGTAAAAGTGTCACACATGTGGTATCGCCATACTCGGGTGGAGTAGCAGAATATATTTTGGGGTGTAATTTTTGCTATGTACATGCTGTGTGTTAGAAATATTGTATAAATGGACAATTTTGTGTAAAAAAAAAAAAAATGCGTTTTAATTTTCTTTCCACATTTTCCAAAAACTTGTGAAAAAAATGACATGTTCAAAAGACTCATTATTCCTCCTAGAATATACATTGGGGTGTTTGCTTTCCAAAATGGGGTCATTTTTTTTGGGCGTTTCCATTGTCCTGGTGCTCCAGGACCTTCAAATGTGCAAGAGGTAGTCAAGAAATTATATGTGTAATTTATGCTCCTAGAACGCCTGATGGCGCTCCCTACATGTTGCCTCTGTATGTGGCCAGGCTGTGTAAAAGACTCACACATGTGGTATCGCCATACTCAGGAGGAGTAGTAGAATGTGTTTTGGGGTGTAATTTGTGGTATGCATATGCTGGGTGTGAGAAATAACCCGTTAACATATGACAATTTGGGGGGGGGGGGAATCTTAATTTTGCAAAGAATTGTGGAAAAAAATTACAACTTCAAAAAATTCACCATAACCCTTACTAAATGCCTTGGAATGTCTACTTTCCAATAAGGGGTAATTTGGGGGGTATTTGTACTTTCCTGGCTTGTTAGGGTCTCAGGAAATGAGATAGGCCATCAGTACATCAGATGTGATCAATATTCAGTGATTGGCACCATAGCTTGTAGACTCTATAACTTTCACAAAGACCAAATAATATACACTAATTTGTTTTTTTTTTTTTTTTACCAAAGATATGTAGCAGTATAAATTTTGGCCAAAATTTATAAAGAAAAATGACTAATTTGCAAAATTTTATAACAGAAACAAAGAAAAATTCATTTTTTTACAAAATTTTCGGTCTTTTTTTAATTATAGCGCAAAAAATAAAAAACCCAGCGGTGATTAAATACCACCAAAAGAAAGCTCTATTTGTGTGAAAAAAGGACGCAAATTTCATATGGGTACAATGTTGCATGACTGAGTAATTGTCATTCAAAATGTGAGAGTACTGAAAGCTGAAAAGTGGTCTGATTGTTAAGGAGGTTTAAGTGCCCAGTGGTTAACTTGTAAACAACAAATGGTTAATACAAATGTTAGGTATGCATAATCAGGGCACTGATCATCAGTGCAGCCCTATCAGTGCCTGTCAGTAACGCCTATCAGTGCCAGGGATGTCCTAGTGAATGGGCACACCCAAGCACTGCCCAGAGGCCCCAGGTGCATGGGGGGCCCATGATCAGGGCCAGGAAAAGGGGGGTGGGGCAGTGGAAATTTGTCCACTTGTGCCACTCTTTTTGGACGGGAGTAACTGCAATGTCACTCCTGACAGAAGGAGCAGTGGCTGGCTTCTGCTGCAGAGAGGGTTCAGCTTTCTCCTATTTCCTGCAGGGGGCGGAAGAGAGCTGAGACTGAGAACTCACCTCAGTCTCAGTGCAGGAAAAGAAAGAGGAGCTGCCTTGATTGCAGGTTGGAACAGCATTTGTAATCTGAGTTATGGGGGGGGGCACCTGATCTGTGGAGAAACTGTAATGGAGGCACCTAATGTATGTGTCATGTACCTGGTGGTGGAATCTGGCTTATGCAGTGGGCAACCTCTCTTGGGACCCTGATTCCTGAACCCCTGGTAGTGTAGACAGGGAGCTCGAGAGTGCAGGATGGCACGAGGGTCGGACTGGGTCACTGGTGCTGGTAGGGAGTCCATGGATGCGCTCGTGTACAAGAGGCGTGGTCGTACAGGCCAGGTCGTAAAGCTGGCTGGCAGTGCAGTACAGAAGGAGCAAGCAGATGGGTGGTCAGGTCCAGACAGGGTCGTCAACGGGCAGGCAGCAGAAGTACAGAAGGGCTAGGCAGAAGAGTGGTCATAGGCAATCTAGGGTTCAGTGTAGGCAGAGATCAGCAAAATCAGGCAGGCCGGGTCACAGGAACAGATAGTCAGGATACAGGAAGCTCGGAAATGCACACTAAACGCTGTAGATCAGACAGCACTTATTGCAGGGCTGAAATAGAGTCCTTTGGCGCCGCTTCCGACGGGTGCGCACGTGAATGCGCATTAGCGGCCAGAAAGTCCATTAGAGCAAAGTATTAGCAGGATTTCCTCTAACGTTGCCCCCCCCCCCCCCGGGGCAGCCTCCGGATGCCCAGCTGGGCCTTCAGTTCAGGGTGAGTCCTCCAAAATGACCGGATAAGCTCTTTGGCATGGATGTGTTCCTCAGGCTCCCATGAGTTCTCTTCGGGCCTGTACCCCTTCCATTTGATCAATAATTGAATCACACCCCCTCTCACTCTGCAGTCGAGGATTGCCTCAATGACATGTTCCCAGGTGATCAGGCTTAGCTAGCCACCAAGAACCTGAAATTGTCTTGTCCCTCAAAAAAGCTGGGACCAAAGTTCATTGGCTCTTTCCTCGTCAAAAGGAGGACCTCACCATCCACTATGACTGGCTCAGGCGGAGCCAATCTCCTTCCTGGAAAGTAGTCCTTGGTCACAGGCTTTAACAGGGACACGTGAAAAACTGGGTGTACCCGAAGTGAAGGAGGGAGGCTAAGCTCATACGGCACCCTATTGATTCTCCTTTTGATGAGGAAAGGGCCAATGAACTTTGGTCCCAGCTTTTTTGAGGGACAAGACAATTTCAGGTTCTTGGTGGCTAGCCAAGCCTGATCGCCTGGTTGTAGGTCTAGTTCCCCTCGCCTTCCTCTGTCAAAAGTCCGTTTGTTGTGTTACTGCAACCTGAATAATGTCTCCCACAGGAGCTTGTTGTTTTCCACCAAGAAGGTAGCCATGTCCTGGGTAGCAGGCACTGAGCTTTCTGGGACCAGAACAGGTAAGAAGGAGGGGTGGTAGCCGAGGTTCGCCCAGAACGGGGACTGGTTCGTGGCGAAATGGATTGCATTGTTGTAGGCGAACTTGGCTACAAGCAGGGAGGCCCAATCGTCCTGAGAGAACGAAGAGTAGCATCTGAGGTACTGCTCCAGTGTTTGGTTCGTTCTCTCTGGCCATTGGTCTGGGGGTGATAGGCGGATGAGAACGCCAATTCAATTCCCAGCAGAGGGCCTTCCAGACCCAAGACGTAAATTCCACCCCTCCGTCGGATACAATGTTGGTTGGGATTCCGTGAAGGCGGGCAATCTCTCTAATGAAAATCTCTGCAATTTGATTGGCCGTCGGCGTGCCCTTCATAGGGATGAAATGGGCCATCTTGGTGAGGCGATCCACAACCACAAAGATAAGTTGAAAACCCGGCAGACGGGGGCAGCTCCACGATGAAATCCATTAATATATGCGACCATGGCCGCTCCGGAACAGGTAATGGGTTTAACAACCCCCAGGCTTTGGTCCGATCGACCTTGTTACGGGCACAGACGGGACAGGCCTTAACATATTCCCTGCAGTCCTTATTGACCTGAGGCCACCAGAAGGAGTGTGCCACTAGTTCCGCCGTCTTGCGGCCTCCAAAGTGACCTGCCAGCTTGAGGTCATGACATAACCCAAGAACTGCTGAATGCTGTTCGTCAGGAACATAGACCTTGGTACCGAACCACCATAACTCGTCATGCTGAGTCAGTCTAGAGTCTTGAGGGACGGGGGACTGGGCCAGGGTCCGTCTAATTTGTGAGAGGAGATCCTCCTAGGTTAATAGGAAGCTCCGGGCTGGGAGGATGGTGTCCGGTGGGGGAGTCTCCCCTGTAGAGTGGAACATTCTAGACAGGGCATCAGGCTTCACATTCTTCGAACCGGGCCTGTACGTAATGTGCAGCTTAAATCATGAAAAGAAGAGAGCCCAGCGGGCCTGACGGGGCTTTAGTCTCTTAGCAGTGCGTAAGTACTCCAGATTCTTGTGATCTGTGTACACCAGAACTGGATGTGAGGCTCCCTCCAGCAGGTACCGCCATTCCTGCAGGGCGGACTTAATAGCCAGCAGCTCTCTGTCTCCCACATCATAGTTCCCCTCTGGAGGGGTCAGTTTCTGGGAGAAAAAGGTGATAGGGTGAAGAGCCGCCTTAGGCCCCTGCCTCTGGGAAAGTACTGCTCCCACTGCCGTTTCAGAGGCGTCCACTTCCAGGATGTACGGTAAAGAAGGGTCCAGGTATTTCAGGACTGGAGCCGTGGTGAAGAGTTGCTTCAGTCATTGAAAGGCTACCTGGGCTTCCGGAGTCCAACGAAAACGTATATTCTGCTTCGTGAGCTGGGTAATGGGGGCAATGACAGCTGAGAACCCTCTAATAAATTTCCAGTAGAAATTAGCAAAGCCCATGAAGCGTTGAACCCCCTTTCTGTCAGTGGACGCTGGCTATTCCACAATAGCGGAGACCTTCTGAGGATCCATAGTGATCACGGACACTGAGAGTATGAAGCCCAGGAAGGAAATTTCGGAGCACTCAAATGCGCACTTCTCGGCCTTAGCGTATAGTCTGTGTTGGAGGAGGCGGCTCAGTACGCTTTTGACATGCTCTTGACGGTGTTCTTACAGAGAAGAGGAAAAAATAAGAATGTCATCCAGGTAGACCACTATGAATACGTCAAGAAAGTCCCGGAAAATATTCACCAGATGTTGAAAGGTGGCCAGGGCATTGCAGAGCCCGAACAGCATGACCAAGTATTCGTAGTGGCCAAAATGGGTTCGGAAAGCCGTCTTCCACTCATCCCCCTCTCTGATACGGTGAGGTTATAGGCCCCTCTGAGGTCCAATTTAGAGAAGACCAAGGCCGACCCAAGTCTTTGGAAGAGCTCCGGGACCAGAGGCAAGGGGTAACGGTTCTTGACCGTGATCTTGTTGAGATCTCTGTAGTCGATGCAGGGTCTTAGGGATTTATCCTTCTTTTCGACGAAGAATATCCGGCAGGGGAAGTAGATGGGCGAATAAACCCCTTCTTCAAGTTGTCCTCCAGATAAGTCTTAAGGGCAGCCAGCTCCATTTCGGAAAGGGGATATATCCTGCCTAAAGGCACCTCTGCCCCTGGGAGTAGTTCAATTGGGCAGTCGTAAGGTCGGTGTGGTGGCAGGGCATCCGCCCCCTTCCTACTAAAGATGTCCAGGAACTCATGGTACTAAGTGGGGACTGCCAGGCGGGTTTCTATATCGGGATCAGGATCCGTGCAGGGTATAATGAGGACAAGCTTCGTAGGCTGTGAGAAGCAGTAGATATGGCAGTAGGAGGATGGAAATTGCACGTTGCCAGTGACCCAATCAATGTGCGGGCAGTACACCCGAAGCCAAGGGAGCCCGAGGATGAGGGAGAGAGAGGAGACGCAATAGCGTCCAGCATAAGTAGCTCCGAGTGACCGTTAGGAGTGTGGGCCAGGATGGGGACAGTCTCGTGCGTCACCGTACCCAAGCTGATGGTGGACCCGTCGGCCAGGTGAATAGTCATAGGATGGGCCTTAGGCTGGAGAGGAACCCGGTGCTGGGTTGCAAAAGTCAGGTCCATGAAGCAACTGCAGGCTCCAGAGTCTATGATTGCCCGAACTGTAACATCTCCAAAAGGTAGTTGTAGGGTGACGCTGAGCACCAAGTGGGTAGTAGGACTGGACAGAGACAGGACCTCCCCCTTGGTGGGGAGAGAACTCCTAGACGACTTGGCTGGGCAGGTTCGCACCCTGTGCCCGGCAGCTCCACAATAAAGCCACAGATCATGGGTCAAGTGACTTAGTCTCTCCTCTGGAGTGAGTTTTGAGCGTCGGAGGGTCGCCTGTTTTTCGGAGTGATGCTCTCGTAGACGGCGGTCAATCTGGATAGCTAGATCCATTAAAGCATTCAGGGTAGAGGGGACTCCCACGCGGGCTAGCTCGTCCTTAAGGGGCTAGGACAAGCCCAACCGGAACTGGAAACTGAGGGCTGCGGAGTTCCAGGTAGTGGAAGCAGGAGCCCTGCTTGAGAGCATGGAGCGTGTCTTCGGCCGTGGCAGCTTGGTGTGGGTCCTCATACAGACGTGCCATGGCCTGCAAGAAACCCGCTAGGGTGGTGGCCTCGGGGGACTTCTCTTCCAGAAGCAAATGAGCCCAGGCCTGGGGTCCATCCCGGAGAAGGGAGACAACAAGTCCCACCTTGGTAGCTTCTTGGGAGAAGGTACTGGATTGGAGGGCGACATACAGTTCACATGCGTTTCAAAACACCCGGAATTTCTTACAGTCCCCTGTGAACCGTTTGGGTAGGGGTACCTCGGGTTCAGTAGGCAGAGCAAAGAGGGTGTGCTCGGGAAGCGGGTTGGACCCCAATGTGGGAGGTGCGGCGAGCTCCCGGACTTGGCCTTCCATCCGCATGTATTCATCTTGCAGGAATTTCACCGCCCTGGTGAGGCCGGTCTGGCGTGTACAGAGTTCATTCGTTGGAGAGAGCCCCTGCGCAGACTCTGACATGGCTGTCTGATACTGTCACGTACCTGGTGGTGAAGTCTGGCTTATGCAGTGGGCAACCTCTCTTACGACCCTGATTCCTGAACCCCGGGTAGTGTAGACAGGGAGCTCGGGAGTGCAGGATGGCACGAGGGTCAGACTGGGTCACTGGTGCTGGTAGGAAGTCCGTGGGTGCGCTCGAGCACAAGAGGCGTGGTCGTACAGGCCGGGTCGTAAAGCTGGCTGGCAGTGCAGTACAGAAGGAGCAAGCAGATGGGTGGTCGGGTCCAGGCAGGGTCGTCAATGGGCAGGCAGCAGAAGTACAGAAGGGCTAGGCAGAAGAGTGGTCGTAGGCAATCCAGGGGTCGGTGCAGGCAGAGATCAGCAAAGTCAGGCAGGCCGGGTCACAGGAACAGATAGTCAGGATACAGGAAGCTCAGAAATGCACACTAAACTCTGTAGATCAGACAGCACTTGCTGCAGGGCTGAAATAAAGCCGTTTGGTGCCGTTTCCGGCGCGTGCGCGCACAAACGCGATTTAGCAGCCAGAAAGTCTATTAGAGCAAAGGTTCAGCAGGATTTCCTCTAACAGTATGGGTGCAGTGTGATGGAGGACACCTGATATATGGGGACACTCAATGTATGGGGACACTGGGATGAGGACACTGTGATGGGGGAACCTGATGTAAGGGGGCACAATGATGGGAGCACAATAATGGGGAAATCTGTATGGTGACTCCTGATGCAGGCTGGTGGGGACCCCAATGCATTACTTTGCCCATGGGCCCATGATGCTATTAATATAGTGAACCGTGCAATCTGTGGGATATGATCTGGTGGTATCCTCATCCCAGTGTTAGATACAAAAATAAATTTTCCCCCAAGATAAGGGACTTTAACCACTTCAGCCCCGGAAGGATTTCCCACTTTAGGACCAGAGCCCTTTTTGCGATTTGGCGCTGCGTCGCTTTAACTGACAATTGCGCGGTCGTGCGACCTTGTACCCAAACGAAATTTGCGTCCTTTTTTTCCCACAAACAGAGCTTTCTTTTGGTGGTATTTGATCATCGCTGCGTCATTTCTGATCGCCGCTATAAACAAAAGAAGAGCGACAATTTTGCAAAAAAACCCAAATTTCTTACTTTTTGCTAAAATACAAATCCCAAAAAAAAAAAATACAAAAAAACATTATTCTTCACCGTTTTTGGCCGATTTATATTCTTCCTCATATTTGCGATAAAAAAAATCACAATCGGCGTTTATTGATTGGTTTGCACAAAAGTGGCCGCGTTTACGGATGATAATTAATTTTTGGGGTTTTTATTTTTTTTTATTTTTTATTAGTAATGGCGGCGATCTGCGATTTTTAGCAGTACTGCGATATTGGGGCGGACATGTCGGGCCATTTTGACACTTTTTTGGGACCATTGGCATTTATACAGCGATCAGTGCTATAAAAATGCACTGATTACTGTGTAAATGCCATTGGCAGTGAAAGGGTTAACCTGCAGGGGGCGCTCTAAGGGTTAACTGTGTTCCCTGGGCGTGTTCTTACTGTGGGGGGACTGTCCTAGCAGGGGAAGGGAAGTGATCACAGCTTCCGTGTAGAGGAAGGCTGTGATCACAGCCCTTCCCCCCTCACAGAACGGAGGTCCGTGTTTACTTACACGGACCTCCGGGGGGGGGGCATCGCGGGTAGCCGGCGGCAATTGAAGCCGCCGCACCCGCTCCCTGGCCCTCCCCGAACACAGTGAGCGCGCGGGCGCACGCGCTCACAGTGCACAATCTCGCTGCCGCCGTCAGATGACGGCGATTTGCGATATCGCACCACTTTGTCGCTGTCAACCTGCGGTTGGCGGTCGGCAAGTGGTTAAATAGGTCACCAACCACATAAACTTATATAAAATATATTTATTTCACGTATAAATTACATCAATAATTTCATATGAAAAAAAGGTAAATTATAAATACAGTAAGTTACAGTTGTCACTGCGCCAATGTTGCCTTGTTGGTAAATTGCTCACAAGAGCATAACTGAGAGTCCGTTGTCCGCAAGATGGAATGCGGTTACCCAACACATGCGTTTCGGAGGATTATCTTGGGGGAAAATCCATTTTTGCATGATGCTATTAAGATGGCACTGATCAGTGCAGCTTCATTGGTGCCTGTCAGTAACACCTATCAGTACCTCCTCATCAGTGCCAATCAATGCCCATCAGTGCACCCTATCAGTGAAGAAGGAAAATGACTTATTTGCAAAATTGTATAACAAACAAAGAAAATGGTTTTGTTTTTTCAAAATGTGTTTTTTTTTAGTGGTGGTTAAATATCACCAAAAGAAAGCTCTATCTGTCTCAAAAAAATGCTAAAATATGTCATATGGGTACAGCGTTGCATGACCGCGCAATTGTCATTTAGGCTGTGACAGCGCTGAAAGATGAAAATTGGCCTGGGCAGGAAGGGGGTAAAAGTGCCTGGTATTGAAGTGGTTAATGATAGCAACAAACATGACAAACAAAGAAAGCAAATTGCCCTAATGAGGAGACAGACAGCAATAAAATCTGATCCCTAATCCCTCTCCACTCTCTCCAAAACTTAAAAACGCATCTTGATTTTAGTTATACTTTAACCACTTCAGCCCCGGAAGGTTTACACTGTTAATGACCAGGCCATTTTTTGCGATTTGGCACAGCGTTACTTTAACTGATAATTGCGCGGTCGTGCGACGTTGTACACAAACAAAATTGATGTCCTTTTTTCCCCCACAAATAGAGCTTTCTTTTGGTGGTATTTGATCACCTCTGCGGTTTTTATTTTTTGTGCTATAAACAAAAAATGCCGACAATTTTGAAAAAAAAAAAAACATTTTATTTTCTGCTATAAAACATATCCAAAAAAATAAATTGTTCATCAATTTAGGTCAATATGTTTTCTGCTACATATTTTTGGGAAAAAAAATCTCAATAAGCGCATATTGATTGGTTTGCGCAAAAGTTACAGCGTCTACAAACTATGGGATAGATTTATTTATTTATTTTACTAGTAATTGCAGCGATCAGCAACTTCTAGCGGGACTGCGATATTGTGACAGAAATTCGGACACTGACACTTTTTTGGGAACCAGTGACACTAATGCAGTGATCAGTGCTAAAAAATGCACTGTCACTGTACTAATGACACTGACGGGGAAGGGGTTAACAGCGGGGGTGATCAAAGGGTTAAATGTTTGGGGCACTATTCATCCCACTGACACCAATGATGGGTCACTATTCCTCCCACTGACACCAATGATAGGGCACTATTCCTCCTACTGATACCAATGATGGGGCACTATTCCTCCTACTGATACCAATGATGGGGCACTATTCCTCCCACTGATACCAATGATGGGGCACTATTCCTCCTACTGATACCAATGATGGGGCACTATTCCTCCTACTGATACCAATGATGGGGCACTATTCTTCCCACTGATACCAATGATAAGGCACTATTCCTCCCACTGACACCAATGATGGGGCACTATTCCTCCTACTGATACCATTGATGGGGCACTATTCTTTCCACTGACACCAATGATGGGGCACTATTCCTCCCACTGATACCAATGATGGGGCACTATTCTTTCCACTGACACCAATGATGGGGCACTATTCCTCCTACTGATACCAATGATGGGGCACTATTCCTCCCATTGATACCAATGATGGGGCACTATTCCTCCCACTGACACCAATGATGGGCACAATTCTTCCCACTGACACCAATGATAAGGCACTATTCCTCCCACTAATACCAATGATGGGGTACTATTCCTTCCTCTGACACCAATGATGGGGCACTATTCCTCCCACTGACACCAATGATAGGGCACTATTCCTCCTACTGATACCATTGATGGGGCACTATTCTTTCCACTGACACCAATGATGGGGCACTATTCCTCCAATCACCCTCCTTATCACGGAATAGTAACCACAGTCACCCTTCTTAACACGGGTAGTAACCACAGTCACCCTCCTTATCACG
>BLSH010478991.1:66721-78210 GCA_018402905.1 Glandirana rugosa | reverse complement strand
GACCATTTACATCACCTGCAGTTGCCATTAAGCTGGGACGAGGCTATCTGCACATTGGCGTGTGTGTATGCTAGACCCCACCGATTTGGGTGAGTTCGGCCCTTGGTTCCATGTACATGGTTGGGGACTGGGTTGGGATGAATGGGGGCTGGCATATAGGATTTGAAAAATGTACCATACAGGTGTACCAAGCATAGACAGCACTAATTACTAATATTATTTGATTAAAATGTATTTCATTGTTTCCAACTTGAGCTTGGAGGTCAGCATAATCCCCTGAAGAAGCCCATGGGGGTGAAACCGGTTGGGATAACAGCTGACTGAAGCCAATAGAATATGTGGCTGTGCTCCTTCCATGTAATATTTGGAACACTTTTGATTTTATTGTTTGTGTATAACTAATTAACTATTACATTGTCAAAATAAAGATTTACTGTTTTATACAAAAACTTCATTGGTTTTGATCAATTTCACAGCACCGCAAAATCCCCCCAGGGGAACAAAATCCTCCCTATTCTATTGACAATTGGGATGAGGTGCCATAAACTATTTAGGCCATATGCCAAACTGATCAAGGAGACATCGAAATAATCATTTAGGTAGACATCTATGTCAAACTTCTCCTTCATCATATGGAAAAATGTGTACGAATACGGAAGGGGGAGGCATAGATCGCGTCATAACCCGGTCAGCCAATCAATAGTGATCGGAACTGACGTGAACAGCGACCGACTCCGTGATGCAGTGTCGCTGTTTGCGTTCCAGAGACGGCAAGAAGAGAGTGTGAATCACGTCATAGCCCAGCCAGCCAATCGGTAGTGATGGGAACTGACGCAAACAGCGGCCGACGCCGTAATGCAGTGTCGCTGTTTGCGTTCCAGGGAAGACTATATATTATTCTATCATCAGTTCCGCATCCACCGGACCGGACATGAATATATGCCCACCACGCTACCAAATGCATTCCAAAACAACTATCACTGCCCGAAAAAACAGGATATAATTTATGGTACCCAATGAGGATATAAAATTAATATTAATATCATGTATGAACTATTTTAGACTAAAAACTATTATATAACTAAGACTATATGGTAAACACAATAATCAAAGTAAATGATAGAATTAATCAAATGATGTATATAATGGAAATAAAAAATTAATAATATACCAAGGGGGGGCTAACAACTATGCAGTGTATACCGCCCACTTGAGACGGTGCCCGACTCCCTCCATATTGGGACATTAATGCCTTCATCAATAAAGCTTGACCTAATGGTGTTGTATGTTTGGATCTAGACTATATCTGTTTCGTGGGGTTACATAGTTTTTATTATATTATGTTTATATTTTTTTTGTTTTGGTGCTGTGATAAGTGCCATGTAGCATATTTATAATTTATATATCTGCGACATTGGTTTAATATGGTACTATGTTGATTTTATAGATTATTTATATGGAGGGAGCCGGGCACCGTCTCAAGTGGGCGGTATACACTACATAGCCGTTAGCCCCCCCTTGGTACATTATTCATTTTTTATTTCCATTATATACATCATTTGATTAATTCTATCATTTACTTTGATTATTGTTTTTAACATATATTCTTAGTTATGTAATAGTTTTTAGTCTAAAATAGTTCATACATGATATTAACATTCATTTTATATCCTCATTGGGTACCATAAATTATATCCTGTTTTTTTGGGCAGTGATAGTTGTTTTGGAACTAATAATATAGTGTTCCCTGGAACGCAAACAGCGACACTGCATTACGGCGTCGGCCGCTGTTTGCGTCAGTTCCCATCACTACCGATTGGCTGGCCAGGCTATGACGTGATTCACACTCTCCTCTTGCCGTCTCTGGAACGCAAACAGCGACACTGCATCACGGCGTCGGTCGCTGTTGACGTCAGTTCCGATCACTACTGATTGGCTGACCGGGCTATGACGCGATCTATACCTCCCCCTTCCGTACGGAAAGGGGGTAGTTATTCATACACATTTTTCCATATGATGAGGAAGGAGAAGTTTGACATAGATGTCTACCTAAATGGTTGCAAGTAGAATGTAATGTACCACCCCGCCGCCATTGTAGTCAATCTAATGAGGCAACATGACACGCACATATTGATGCTGTTTTAACACAGCATCCTAGCTTATGATCCCTATAAGGAGGCGTAGAACGCACACCACTGCGCCATCTTGTAATGACAGTGCCGGACTTCCTGTCAGGTAGGAAGTGGGTGTGTATCTATTATTTGAGTTTCTCTATATATATATATATGTAATGTTCCTGGGTTGGGGATACCCCAGAAGAAGTCTTTTAGGACGAAACGTGTTGGGTTACGTCTCCCAGGTCATTGCAAGCTTGCCTATATGTTGAATGGACTCTTTTTATCTGCTCTGATGTAAGTGTTTCTAACTATTTTATGAAAAAGTGTTACATAGTTTTACACTATGGAGAATATCTCTTTTTCTTCTATGGTCTGATTGAGTTTACTGAAACTTCCACTGCTGGAACTACCTTGGCTACTACGCTATTTTAAAACCATATAGTCAATATTTATGTTGGATTCATTCAAGTGGAGGAGGAGATCCTTATGAGGACCTGCAATTCCTTGTTTGCACAAAAGGTTGCTGATCATAATACCTACGCGCTTAATTGCTTGCTTTCTGGTAAGCGTTCAATTCACTTGGTGTTGGATCCATGCTGCATGATTGCTGATGGTCACTGGACACGTTTGATTTACACAGCTTATGAAGCATCTCACTTGTTCACTTGACTCCAATCAATTATATGGACTATTGTCTTATTATTTCATTACAGAGATCTTCTAATTAATATTATATTTTTCATTTTTTGCACCTTTGCACTTTATCTAGATTAGTGCACTTTAAGTTTGGATTATACTCACTCATTTATTATATGACTAGATATTGGTTGTATTAACTTCTCCATTTATCTATATTCGTTGCACCTTATTAGCACATATTATAATACAGTGTTTTATAGTTACATGTGCAGGCTCTGCTTCCTGCTCTGTAGTTCACCTGGCCATCATTACATGTGCAGGCTCTTCAGTGCACCTGGGCATCATTAAACATGCAGGCTCTGCTTCCTGCTCTGTACTGCACCTAGACACCATGAACTAAAGGGCAGGAAGCAGAGCATGCATATGTAATGGTAGCCAGGTGCACTACAGAGCAGGAAGCAGAGCCTGCACAGTTAATAGTGGTTAAGTGCACTGCAGAGCTAGAAGCAGAGCCTGCACATTTAATGATGGCCAGGTCCATTGCAGAGCAAGAAGCAGAGCCTGCACATGTAATGGTGGCCAGGTGCACTGCAGAGCAGGAAGCAGAGCCTGCACATGTAATGGTGGCCAGGTGCACTGCAGAGCAGGAAGCAGAGCCTGCGCATGTAATGGTGGCCAGATGCAATGCAGAGCAGGAAGCAGAGCCTGCACATGTAATGGTGGCCAGGTGCACTGCAGAGCAGGAAGCAGAACCTGCACATGTAATGTTGGCCAGGTGCACTGCAGAGCAGGAAGCAGAGCCTGCACATTTAATGGTGGCCAGGTGCATTCCAGAGCAGGAAGCAGAGCCTGCACAGTTAATAGTGGTTAAGCGCACTGCAGAGCTAGAGGCAGAACCTGCACATTTAATGATGGCCAGGTGCACTACAAAGCAGGAAGCAGAGCTTGTGCATTTAATGAATGTCAGGTATACCGGGGAGAAGAAAGCGCAGCCTGCACATTCAAATGTTCTGTGGAACAGGAAGCAGAGCCTGCCTATTTATTAATTTAACAATGGTCAGATGCATTATGGAGGAGGAACCGTCACAATTAACGATGGCCAGGTGAACACTGGGGCAGGTAGAGGAGCCTGCAAATTTAGTAATTGTCGGGTACACTATGGAGCAGGAAGTGGAACCTGTACATTTAGTGAATGCCAAGGGCTCTATTGGGCAGAAAGCAGAGATTGCGCATTTAAAGCGGCGTTCCAACCAAAAGTGGAACTTCTGCGGGGGGCGGGGACCAGGTCTACTTCCTCTTCTAGAGCCGCAGCTCCGGAAAGATGTCGCCCCCCTCGGCGATCTTCTGGGACACATCACAGTTCCCAGAAGATACGCCAGCCATTTACAAGGCGCAGAGCCGGGTGCCCACACTTGTGATGCCGGCGCCACCGAGGGGGGGGGGGGGGAGAGCAGGCCATCGGGCGACCGCATCGCTGGAGCCTGGGACAGGTGGGTGTCCGATTTGTTAAAAGTGAGCAGCTACACTATTTGTAGCTGTTGCCTTTTAACTGGGTGGAACTCCACTTTAATGATGGCCAGTTGCACTGGGGAGCAGGAAGCAGAGCCTGCACATTTAATGATGATCATATGCAGTATGGAGCAGGAAGCAGAGCCTGCATGTTTAATGATGGTAGGTGCTCTACAGAGCAGGAAGCAGAGCCTGCATGTTTAATGATGGCTAGGTGCTCTACAGAGCAGGAAGCAGAGCCTGCATATTTAATAGTGGCCAGGTGCACTACAGAGCAGGAAGCAGAGCCTGCGCATTTGATGATGGCCAGGTTAACTACAGAGAGGGAAGCGGAGCCTGCACATTTAGGCCCCTTTCACACAGGCTATCTGATCAGGTCCATCTGTCAGTTTTTCAGGCGGACATGATCGGACACTCCATTCACCCCTATGGAGCAGTGGATGTCAGTGGTGGCATGTCCGCAGAAGCCCGCTGCTATCTGATCCAATCCTGACTGCCAAATCCAGACTGATGGTGTTCCCATTTTCCATCTGTCTGGCGGATGGAATCAGATGAAAACTGACAGGCGGTCCGTTTTTTTATCCCATCTCCCCATAGAGGAGAGCGGGGCTCTGACAGGTCCATCTCTGCACAGTAAGCGGAGAAGGACCTGTCATCCGCTGGCTCAGTGGGGATCAGCAGAGCGATCCCCACCAAGCAAGGGGAGTCCGTCAAATGGGTCTGCCCATTGTGAAAGGGGCCTAAATGATTGTCAAATGCTCACTGAGCAGGAAGCAGAGCCTGCAGGTTGAATGATCACCGGATCCAGTATAGAGAAGGAAGCAGAGCCTGCATGTTGAATGATCACCGGATCCAGTATAGAGAAGGAAGCAGAGCCTGCATGTTTAATGATGGTCAGATGCTGTATGGAACAGGAAGCAGAGCCTGCGTGTTTAATAATCAGCGGATGCAGTATAGAGAAGGAAGCAGAGCCTGCATGTTTAATGATAGCCAGGTCTTTCAAATTTTATCACAACGCTTTTATTAGCAATTAGTGTGCCAAGATCCGAGTAACATAGAATACTGTGATCCTGGCACAGTCTAGTTGTGAATGGTTCTCTGCACTAAGGAGGTACGGAGGCTGGTAATGCAGACCCCCCACCCTATTGAAAATACTATCTTCCTGACTGTCACTGGTCCAATGGCTTTAAAATGTTTTGAGTCCCTGACCCAGAATAAGTATACAGATTAGCAGTTACATTCCTGGCCTTTATGCTTGTTCCGGATCACCACCATACATATCAAAGCCAGAGGCAGCCAGGCAACTTGCATTATCAAAAGCAGACCTCAGTGGTATTTCTCTAGGTCTGAACTCTGTGACCTTTCTGTGTGTGAGTTCTGTGACCCCTCTAAGCAAGTTCTTTGAGCCCCTCCTTGTGAGGTTCTGTGATCTCTTCCACTTTGCATTCTTTGACTCCACCTCTTTATGTTGGTTCCATGAGCTCCCCCTGTGTGGGTTCCGTGAGCTCTCCCTGTGTGGGTTCCGTGAGCTCTCCCTGTGTGGGTTCCGCGAGCTCTCCCTGTGTGGGTTCCGCGAGCTCTCCCTGTGTGGGTTCCGCGAGCTCTCCCTGTGTGGGTTCCGTAACTTCTGTTTGCAGGTTTTTTTTTACCACTTCCCTTGTGGGCTTCGTGAGCTTTCTGTGATATGGGTTCGGTCACCTTTCTAAGCAAGTTCTTTGAGCCCCTCCACGTGGGTTCTATGACCTCTTCAACTGTGGGTTCATGATCCCTCTATGTGAGTTCTGTGAGCTCTCTTTACTCTCTCCTTCATGTGGGTTCTGTGACCTCTGCATGGAGGTTTTTTGACCACTTCCCTTGTGGGCTCCATGACCTTTCTGTATGTGGATTTGTAACCCTGCTAGGCAAGTTCTTTGAGCCTCTCCTTGTGGGTTCCCTGATCTCTTACAATGTGGATGCTGTGACCTCTTTTGTGGGTTCATGACCCCTCTATGTGAGTTCTGTGATCTTCCCCACTGTGGATTCTTTGACCCCCCCCACCCCTTTTTTTGCTTTTCTTGACCTCTCCATGTGTGGGTTCTGTTATCTATCCCATTGTGGGTTCTGTGTGACCTCACCCCATTTGGGTTTCCATGACCAGCCCCTGTGTGGGTTCTGTGACCTCTCCATGCAGGTTTTTTTACAATTTCCCTTGTGGGCTCCGTGACCTTGCTGTTTGTGGTTTCAGTGACCTCCACTAAGCAAGTCCTCCTTGTGGGTTTGTGATCTCTCTATGTGAGGTTCTGTGATCTCTTCCACTGTGGATTCTTTGACTCCACCCCTTTATGTGGGTTCCATGACCCTTCTATTCTGGTTTTCTGACCTCTTCACTTGTGGGCTCCCTGGTCTTTCTATGTTTGGGTTCTGTAACCTCTCTATGTGCGTCCATCCATGACCCCACAATGCAAGTTCTGTGATCTCTTCCACTGTGCCTTATTTGAACCAACCCTTCTATGTGGGTTCTATGACGTCTCTCTGTGTTGGTCCTGCAACCTCTCCATGCAGGTTCCCAGATGTCTTCACATCTGGGCTCCATTATCCCTCCATGTGGTTAGTGACCTCCTTTGTTAACCTCCTGTCTTGTACATAGGGCCAATGATCTCATCCAAAGCTCCCATCACTCTGTTCTCTCCTCAGACGTTGCCAGCAGACATGGAGGTCCAGTTGATGGAACACATACGCCACACGCTGACCCTGGACAGGAACAAAGATCTGATCATAGAGAAGCTCCTGAACTTCACCCTGGAGATCATCCACCTGCTGACCAAGGAGGTGAGGGCACGTTCGCTATAATTGGTCGTTTTTAAAACAAAAAATAAAATGAAAATAAATCATAATAATAAAATAAATACATTTAGTATTAAAAGGGTGTTTAAAAAAATCTGCTATGGGTAATGGTGACAGATTTTGTCTTTTTGCCCTTGCATTTGTTATTTATCAAATCTGTTCCCCAGTAAACGTTTTGTAGTTGTGAGAAAGTCACGTGATCACCTCAAAGATGGCAGCGTCCCCTCTGCACCGGATAGACCAAATGGACCTGCAACCCATGGTGACCTCTCAGAAGGAAAACAAAAAGGTTACCTTTTTTTTTTTTTTCCTTCAAAAAAGCTCTTGACTTTTATCATTAAAACCCACCCAAGCTCCAGTCAGTGACTGTGCCTAGGCTGAGATGATGTCATCTGTCTGCTGCAGGCAGGAGGAAGCACTTCTGTCTCCTCTCAACATTTACATTTTTGTTGAAAGACTGCAGCAGGGGCTGATCTGTATCAGACATTTGTGAACACAGCTATCCCGATGCGCAGGCATCAGCATTTTCACGATTGTGTCATCTGAGCCGAAATCTCAGTCCAGGAACTAGATAGGGACCCTTTGTGATGTCTAAACAAAAATAGTGTTGTCCTTCTGGGGAAAAAAAAAAGCTGATGACAATGTTGTCAGAGGGAGTATGCTGTGCGGTCAGGCAGGCAACAACTGTTAAGTCTCTAAATCCAACATTCCAGCTAGTGTGTCAGACCCAAACAACTCAGTAAAACTGATTAGGAAAAATAACAAATCTTTAAGTCTGCAAGGTAATATGCTGTAAATCCTCCAAGAACCCCTTCCCTACACACCCCCAGAGCTACATCTCCCAAGAGCCCTTACCCTACACACCCCCCAGAGCTACATCTTCCAAGAATACTTCTCACACACCTCAAGATCTATACCTCCCAAGAGCTCCTTCCTTACACACCTCCAGAACTACATCTCCCAAGAGCCCTTTCCCTATACACCCCCAGAGCTACATCATCCAAGAGCCCTTTCCCTATACACCCCCAGAGCTACATCTCCCAAGAATCCTTCCTTACATACCTCCAGATCTGCATCACCCAAGAGCTCCTTCCTTACAGACCCACATCTCCCAAGAATCCTTCCTTACACACCTCCAGAACTACATCACCCAACAGCCCTTTCCCTATACACCCCCAGAGCTACATCTCCCAAGAATCCCTCCTTACACACCTCCAGAACTACATCACCCAAGAGTCCCTTTCACTACACACTCCAAAATCGACACCTCTCAAGAGCTCCTTCCCTACACACCCCCAGATGTACAGTAGTTAAAGACTGATTAGGAAAATATTGCATTAGTGGTGACCGCCTTTCTTTAAACGTAACTTCTAAATTGCAGTTTCCAATAAAGCATGAAGAGGTGTCCAGCTTATCCCTGAAAACATGGGACCATTCAGGGTTACATAAGGACAGTACCATGGATACTCCACAGACCCCCGCTCAGTGGGTAAGAGTTATGTCTTCCTGTGAAGACACGTTTTATATACAGGCACATGTTTAATAAATGGGCATTGCAACACTTGTTGGGTTTTCTAATCCTGGCTTTCTATGTATTGCCTGCAGGTGGCAGCAGTGAGAAGACAGTAGAAAGCTGTGGGAGCGCCCCCTATCCTCAGGACTGTATGGCAGGAGATGTTATGGCTCAAGATTATGAGGTACAGGACAGTCCGGTGATATCTGGTATTCTGGTTAGCTATTGTATCATCTGAGTTCTTAGAATCGGAGTATTGGTCTCACCTTCATTAACCACTTCCCGGAAGGATTTCACACTTTAGGACCAGAGCACTTTTTGCGATTTGGGAGTGCGTCGCTTTAACTGACAATTGCGTGGTCTTGAGGCGTTGTACCCAAACGAAATTTGCGTCCTTTTTTCTCTTTCGCAGCCTCTCATTCTTGACATGTGGGGTTTATGCACCTTTCACTAGGAGTGGACTAGGCAGAACGAAGTTCAGCTAAAAGCAGACACAGCCCCTCCCAGGGGGCAGCCCTCACTTGGCATAACCCCTCCCGCCCTGCTCAGCAAGCCAGTTTTTTCTGCCTAGTGCAAGGAGTAGGACCTGGCTCCCTGCTGGGATCTGCGGTTCCCCATTTTTTTCTTTTTTCCCAAGACTTCTGATGAAGAATGCAATCAAGTAGCCGGCTGGGTGACAGTCTGGATATCCTAGATCCTGGGAGTCTCCCCAGTGCGGCCGACGGATACGAGCCGACCCTTAGCTGTACACGGGGTTGGCCGCGTCAAACCTCTTACCGTGCGGGGCGGCCGCCAGCACACCTAGGACCGGGCCCCAGGCTCGCGTCACGGGTGTTGCGTGGCTGGCAGCTCCCCCCGAACCGGCGGGGTGGCAGGTCTGCTACCCACTACGCCCATCCAGAGTGGTGAGTACGCTTCTGCGATTATAGGTGGGCTTGATCCTGCCTACCTCTAAGTATTGCCATACCCTAACACCCCCCCCCGGGCTGTAGTCTCCCCCTGCCTGGCTGCGTTCACCTGGGTGAGCTGCGGGCAATCGGTATGCAGTACCGGGCCGCCATTTTCCGGTGACCAGCTGCGTGTGGATTTTGCGGTAGCCGGCCGCTGGTTTTGGCCTCTAGTGCACATGGCGGCCATCTTTGCGTGGTCCGTGTCCTGGCCTCAGATTCGCTGGATGGATGGGCGGTCGTGTTTTCTCTTGGCGCTGGATCGGGCCGGAAGAGCCATCCTACACGTGGGAGACGCAGAGCAGCAGCAGCAGGGCGGTTACAGGCAGCTACAGCATTGCTAGCAGCAGCACCCGGCTTGGTGTGGTGAGTCCTCCTGGGAGCCTCTGGGGCCCTAGTGCGGCAGCTTGAGGGGTGGTGTGGGATGCACGGTCCAGTCTGGCCAGTGGGTGTCTTCCGGGGTGCGGTGCAATGGTGGCTGAAGCAGGTGCTTCCCAGCCCGGTGTCTCCGGTGGGGATCAGGGAGAGCTGGGACCTGTGGTTCCGCTGAACAAATTGTCGGCCATCCTGGAAGAATTCTTCTCTCAGGTGGAGCTGATCCGTGATCGTGGGGTGGCGAGGAAACGGCCACCCCTTCCCCCATCCTCTGGTGAGGATTCCGAGCCTGAGGGGGGCTCCGCGGTGTCGGAGACCCCCCTGGAGTTGTCGGAGGGCGAGCTCAGGGACCCCTCTGATGATGGGGATGAGCCCTTGGGGGCCACCGCGGCTCGTGAGCGGGCTCTGGAGGGCTCTTTGGTCTCAGCGGTCCGTGAGACGCTGAAGCTGGGCCTAGGGTTGCCACCTTTTCTTCAAGCCAAACCCGAACACTAAGGCCCCTTTCACACTGGGACCGCCCGCTCGTCAGCGGTAAACTGCCGCCAATTTAGCGGCAATCTACTGCTGTAATAGCAGCGCTATGGCACCGCTATTCGGGCGGCAGCACTGCACTTTTAACCCCCCCACAAGGGGTTAAACAGGGGTTAAAAGTGCCGGAGCTCGACGCTCCTGGAGCGGTGTACAGCTGCTTTGGGAGCGCTGCCCATTCAATCCAATGGCAGGGGCGGTGGAGCTCCCCACATTCCTGAAAAATCATGCTTGCAGGAGTTTTTTTAACAGAAACTTTATTGACAAATCAGCATCACATGTTATATCTCATTAGACTTTCTCTCAAGCACAAAACAGCATTACATAGGGATAAGTACCATATCCAGGGGCGCGCGCCCCGCGACCATCTCCAACATAATTGCATTTACTTGATGAATTCACCCTGCCAGCACCTCCCACCACCCCCCACCCGCCCGTTTCCCCACTGACACGGTTCTCCCTCCCTTCCCCCCTCAACAAAGGGAGGGGAGGAGGGAGGAGAGGACATCAATACAGGCCTCTTAACCCTCTGCGTCCACCCAGCTGGACCAGATCTTGTCAAATTTAGCCGGACATTGTCTACTCTCATAGGTAAATTTGTATAAGGGTAACACAGACTTAATCGCTCTCCTCCATTCCCCACAAGTAGGAGGATCTACTGCCTTCCACCGTAAAAGTATCTCCCTTCTGGCATAGTATAGGGAGAAGATATTGTAAGAGGGATATGATACGGTCTTCCCTCTATGAAAATGCCACCTTCCGTCATCTAGGAGGATGAACACCCCTTACCTCCTCTCGCTAATTCAGACACAATGGGAATATGTTTAAATGGATACTCTCATCTGTTACAGGCCGATTTAAACTGTTCTAGACCAGGTCGACCCACCTGCGTCTCCCAATTCTCCGGACATAACTACAGGAGAGGAGGGAGGAGGGGAGGGAAACAACTCCCCCCTTCCCTCCCTCTTGGCACAGTCACCCCTTTGCCCGCCCACCCCCCACCACCCTCCACGACCGTCCCACTTAAGTAGTTCATTT
>BLSH010478991.1:25116-44355 GCA_018402905.1 Glandirana rugosa | reverse complement strand
ATCCTGGCCTGTCAGTCAAGGTATGATGTAATGGTGGGTGGGACACAACAGGAGTCTCCTGGACTTTTACAATACCGATGAAAAAAATTCCACCCATAGTTCAATATTTAATCTTTCTATAATCCCTCTCCTTTCTCCCATTCAGCATTGCCTTGCTCTGTGACACCATTGATGTCCCCATCTTCCCTCCCAGGTGGCGGTCTCAGAGAAGTTGGTTTACAGTCGCTGCAGAGACAGAATTGTCCGCAAATACCAGCTGACAGACCTGTGACCGGCACACCGCTCTGTAGGAACACTTGATGGGACGGCCATATCTGACTCCTGATAGAACACAACCAAAGGACGCATTCATGGACAAGTCTGATGGAAGAGCCTGCGATGCACAGAGTTGCCTTTCCTGGAACTTCAATATAAAACTGAAAGACCAGATTTCCTTCAGCAGCATTTTTCACTCTGTGAACTCCGGACTGCTTTCTGCATCAGAGCCGCTTATGTATTCACTGTTTTCTTATATATACCGAATTTTCACATCTCGCTTACTGCCCCATCAGAGAGGTATTAAAGTGCACATGGGAGGACTGAATGATGCCTAAAAATGCTGACTTGTTTCTAAGGGTGCAGACCCCAGGCTGCCATCTTCATCCTGACTTCTCTACCTAGGAAGGCACTGACCAGGAACAGGCAGGTGCTCAGCAAAGTTCATAAAAAAAAACTGAACTCACTTCCTGCTTTCTTGTTCCAGGTTGGTGACTCTCTAGGTCTGCCTTCCTCAACCTTTTTACCCCAGAAGAACAACCAGGTCTCAGGGAGCTCCTGCTAAAAGTAATCCATCAGTCAGTGGGGAAAATGTCCCTTACATTGGTGGTCAGTGGGAAGAATGCCCCCCCTTACATTGGTGGTCAGTGGGAAGAATGCCCCCCCTTACATTGGTGATCAGTGGGAAGTATGCCCTCCTTACATCGGTGATCATTGGGAAGAACGGAATGCCCCTGATCAGTGGGAAGTATGCCCCCCTTCCCCCTTACATTGGAGATCATTGGGAAGAATGTCCCTTACATTGGTGGTCAGTGGAAGGTATGCCCCCCTCCCCTTACATTGGTGGTCAGAGGGAAGTATGCCTGCTTCCCCCTTACATTGGTGGTCAGTAGCAAAATGACAGATAATTAACGCTATAAATTAGGGATGCCAGAGGGTCAGGATGACCAGGTAAATGTACAGAATGAGTCAACATGTGATTGTCCTCTAATGGTATATTCCACGTTTAACATTATGCTCATTTTTAGGGTGTAACACGAAGCATGGTTGCATACGCCATCCCCCTAAACCCAAACTGTCCCCCTGTACCTGAACCTATCTGTAGGTTGTTTTTTGAATGTAGCGCAGCTCCATTCACAGGGATCACAGCTGATCACAGTGTAAATGGGAAATGCTGCTTATCGGCATTCCTCTCCTCACGCTGACGGCGCCTGAGGAGAGGAGAGCCGATGAGTGTCTTTCCGATCCGATAATCAGTGCAGCCCGATCAGTGATGCCTGTCATGGTCCACCAGTGATGCCCTTCAGTGCCCATCAGTGCTGCCAATGGGTGCCCATCAGTGACACCTGTCAGTGGCAAAAAAGTGTTTAGCAAAAATAAAAACCCCAGTGGTGAATGAGCGGTTCCCGACTGGCTTGCGTACATTTACTGCTGCAAGTTGGCAGCGTAGCACAGATCGCCGTCTATAAACGGCGATTCACGCATGCGCAGCTAGGGGGCGAGCGTGCTGCGTGCTCCCTGTGTGAGGCCGCGGGTTGGACGGACTCGATGTCCGCTGGCGACCTGCGATCGCCTGCTACAGAGGAAAAGAGGGGAACCGCCGATGTAAACACGGTGGCTCCCCGCTGTGTCAGGCGGCATGACAGAGATATACTGATCCCTGTGATTGGGATCAGTTAGATCTGTCATGCCCCTTGTAGCCCAGCCTCCACACAGTGAGGGAACACAGTTAACCCCTTGATTGCCCCCTGCAGGTTAACCCCTTCCCTGCCAATGGCATTTATACAGTAATCAGTGGCTATTTCTAGATCTGATCGACGTATAAATGTCAATGGTCCCAAAAAAATGTCTGATCTGTCCGCCGCAATATTGTAGTCCCGATAAAAATCGTAGATTGCCGCCATTACCAGTAAAAAAAAAAAAATAGTAAAAACGACATAAATTAATTCTCTTGGTTTGTAAACGTGGCAAATTTTGTGCAAACCAATCAAACGCCGATCGCAATTTTTTTTTTTACTACAGATATGTAGCAGAACTGATAAATATATTTGTTTTTATTTTTTTGGGAATTTATTATAGCAAAAAGTAAAAAATACAGTTTTTTTTTTTCCAAATTGTCGCTCTTTTTTTTTGTTTATAGCGGTGATCAGAAGTGACGCAGAGGTGATCAAATACCACCAAAAGAAAGCTCTATTTGTGGGAAAAAAAGGACGTCAGTTTTGTTTGGGTACAACGCCGCACAACTGCGCAATTGTCAGTTAAAGCGACGCAGTGCCGAATCGCAAAAAATGACCTGGTCATTACGGGGGTAAATCCTTCTGGGGGTAAAGTGGTTAAATACAACCAAAAGAAATCTCTATCTGTCTCAAAAAAATGATAAAAATTTCATATGGGTACAGTGTTGCATGACCACGCAATTGTCATTCAAAGTGCGACAGCACTGAAAAGCTAAAAAATTGGCCTGGGCAGGAAGGGGGTGAAAGTGCCCGGTATTAAAGTGGTTACGTTGGCCAATTTTTAACACTATGAATCGCACCGCATTCCTGTACAATTCACATGTGGTTCAGTGCGGTGCGATTTGAGTCCATTCATTTTGAATTAGCTCAAATTGCACCACATCATCACCAAAGTCGTGCCAGCAGCAACTTTGGGAATGCATTCCAACTGGATCACATGGTCCATTTTTACCATGCAATCCAGTGCAGAGAAAAGCACTGCATTTGCAACCTGCGTTTGAGGCGTTGTTAAGATGGCACTGATACCCGCTGCAGATCGCATGGGCAGTGCAATTTGAATGTGGTGAGAGAAACACGGATCTCCGGTTTCCTGCATTGCATTCCAGTGTGAACCAAGGCTTAGATTTTTTTGGGCCAACCCAGTCCAGTTGAGACTAAACTACCAACAGAGGTTGTGAGACAGTCAACAGTAAATGGCTTTAAACATGCTTGGGATAAACATAAATCCATAGTCAGACAACAAGGTTAATGTAAAAAAAAAAAATAATAAAAAAAAAAAAAAAATTAAAATAAATAAATAAATAAATAAATAAAAAGGGGCAGACTCGATGGACTACTCAGTCTTTTTCTGCCGTCACTTTTCTATGTTTCTATGTTTGTCTTCCACAATGGTGATATTTTCGTGTGTAATTTTAATCTGTTTTCAATAAAATTAATTTTTTATTAATTTTGTTCCTGGCAGGTATTCTGGGTGATTTTTCACCAATTGTTCCATTGGTTTTAGCAGTTAGTAGGTCGTTGGTGAGCTTTAGTAGGGCAGTTTCAGTAGAATGTTGTGGGCGGAAGCTGGACTGTAGGAGGTCGAGAAGGTTGTTGTCAGTGAGGTAGCAACTCAATCGGTCATGTACAAGGGGTTCAAAAGGCTTGCAGGCAAACGGGAGCAGGGAAATAGGTCTTAAGTTATTCAAACAGGTGGGGTCAAGTGACGGTTTTTTAAGTATGGGGGTAACCAGTGCATGTTTGAGCGGGGAGGGAAAGGTGCCGGAGGAGAGGGAGAGGTTGGAGATGTGGGTTAAGGAGTTTAGGATAGAGCGGGAAGGTGGCCGCAGTAGTCGTGAGGGGACGGGGTCCAGGGGACAGGTGGTGAGGTGGGCTATGGAGAGGAGTTTATCAACTTCCTCGGTGGTAACAGGGCAGAAGGAGGAGAGTATTGAGTGCGGTGTTGGATCTGATGTGTTGGATAGGGGAGGAAGCTGAATGTTGGATATCTCCTTGCGAATTGTGTCGATTTTGCTTTTGAAATGGTTGGCAATATCTTGAGCGGTAAGCAAGTTGGTAGGTGGGGGGCGTGGGGGGTGAAGTAAGGAGTTAAGGGTAGAAAAGAGTTGACGAGGTTTGGATCAGAGTGTTGTAGTAGGTTTGTTTAGCGGTGTGGAGGCGGGAGTTGTATTTGAGAAGAGCAGATTTATAGAGGTTAAAGTCTTGCAGGGATTTAGATTTATGCCACGCTCGCTCAAGAGCACGGCTGCATCTCTTGAGGCTTCTAGTGTCGTCTGTTTGCCAGGGTTGTGGCAGATGAGGCCTAGTTCTGCGGGTAGAGAGGGGAGCAAGTGCGTCTAGGGAGGATGATAGCATGTTGTTGTAGATAGAAGTGGTTTGGTCTGGGCAGGACAGGGGTGCGATTTTGTCATAGAGGTCATCAGTAGCAGAATGAAGGAGGGAAGGGTTGAGGTGGTGAAGGTTTCTGCAGGTAGTGGTTTGCGCGTTGGCAGCATGGGAGGCAGGAGGCAGAGAGTGTGAAACGGATAAGATTGTGATCAGAGAGAGGAAAGTGAGTATTAAAGAGGTTGCAGGGGGTGCAGTGATGGGCGAATACAAGGTCTAGAGTGTTGCCGTTGGAGTGAGTGGTAGCTTGTGTCCATTGTGTTAGTTTAAAAGAGGAGGTTAGGTTGAGTAGTTGAGAAGCGGTTGCAATATTAATGTTGATTGGAATGTTAAAGTCACCTAGGATGATGGCAGGTATATCAGAGGGTAGAAAATAGGGTAGCCAAGCAAAGAAGTCGTCCAGAAAGCGTGACACTGGTCCAGGAGGTGGATAAATGACTGCGATCCTCAGACAAGCTGGAGAGAAAAGACGAATGCAGAGCACTTTGAAGGAGCAGGGAGAAAGAGAGGGAGGTGAGGGAAGAACCTGGAAGGTGCATTGTGGGGAGAGGAAAAGCCCCACACCGCCTCCTTTTCCTCCACTAGGTCTGGGTGAGTGAGTCCAGAGGAGGCCACTGTGGGACAGGGCAGCTGGAGAGGCAGTGTCGAATTCCTGGAGCCAGGTTTCGGTAATAGCAAATAGATTAAGGGAGTTGGACAAGAAAAGGTCATTGACCGAGGCTAGTTTGTTGAAGACAGAACGGGCGTTCCAGAGGGCACACGCAAGGGGAGAGCTGACTTGTGGAATCAGGGGAATTAAAATGAGAAAGTGGGGGTTGCAGCTACTGTTGGGGGAGGTAGACAGACAATTTTGGGGCTTGGAATAGGATGTGGGGGGCCAGGGTTTGGTGAGATGTCCCCACACATCAGGACTAGTAGGAGGGTGAGGATGGTAAGGTGGGAGTAGGATTTATAGGAGGGCAAATGCTGTAGTGGAGTGGAAGAGGTGACACTGCGTGGGCCAAGAATGAGCAGGAGGTGATAAGTGCAGCAATATTGAGTGGGCAGAAGTGAGGGAGATATGTACAGGTTGTGGGCTGGAGAGGGGGGTAAAGAAGTGGGCGTTTGAGGAGAGAGGATGTTATAGCAAAGAAGATTAGTGTGGGCATGTTGGAGGGTGGAGAGAGGGAAATAGAAGGAAGGCTGAGGAAAGTTAGAAGATGAAGAGGATTTTCCTGGCAAATTGGTGTAGAACACTAATGTCTATACTTGCATTTTTGTTGAAGTGCCTTAGTCAAAGTGCCCGTGTCCAAGTGCCAAGACACTTAGCGCAGGAGTGCCACTTAGCGCAAGGAGTGGCCAGCCCAAGCCCTCGCCAGCTGTCCCAGAAACTGAACTCAATTTATACTCGCATGGTGTGGGGGGGGGAGATTGACAATTATTCAATTAGGATCTGATAAAATCAGGCTCATGGGCAGAGTGGGGGTTTACAACTGCCCTGGACAGACTGCAATGCAGGAGGGGGCAAAAGGATAAAGTGAAGATGTTTGATCTCGTTCAAGGCAGCGTAATACAAAGTAAGTGTCTCTTTCTAAAGATAAACAAACAAGCAAGTGTATGCAGCAGTTTCTAATTCATAGCAAAGCAGAGAGAGTTCAGTTAGGCAATGTAGTCCAGAGTTTGAGAGAAGAGTGGAGTCTGTGTATTACCAAGGTTATGGAGAGGCAGGTGGGAAATTGCAGACAACTAGAGCGATTTTTGGTGTTGCAGGGAGGGTCTGTGTAGTTACCTGGAAGAGTAAAGCAGAGAAGGCATGATGAGAAGATGGTGGTGGTTTTGTTGGTGTGCCCGTGTCCAAGTGCCAAGACACTTAGTGCAGGAGTGGCCAGCCCAAGCCCTCTGCATTTTTAGCAGCATATGAGCAATGGATGCTTCCATATTTGTCTACTTAAAGTGTAAAGCTCTGTATCTCTTGTTTCTATTTTTGTAATGCTCATTCTTGGAGTCATACACTTTATTGCACTAGTGCGTATACACCCATGTGTGTATGACTCCAAGAATGAGCATTACAAAAATAGAAACAAGAGATACAGAGCCTGGGCAGAGATTGCATCCCAAGTTCTTCCAGGGTGGTCGACTTTGACAAATACACAGAAACAGGAAGTGTTGATTGAAGGAATGGTGATATCCTGACCAGGGGCAGAAGGCAGAGGCGTAACTAGAACCTTCAGGGCCCCGGTGCAAGAAATTATGAAGGGCCCCCTGGCCAGGGCCCTTCCCACTGATCCTGGGGCCCTTTACGCCTATCGTGGGTCCCTTTATTACGATACTGCAGTGGGGCCCTTTCACAAGTTCTGCAGCAGGCCCCAGGGGGACCAGGGAAGCACACAGGGGCCCTGGGAACAGCAGAAGACAAGTAAACTGGATAGAGGAAAATGGAGGAGATTGGGTCCTCTAAATGCCACCCCCGCCATCCCTCCTATTCAGGTGTACAAGGGAGGCACATGGGCCCCCTGGACCATGGGGCCCGGTTGCAATTGCAACCCCTGCAACCCCTATCGTTACGCCCCTGGCAGAAGGTATAATAGATCGAGGAGGATGATCCTGGGAGGACACCTTTGGTGATTCTGTGAGCGCATACTTTTCTGATCTCTGGTGAGTTCAACCACTTAGGGGGGTTTAATACCCCCGAAGTTCTTCACGTGGTGTGGTGGAGGTGACTTGAGTCGGATCCAGCCTTCAGTGTGTATACACATACACAGTTTGGACCTTTTCTGTCAATAAGAACTGTTATTTTTTGGATAACTCTTTACAGCGCTGCTAGCATCATTAAAGGAGTCCAGATTGTTATCCAGCCATCTGATGCGGTTTATACATATATAAATACATATACACAGTGCAGTCTTTGGGTTCATCAGATCCCAAAAATAAAATGTGTAAAATATTATTTCATCAGAGTCTTGCTAAACCATTAACTGGAAGGTTGTAGAGTTCTTTATCCAAGCCATCAATGGTGCTCAGTCACAAAGTTCAAATACAAGTCCTTGTGATGTAAAAACCATGCAGTCTTTAATCCACCTCCTCAATGGTAATTCCGGGGTTGCAGCCCTGTCTGGCCTGAGAACTGCAGCTGCCTCCTGGCATCCCCCCTCCTGCTGCCCCTTGGTACAATCTGGAGATGATGGGGTTACATACCCTCTCCAGCTCCTTCTGCTGGTGGGCATACTCCTCTTTCTCAGCCAGCTGGTTCTTGTCCAACCATGACAACACCTCATTACACTGATCCACTATGGCCTTCTTATCTGATGCCCTCATTTTGTCCTTTATATTATCATCCTCCACTGTGCTCTTCAGATTGAAGACATAGAACTCCAGAGAGCTCTTAGCGGCAACCAATCCCCTCTGGACATCATCGTCTGCTTACACAGCTGTTCCCAGAAGAGTCCCTCCTTACACAGGGGTCAACAGCAGATTCCCTCCTTACACAGCTGTCCCCAGCAGAGTCCCTCCTTACACAGGCGTCCCCAGCAGAGTCCCTCCTTACACCCGTGTCCCCAGCAGAGTCCCTCCTTACACAGGTGTCCCCAGCAGAGTCCCTCCTTACACAGGTGTCCCCAGCAGAGTGTCCATCCTTACATTGGTGTCCTCAGCGGAGTCCCTCCTTACAGAGGCGTCCCCGCAAGATTCCCTCCTTAAACAGGTGTCCCCAGTAGAGTCCCTCCTTACACAGGTTTCCCCAGTAGAGTCCCTCCTTACACAGGTTTCCCCAGAAGAGTGCCTCCTCACACAGGCGTGCCCAGCGGAGTCCCTCCTTACACAGGCGTCCCCAGCGGAGTCCCTCCTTACACAGGCATCCCTAGCAGATTTCCTCCTTACACAGCCGTGCCCAGCAGAGTCCCGCCTTACACAGGCGTCCCCAGTAGATTCCCTCCTTACACAGGTGTCCCCAGCAGAGTGTTCCTCCTTACACAGATGTCCCCAGCGGAGTCCCTCCTTACACAGGCATCCCCAGCAGAGTCTCTCATTACACAGGTGTGCCCAGCAGAGTGCCTCCTTACACAGGCGTCTCCAGCAGAGTCCCTCCTTACACAGGTGTCCCCAGCAGAGTGTCCATCCTTACATTGGTGTCCTCAGCGGAGCCCCTCCTTACACAGGTGTCCCCAGTAGATTCCCTCTATACACAGGCATCCCCAGCAGAGTCCCTCCTTACACAGGTGTTCCCCAGTGGAGTGCCTCCTTACACAGGTGTCCTCAGCAGAGTGTCCATCCCTACATTGGTGTCCTCAGCGGAGTCCCTCCTTACAGAGGCGTCCCCAGCTGATTCCCTCCTTACACAGGCGTCCCCAGCAGAGTCCCTCCTTACACAGGTGTCCCCAGTAGAGTCCCTCCTTACACAGGTTTCCCCAGCAGAGTCCCTCCTTACACAGGTTTCCCCAGCAGAGTCCCTTCTTACACAGGTGTCCCCAGCAGATACCCTCCTTACACAGGCGTCCCCAGTAGAGTCCCTCCTTATACCCGTGTCCCCAGCAGAGTCCCTCCTTACACAGGCATCCCCAGCAGAGTCCCACCTTACACAGGTGTCCCCAGCAGAGTCCCACCTTACACAGGTGTCCCCAGCAGAGTCATTCCTTACACAGGCGTCCCCGCAGAGTCCCTCCTTACACAAGTGTTCCCCAGGAGAGTGCCTCCTTACACAGGCATCCCCAGCAGATTCCCTCCTTACACAGGTGTCCCCAGCAGAGTCCCACCTTACACAGGTGTCCCCAGCAGAGTCATTCCTTACACAGGCGTCCCAGCAGAGTCCCTCCTTACACAAGTGTTCCCCAGTAGAGTTCCTCCTTACACAGGCGTCCCCAGCAGTGTCGCTCCTTACACAGGTGTTCCCAGCAGTGTTGCTCCTTACACAGGCGTTCCCAGCAGAGTCTCTCCTTACACTGGCCTCACTAACGGAGTGTTCCTCCTTACACAGGTGTGCCCAGTGGAGTCCCTCCTTACACAGGCGTTCCCAGCAGAGTCCTTCCTTACACAGGTGTCCCCAGTAGATTCCCTCCTTACACAGGTGTCCCCAGCAGAGTCCCTTCTTACACAGGTGTCCCCAGCAAAGTGTCCATCCTTACAGTGGTGTCCTCAGCAGAGTCCCTCCTTACACAGGTGCCCCCAGCAGAGTCCCTCCTTAAACAGGTGTCCTCAGCAGAGTGTCCATCCTTACATTGGTGTCCTTAGCGGAGTCCCTCCTTACACAGGTGTCCTCAGCAGATTCCCTCATAAACAGGTATCCCCAGCAGAGTCCCTCATTACACAGCCGTCCCCAGTAGAGTCCCTCCTTATACAGGTGTCCGCAGCGGAGTCCCTCCTTACACAGGTGTCCCCAGCAGAGTGTCCATCCTTACATTGGTCTCCTCAGTGGAGTCCCTTCTTACACAGGCGTCCCCAGCAGAGTCCCTCCTTACACAGGTTTCCCCAGCAGATTCCCTCCTTACACAGGCGTCCCCAGCAGAGTCCCTCCTTGCACAGGTTTCCCCAGCAGAGTCCCTCCTTACACAGGTTTTCGGCAGCAGAGTCCCTCCTTACACAGGTGTCCCCAGTAGAATCCCTCCTTACACAGGTGTCCCCAGCAGAGTGTCCATCCTTACATTGGTGTCCTCAGTGGAGTCATTTCTTACACAGGTGTTCCCAGCAGATTCCCTCCTTACACAAGAGTCCCAAGCAGAGTCACTCTTTACACAGGTGTCCCCAGTAGAGTCCCTCCTTACACAGGTGTCCCCAGCAGATTCCTCCTTACACAGGCGTCCCCAGCAGATTCCCTCCTTACATTGGTGTCCTCAACGGAGTCCCTCCTTACTCAGGCGTCCCCAGCAGAGTCCCTGCTTACATTGGTGTCCTCAGGGAAGTACCTCCTTACACAGGTGTTCCCAGCAGAGTCCCTCCTTACACAGGCATCCCCAGTAGAGTCCCTCCTTACACAGGTGTCCCCAGCAGAGTGTCCATCCTTACATTGGTGTCCTCAGCAGAGTCCCTCCTTACAAAGCCGTCCCCAGCAGAGTCCCTCCTTACACAGGTGTCCCCAGCAGATTCCCTCCTTACACAGGTGTCCCCAGCAGAGTCCCTCCTTACACAGGTGTCCCCAGCAGAGTCCCTCCTTACACAGGTGTCCCCAGCAGATTCCCTCCTTACACAGGCATCCCCATCAGATTCGCTCCTTACACAGGTCTCCCCAGCAGAGTCCCTCCTTAACACAGGTGTCCCCAGCAGAGTCCCTCCTTAGATTGGTGTCCTCAGCGGAGTCCGTCCTTACACAGGCGTCCCCAGCAGAGTCCCTCCTTACATTGGTGTCCTCAAGGGAGTCCCTCCTTACACAGGCGTCCCCAGCAGAGTCCCTCCTTACACAGGTGTCCCCAGTAGAGTCCCTCCTTACACAGGTGTTCCCAGCAGAGTCCCTCCTTACATTGGTGTCCTCAGCAGAGTCCCTCATTACACAACTATCCCCAGTAGAGTCCCTTCTTACACAGGTGTTCCACAAGAGAGTGCCTCCTTACACAGGCATCCCCCGCAGAGTCCCTCCTTACACAGGTGTCCCCAGTAGAGTCCCTCCTTACACAGGCGTCCCCAGCAGAGTGTGCATCCTTACATTGGTGTCCGCAGCGGAGTCCCTCCTTACAAAGCCGTCCCCAGCAGAGTCCCTCCTTACACAGGTGTCCCCAGCAGATTCCCTCCTTACACAGGCGTCCCCCGCAGAGTCCCTTCTTACACAGGTGTTCCACAAGAGAGTGCCTCCTTACACAGGTGTCCCCAGCAGAGTGTCCATCCTTACATTGGTGTCTTCAGTGGAGTCCCTCCATACACAGGCGTCCCCAGCAGAGTCCCTCCTTACAGAGGTGTTACCAGCAGAGTCCCCCCTTACATAGGTGTCCCCAGTAGAGTGCCTCCTTACACAGGTGTTCCCAGCAGAGTGTCCATCCTTACATTGGTCTCCTCAGCAGAGTCCCTCCTTACACAGGCGTCCCCAGCAGAGTGCCTCCTTACAAAGGTGTCCCCAGCAGATTCTCTCGTTACACAGGCATCCCCAGCAGATTCCTTCCTTACACAGGTGTCCCCAGTAGAGTCCCCCCTTACACAGGTGTCCCCAGCAGAGTCCCTCCTTACACATGTGTCCCCAGTAGAGTTCCTCCTTACACAGGTGTCCCCAGCAGAGTCCCTCCTTGCACAGGTGTCCCCAGTAGAGTCCTTCCTTACACAGGAGTCCCCAGCAGAGTCCCTCATTACACAGGTGTCCCCAGCAGAGTGTCCCTCCTTACACAGGTGTCCCCAGCAGAGTCCCTCCTTACACAGGTGTCCCCAGCAGAGTCCCTCCTTTCCCAGGTGTCACCAGCAGAGTGTCCCTCCTTACACAGGTGTGCCCAGCGGAGTACCTTCTTACATAGGTTTCCCCAGCAGAGTCCCTCATTACACAGGTGTCCCCAGCAGAGTGTCCCTCCTTACACAGGTGTCCCCAGCAGAGTCCCTCCTTACACAGGTGTCCCCAGCAGAGTCCCTCCTTTCCCAGGTGTCACCAGCAGAGTGTCCCTCCTTACACAGGTGTGCCCAGCGGAGTACCTTCTTACATAGGTTTCCCCAGCAGAGTCCCTCATTACACAGGTGTCCCCAGCAGAGTGTCCCTCCTTACACAGGTGTCCCCAGCAGAGTGTCCCTCCTTACACAGGTGTCCCCAGAGGAGTCCCTCCTTACACAGGCGTCCCCAGCTGAGTCCCTCCTTTCCCAGGTGTCACCAGCAGAGTGTCCCTCTTTACACAGGCGTCCCCAGCGGAGTGTCCGTCCTTACACAGGTGTGCCCAGCGGAGTGCCTCCTTACACAGGTGTCCCCAGTGGAGTGTCCATCCTTACATTGGTGTTCGCAGCAGATTCCCTCCTTACACAGGTGTCCCCAGTAGAGTCCCTCCTTACACTGGTGTCCCCAGCAGAGTCACTCCTTACACTGGTGTCCCCAGCAGAGTCCCACCTTACACAGGTGTCCCCAACAGAGACCCTTCTTACACAGGCATCCCCAGCGGAGGCCCACCTTACACAGGTGTCCCCAGCAGAGTTCCCCCTTACACTGGTGTCGCCAGCAGAGTCCCTCCTTACACAGGTGTCCCCAGAAGAGTCCTTCCTTACACAGGTGTCCCCAGCAGAGTGTCCTTCCTTACATTGGTGTCCCCAGTAGAGTCCCTCCTTAGACAGGTGTCCCCAGCACAGTCCCTCCTTACACAGGTGTCCCCAGCCGAGTCCTTCCTTACACAGGTGTCCCCAGTAGAGTTCCTGCTTACACAGGTGTCCCCTGCAGAGTGCCTCCTTACACAGGTGTCCCCAGTAGAGTCCCTCCTTACACAGGTGTCCCCAACAGAGTGCCTCCTTACACAGGTGTCCCCAGTAGAGTCCCTCCTTACACAGGTGTCCCAGGCAGAGTGTCCCTCTTCACACAGGTGTCCCCAGCAGAGTCCCTCCTTACACAGGTGACCCCAGCAGAGTGTCCATCCTTACATTGGTCTCCTCAGCAGAGTCCATCCTTACACAGGCGTCCCCAGCAGAGTCCCTCCTTACACAGGCGTCCCCAGTTGATTCCCTCCTTACACAGGTGTCCCCAGCAGAGTCCCTCTTTACAGAGGTGATCCCAGCAGAGTGTCCATCCTTACTTTGGTGTCCTCAGCTGGGTTCCTCCTTACACAGGCATCCCCAGCAGATTCCATCCTTACACAGCTGTCCCCTGCAGATTTCCTCCTTACACAGTTGTCCCCAGCAGAGTCCCTCCTTACACAGGTGTCCCCAGCAGAGTCCCCTCTTACACAGGTGTCCCCAGCAGAGGCCCTCCTTACACAGGTGTCCTCAGCAGATGCCCTCCTTACACAGGCATCCCCTGCAGAGTCCCCCCTTACACAGGTGTTGCCAGCAGAGTCCCTCCCTACACAGGTGTGCCCAGCAGATTCCCTCCTTACACAGGTGTCCCCAGCAGAGTCATTCTTTACAAAGGTGTCCCCAGTAGAGTCCCTCCTTACACAGATATCCCCAGCAGAGTCCCTCCTTACACAGGCGTCCCCAGTAGAGTCCCTCCTTACACAGGTATCCCCCCTTACACAGGTGTCCCCAGCAGAGTCCCTCCTTACACAGGTGTCCCCAGCACGGTCCCTCCTTACACAGGCATTCCCAGCAGAGCCCCTCCTTACACAGGCGTCCCCAGCAGAGTCCCTCCTTACACAGGTGTTCCCAGCAAAGTCCCTCCTTACACAGGTGTTCCCAGCAGAGTCCCTCCTTACACAGGTGTTCCCAGCAGAGTTCCTCCTTACACAGGCGTCCCCAGCAGAGTCCCTCCTTACACAGGTGTTCCCAGCAGAGTCCCTCCTTACACAGGCGTCCCCAGCAGAGTCCCTCCTTACACAGGTGTTCCCAGCAGAGTCCTTCCTTACACAGGCATCCCCAGCAGAGTCCCTCCTTACACAGGTGTTCCCAGCAGAGTTCCACCTTACACAGGCGTCCCCAGCAGAGTCCCTCCTTACACAGGTGTTCCCAGCAGAGTCCTTCCTTACACAGGTGACCCCAGCTGAGTCCCTCCTTACACAGGTGTTGTACAGAGGTCAGTAATAGTTAGGGCGGTATATAGAGGTCAGTAATAGGTAGGGAGGTGTACAGAGGTCAGTAATAGGTAGGGCGGTGTATAGAGGTCAGTAATAGGTAGGGCGGTGTATAGAGGTCAGTAATAGGTAGGGAGGTGTACAGAGGTCAGTAATAGGTAGGGCGGTGTATAGAGGTCAGTAATAGGTAGGGAGGTGTACAGAGGTCAGTAATAGATAGGGCGGTGTACAGAGGTCAGTAATAGATAGGGAGGTGTACAGAGGTCAGTAATAGGTAGGGAGGTGTACAGAGGTCAGTAATAGATAGGGTGGTGTATAGAGGTCAGTAATAGGTAGGGCGGTGTATAGAGGTCAGTAATAGGTAGGGCGGTGTATAGAGGTCAGTAATAAGTAGGGCGGTGTATAGAGGTCAGTAATAGGTAGGGAGGTGTATAGAGGTCAGTAATATGTAGGGCGGTGTATAGGGGTCAGTAATAGGTAGGGCGGTGTATAGAGGTCAGTAATAGGTAGGGCGGTGTATAGAGGTCAGTAATAGGTAGGGCGGTGTATAGAGGTCAGTAATATGTAGGGCGGTGTATAGAGGTCAGTAATAGGTAGGGCGGTGTATAGAGGTCAGTAATAGGTAGGGCGGTGTATAGAGGAGATGGTCAGGGACTGCAGGCATTGTACAGGAGATGGTCAGAGACTACAGACATAACACAGGAGACGGTCAGAGACTGCAGGCATTGTACAGGAGATGGTCAGAGACTGCAGACATAGTGCAGGAGACGGTCAGAGACTGCAGACATAGTACAGGAGATGGTCAGAGACTGCAGACATACTACAGGAGATGGTCAGAGACTGCAGACATAGTACAGGAGATGGTCAGAGACTGCAGACATACTACAGGAGATGGTCAGAGACTGCAGACATACTACAGGAGACAGTCAGAGACTGCAGACATAACACAGGAGATGGTCAGAGACTGCAGACATAATACAGGGTGTTGTAGTACATAGTACAGGTGACATGCTGGGTGTTGTAGTACATAGTACAGATGACGTGCTGAGTGTTGTAGTACATAGTACAGGTGACATGCTGGGTGTTGTAGTACATAGTACAGGTGACATGCTGGGTGTTATAGTACATTGTACAGAAGACATGCTGGGTGTTGTAGTACACTGTACAGATGACATGCTGGGTGTTGTAGTACATAGTACAGATGACATGCTGGGTGTTGTAGTACACTGTACAGATGACATGCTGGGCATTGTAGTACATGTGACATGCTGGGTGTTGTAGTACATAGCATAGATGACATGCTGGGCGTTGTAGTACAGTTGACATGCTGGGTGTTGTAGTACATAGTATAGATGACATGCTGGGCGTTGTAGTACATGTGACATGATGGGTGTTGTAGTACATTGTACAGATGACATGCTGGGTGTTGTAGTACATAGTATAGATGACATGCTGCGTGTTGTAGTACATAGTATAGATGACATGCTGGGTGTTGTAGTACACTGTACAGATGACATGCTGGGCGTTGTAGTACATGTGACATGCTGGGTGTTGTAGTACATAGTACAGATGACATGCTGGTTGTTGTAGTACACTGTACAGATGACATGCTGGGTGTTGTAGTACATAGTACAGATGACATGCTGGGTGTTGTAGTACACTGTACAGACGACATGCTGGGCATTGTAGTACATGTGACATGCTGGGTGTTGTAGTACATAGTATAGATGACATGCTGGGCGTTGTAGTACATGTGACATGCTGGGTGTTGTAGTACATAGTATAGATAACATGCTGGGCATTGTAGTACATGTGACATGCTGGGTGTTGTAGTACATTGTACAGGAGCCATGCTGGGTGTTGTAGTACATTGTACAGATGACATGCTGGGTGTTGTAGTACACTGTACAGATGACATGCTGGGCATTGTAGTACATGTGACATGCTGGGTGTTGTAGTACATAGTATAGATGACTTGCTGGGTGTTGTAGTACATGTGACACCCTGGGTGTTGTAGTACATTGTACAGATGACATGCTGGGTGTTGTAGTACACTGTACAGATGACATGCTGCGTGTTGTAGTACATAGTATAGATGACATGCTGGGTGTTGTAGTACATGTGACATCCTGGGTGTTGTAGTACATTGTACAGATGACATGCTGGGTGTTGTAGTACACTGTACAGATGACATGCTGCGTGTTGTAGTACATAGTATAGATGACATGCTGGGTGTTGTAGTACACTGTACAGATGACATGCTGGGTGTTGTAGTATATGTGACATGCTGGGTGTTGTAGTACATAGTACAGATGACATGCTGGGTGTTGTAGTACACTGTACAGATGACAGGCTGGGTGCTGTAGTACATAGTACAGATGACATGCTGGGCGTTGTAGTACATGTGACATGCTGGGTGTTGTAGTACATAGTATAGATGACATGCTGGGTGTTGTAGTACACTGTACAGACGACATGCTGGGCGTTGTAGTACATGTGACATGCTGGGTGTTGTAGTACATAGTATAGATGACATGCTGGGTGTTGTAGTACACTGTACAGATGACATGCTGGGCGTTGTAGTATATGTGACATGCTGGGTGTTGTAGTACATAGTACAGATGACATGCTGGGTGTTGTAGTACACTGTACAGACGACATGCTGGGCGTTGTAGTACATGTGACATGCTGGGTGTTGTAGTACATAGTATAGATGACATGCTGGGCATTGTAGTTCATTGTACAGATGACATGCTGGGTGTTGTAGTACATTGTACAGGAGACATGCTGGGTGTTGTAGTACATAGTATAGATGACATGCTGGGCATTGTAGTATATTGTACAGATGACATGCTGGGTGTTGTAGTACATTGTACAGATGACATGCTGGGTGTTGTAGTACACTGTACAGCTGACATCCTGGGTGTTGTAGTACATAGCATAGATGACATGCTGGGTGTTGTAGTACATTGTACAGATGACATGCTGGGTGTTGTAGTACATAGTATAGATTACATGCTGGGTGTTGTAGTACATTGTACAGGAGACATGCTGGGTGTTGTAGTACATAGTATAGATGACATGCTGGGCATTGTAGTATATTGTACAGATGACATGCTGGGTGTTGTAGTACATAGTATAGATGACATGCTGGGCGTTGTATTATATTGTACAGATGACATGCTGGGTGTTGTAGTACATTGTATAGATGACATGCTGCGTGTTGCAGTACATGTGGCATCCTGGGTGTTGTAGTACATGTGACATGCTGGGTGTTGTAGTACATGTGACATGCTGGGTGTTGTAGTACATGTGGCATCCTGGGTGTTGTAGTACATAGTATAGATGACATGCTGGGTGTTGTAGTACATAGTATAGATGACATGCTGGGTGTTGTAGTACATGTGACATCCTGGGTGTTGTAGTACATAGTACAGATGACATCCTGGGTGTTGTAGTACATAGTATAGATGACATGCTGGGCATTGTAGTATATTGTACAGATGACATGCTGGGTGTTGTAGTACATTGTATAGATGACATGCTGCGTGTTGCAGTACATGTGGCATCCTGGGTGTTGTAGTACATGTGACATGCTGGGTGTTGTAGTACATGTGACATGCTGGGTGTTGTAGTACATGTGGCATCCTGGGTGTTGTAGTACATAGTATAGATGACATGCTGGGTGTTGTAGTACATAGTATAGATGACATGCTGGGTGTTGTAGTACATGTGACATCCTGGGTGTTGTAGTACATAGTACAGATGACATCCTGGGTGTTGTAGTACATAGTATAGATGACATGCTGGGCATTGTAGTATATTGTACAGATGACATGCTGGGTGTTGTAGTACATTGTATAGATGACATGCTGCGTGTTGCAGTACATGTGGCATCCTGGGTGTTGTAGTACATGTGACATGCTGGGTGTTGTAGTACATGTGACATGCTGGGTGTTGTAGTAAATGTGGCATCCTGGGTGTTGTAGTACATAGTATAGATGACATGCTGGGTGTTGTAGTACATGTGACATCCTGGGTGTTGTAGTACATAGTATAGATGACATGCTGGGTGTTGTAGTACATAGTATAGATGACATGCTGGGTGTTGTAGTACATGTGACATGCTGCGTGTTGCAGTACATGTGGCATCCTGGGTGTTGTAGTACATAGTATAGATGACATGCTGGGTGTTGTAGTTCTCCAGCAGCTCGGTTACTGGCAGCGTTCCATCCAGGTGTTGTATAGAAATAGGTTTCCCCCATGATATCAGGGAGCGCGCAGGAGGGTGGGGGCAGTAGAAGGGAGAAGAGGAGCTGAAGCTGGGTGGGCGGAGATAGGAGGAGCTGGGCAGCGGGGCGGAGTTCCGAGCGCTGCCGAGTAGGGTTGCCACATCATCCCTTTAATCCAGGACACATATTAATTGCACAGGTTCTGTCGCTGGTTTAGGTGGTAATTAAACTCACTTGGTGCCTTATCTGCATTAAATTAGCCTCAGAACATCCTGTGTAATTCATATGTGCCCTGGATTAAAGGGATGATGTGGCAACCTTACTGCCGAGTGCCCGGGGAAACCAATTTCGGCACAACACCGGAACGCACCAACTTCAACGCCACCAAGACTCAGCGGCTCACCAGCGCCTCCTACTTCCCTCCTGGGTAGCGATGTCCAGTTCATGAACGAGCAGCTTAGGTCATGTGATCCTAGAGTGAGAACTCAGCCCCTCCCTGCAACCAATCAGAGATCTCACAGCACACCGACTCAAAGAACTGGATGGATAGACAGCTCACGGTTCAGTTCATCAGTTCAGTTCACCAGTACATGGAGTTAAAGCGGAGTTCCACCTTTCCTTAGGTTTATTAACCACTTAAGGACCGGAAGGATTTCCAGCTTTAGGACCGGAGCCCTTTTTGCGATTCGGCGCTGCGTCGCTTTAACTGACAATTGCGCGGTCGTGCGGCGTTGCCAGGAATTCACCAATTATTTGGATTCCTTTCCACCTTGAGGCGAAATTGAGGTACATGACCACTTGACTTGACTACTTGACTTGGCACTCGACAGATAGGTAGGTCAAGAAACTCAGCCACACGACACTCTAGAGACTAACCAACGTCCCTCCCCGACTCAAGAGTGAGATCCTAGTGTACTGGATTCGACGAGCAAGTACTTGACCTGTAGCGATGGGTCCTCCCTTCATCCTCCGCGACCACTCGGCGACTCAGAACCACCGCAACTTCAACCACGCAAGGCCACAACACGGCTTTAACCAAAGGGGCCCGTG
>BLSH010478966.1:80748-101477 GCA_018402905.1 Glandirana rugosa | reverse complement strand
AAAAGTGCCCCCACCAGTGATACTGCCTGCAAAAGTGCCCCCACCTATGATACTGGCTGCAAAAGTGCCCCCACCAGTGATACTGGCTGCAAAAGTGCCCCCACATGTGTTATTGGCTGCAAAAGTGCCCCCACCAGTGATACTGGCTGCAAAAGTGCCTCCACCTATGATACTGGCTGCAAAAGTGCCCCCACCTGTGATACTGGCTGCAAAAGTGCCCCCACCTGTGATACTGGCTGCAAAAGTGCCCCCACCTGTGTTATTGCCTGCAAAAGTGCCCCTACCTGTGATATTGGCTGTAAAAGTGCCCCAACCTGTGATACTGTCTGCAAAAGTGCCCCCCACCTGTGATACTGGCTGCAAAAGTGCCCCCATCTGTGTTATTGGCTGCAAAGTGTCCCCACCTGGGCGCACACACATAGTCTGATTGGCTGCCCTGAGCCTGCGGCTTGGTGTGATCGGATGCGGTGGCTGGGGGCGGGTCACAGTGGCTGCGGACGTGACTCCCGCTCCCACAGAGACCCTGATCGGTGACCGACAGACTGATGGGGACAGCCGCTCTCCACATGCCGCTCTCTGCAGACTGACAGCCACTCTCTGCATGTGGAATTCTGCAACACTCCTACCAGCCTATTAGATGGGGTAAGTGCAGGACTTGTCCCGACTTCGGGGGGGGGGGTCTCTGCAATGTACCCCACCTGTGTTACTGGCTGCAAAAGTGCAAAAGTGCCCCCATCTGTGTTACTGGCTGCAAAAGTGCCCCCACCTGTGATACTGGCTGCAAAAGTGACCCCACCTGTGTTATTGGCTGTAAAAGTGCCCACACCTTTGGTACTGGCTGAAAAAATGCCCCTACCGGTGATACTGGCTGCAAAAGTGCCCCCACCAGTGATACTGGCTGCAAAAGTGCCCCCACCTGTGATACTGGCTGCAAAAGTGTCCCCACCTGTGATACAGGCTGCAAAAGTGCCCCCACCTGTGTTACTGGCTGCAAAAGTGCCCTCATCTGTGATACTGGCTGCAAAAGTGCCCCCACCTGTCATCCTGGCTGCAAAAGTGCCCCCACCTGTGATACTAGCTGCAAAAGTGCCCCCACCTGTGTTATTGGCTGCAAAGTGCCCCCACCTGTGATACTGGCTGCAAAAGTGCCCCCATCTGTGATATTGGCTGAAAAAGGGCCCCCATCTGTGTTATTGGCTGCAAAGTGCCCCCACCTGGGATACTGGCTGCAAAAGTGCCCCCACCTATGTTACTGGCTGCAAAAGTGCCCCCACCTGTGATACTGGCTGCAAAAGTGCCCCCACATGTGTTATTGGCGGCAAAAGTGCCTCCACCAGTGATACTGGCTGCAAAAGTGCCCCCACCTGTGATACTGGCTGCAAAAGTGCCTCCACCTGTGCTACTGGCTGCAAAAGTGCCCCCACCTGTGGTACTGGCTGCAAAAGTGCCCCCACCTGTGATATTGGCTGCAAAAGTGCCCCAGTGTCCACACCTGTGTTACTGGCTGCAAAAGTGCCCCCACCTGTGATACTGGCTGCAAAAGTGCCCCCACCTGTGATACTAGCTGCAAAAGTGCCCCCACATGTGTTATTGGCTGCAAAAGTGCCTCCACCAGTGATACTGGCTGCAAAAGTGCCCCCACCTGTGATGCTGGCTGCAAACGTGCCTCCACCTGTGCTACTGGCTGCAAAAGTGCCCCCACCTGTGGTACTGGCTGCAAAAGTGCCCCCACCTGTGATATTGGCTGCAAACGTGCCCCAGTGTCCCCACCTGTGTTACTGGCTGTAAAAGTGCCCCCACCTGTGATACTGGCTGCAAAAGTGCCCCCACCTGTGTTATTGGCTGCAAAAGTGCCCCCACCTGTGTTATTGGCTGCAAAAGTGCCCCCACCTGTGTTATTGGCTGAAAAAGTGCCCCCACCTGTGTTATTGGCTGCAAAGTGAACCCACCTGTGTTACTTGCTGCAAAAGTGCCCCCACCTGTGATACTGGCTTCAAAAGTACCCCCACCAGTGATACTGGCTGCAAAAGTACCCCCACCTGTGATACTGGCTGCAAAAGTGCCCCCACCTGTGATACTGGCTGCAAAAGTGCCCCCACCTGTGTTATTGGCTGCAAAGTGCCCCCACCTGTGTTATTGGCTGCAAAAGTGCTCCCACCTGTGTTACTGGCTGTAAAAGTGCCCCCACCTGTGATACTGGCTGCAAAAGTGCCCCCGCCTGTGTTATTGGCTGCAAAAGTGCTCCCACCTGTGATACTGGCTGCAAAAGGGCTCCCACCCGTGTTATTGGCTGCAAAAGTGCCCCCACCTGTGATACTGGCTGCAAAAGTGCCTGCACCTGTGATACTGGCTGCAAAAGTGCCCCCACCTGTGTTATTGACTGCAAAAGTGCCCCCACCTGTGATATTGGCTGCAAAAGTGCCCCCACCTGTGTTATTTGCTGCAAAGTGCCCCCACTTGTGTTATTGGCTGCAAAGTGCCCCCACCTGTTATACTGGCTGCAGTTTGCCCCCACCTGTGATATTGACTGCAATTTACCCCACCTGTGATACTGGCTGCAATTAACCCCCACCTGTGATATTGGCTGCAATTTGCCCCACCTGTGATATTGGCTGCAATTTACCCCACCTATGATACTGGCTGCTATATAACCCTACCTGTGATATTGGCTGCAATTTATCCCACCTGTGATGCTGGGGCTGTATACTGTGTCCTGTGATGCTGAGCTGTATACTGTGTCCTGTGATGCTGGGGCTGTAAACTGTGTCCTGTGAAGCTGAGCTGTATACTGTGTCCTGTGATGCTGAGCTGTATACTGTGTCATGTGATGCCGAGCTGTATACTGTGCCCCTGTGATGCTGAGCTGTATACTGTGTCCTGTGATACTGAGCTGTATACTGTGTCCTGTGATGCTGAGCTGTATACTGTGTCATGTGATGCTGAGCTGTATACTGTGCCCTGTGATGCTGAGCTGTATACTGTGTCCTGTGATGCTGAGCTGTATACTGTGTCCTGTGATGCTGAGCTGTGTACTCCTGACACAGTATGTGGAATACAGGGGGCGGAGTGGGTGGATTCTATAAGGGGTGGGGCTTATTAGAGGTAGGAGGGGTCAAAAAGGAAGGACGGGGCCTGGCGCCCCCCATCCTAAAACTTCCCCAGCCGCCACTGAATGGCACAGTCGAAGAACCTGTGAACAGGAAGCACTTTAGCTGATTTCTTGCAGAAGACATCCTGGAAATTACTATATGCAGCGGGAAGAGCAGAAGAAACTGAGGTGGTGGAAACAGGAAGTCTCTCTTTAGGAGCAACCTTGAGTAGGCAGGATGAGGAACAGGAGGAACCCCAAGCCAGTATCTACTCGAAAGTCCACTCAATGTGTTGGGAATGGAGCTGCACCCAGGGAAGGCCCAATACAATGGGGGTTGAGGCCTTAGGTAGTACAAGGAAGGATATCTCCTCCTGGGGGAGTACTCCAACCGACATCTTAACCGGAAGGGTCTGGAAGCGGATAGGCCCTCCTGGAAGAACAGTGCCATAGATCGCTAAGAGCACCAATGGAGTGGCGAGGGGCGAAAGGGTAAGCTTCAAGGAGGATGCAGTTTTCCAGTCCATAAAGTTGCCGGCAGCTCCAGAATCCAAATATGCCAAGACTGAATAGGGAGAAGCGCCGACATGCAGGAACACTGACAGGAGTAGACGTGAAGGTGATGTTTCTGGATCCAATACTCCACCTTCCAGATGTATTAGACCCAAGCGTTTCCCAGAAGCAGTGAGCAAGTGCCACGAAAATGACCTTTGCCCCCACAGTAGAGACACAGAGTTCTACTCCTAGCACGTTCCTCTGGAGATAGCCTGGTCCGGCCCAGCTGCATAGGTTCCTCAGCTGGCAGGGGATGCTCCATGGGTCACATAGAGGGGAGCTCAGGCTGACTAGGGGCCAAGGGGTGCTGGCGTCTCTTTTTCTAGTGTCCTCTACTGGAAGCAAATGTCTATCTGGTTATCGCGTCGTCCAGATCAGTGGGGTTGGTTCTACCGATTAATTCGTCCTTCACTCTGTCAGAGAGGCCCTGTAAGAAGGTTGCAACTTAGGCCTCATTGTTGCAGTTCAGCTCAGCAGACAGAATCCAAAAATGGAGGGCATACTGGCCCTCAGAAAAAGACTACTGCTGGAGGCGTGAAAGGCCGCTGAAGAGACACAACCTGGTTCTTCGAAGATGTTCTGAAAGAGTTTCAATAAACTAGACAGAATAGAAACCACGGGTCACTCTTCTCCCACAGAGGGGTAACCCAGGCTAAAGCCTCGTTTGACAGGAGAGAAATAATGTAGGTCACCTTCGCCCGATCAGACGGGAAGTTTTGGGGCTGAAGCTCAAAATGAATGGTGCACTAGCTAAGGAATCCCCTGCAGGACTTAGAGTCCCCAGAATAGTGGGACGGAGCCAGTAACCGCAAAGGGTTCATGGCTGCGAGCGTAACTGGAACAGATACGGCCACAGGTTGCAGTTGAGGTTGTTGAACCGGAGGTCCTAAGGAGGACTGAAGCTGCTCAAAGCGGCAAGCCAGATCCTGAAGGAATTGCATCAACTGGATCTGACTAGACTCCTGGGTCACAAGTCTGCGGACTATGTCCTGCAGCGAATCATCGGCGGGTAGCGGCACATCAGCCAGGTCCATGGCCGATCAAACTGGGGTCAGGTGACAGGTGCGCACCGCTGGGGTGCGAATCGCACCGAGGGTTGTGAAGCGCACCGCTAAGGTTGTGGACCTATAGCTGGCTGCTGCTAATGAGTTCTGGCTCGTACGGGAAGAACGAACCCTGGAGCACGGACAATGGAACACAGGAAGCTAGTGCATCGTTTTCCCCAGGGAGTCTAAGAGCCAGTAGGTATTCGTCAGAGCCTCTGGTGGTGAAGATGGATTTGGCTGCAACTGGATCCAGCTCGCGGATCCAGTTGCAGGAAGCAGCAGCGCAGGAACAGCAAAGGACAGTCAGCAGTCTAGCAAAGGGTCAGGGCCACTAGCAGACAGGAGAAACAGAGAACAAGCTAAAGATTGGAGCATCAGGCAAGCAGGGATAAACAGAGAACAAGCTGAAGATCGGGGTATCAGGCAGGCAGGGATAGTCAGAACAAGCCAAAGATCAGAAAATGGAAATAGACACAGAGCATACAACAGGAACAACCCCACACAAAGCCAAACACACACAACTTTGATCGGCAAGGAGGCTTTGCAGCACATGGTCTAATATGGTGTTTGCTTAATTTGAGGCTGGGGTGGAGTTCACTGAGAGGAGATTACTTAGCCCACAGGTGGTGATGTGAACGGCCTGACACAACCAAGAGGTAAGCAAACAGACAGGACATGAATGACTATGAGTTCATGACACAGCTAAAAGGTCCAGACTACAGAATAGTGTCCATTGGTTTTTGCTGTTAGTAAATAGTTTGTGAGTTTCAGGAGAGTAGTTTCTTTGGAGTGTTGAGGAAAAATCCAGACTGAATGGGATTGAGAAGGTTATTCTTAATGAGGTGGTCACTCAGTTGGTGGTAGACCAGGTCTTCACAGGGTATGGAGGAAAAGGGGAGCAGGGAGATGGAGTGTAGGTTGTTAAGATTGGTGAGGTTCAAGGAAGGCTTTTTAAGTACAGAGGTGACTAGTGCATGTTTTAGAGAGTGAGGGAAGATGCCAGAAGAGAGGGAGAGATTGAAGATGTGGGTTAGGGAGTGTAGGATAGAGTCAGAAAAAAAGAATGCTGATTTTTACATGTAGGACACCCGCTGACACCTACCAGCATCCAATTCTTTCCTGTCAGCCAAAAACAGATGGATGGGGTGATCCATTCTATTCCTCATTCATCTGGCGGATCGGATCGCATGACAGTCAGATGAAAATGGACAGGCTGTCCATTTCCATCCCACCACCCCATAGAGATCAGCAGAGGGATCCCCTTCTGAGCAGAAGGGTGTGCTTTACAGGGTCCATCCCATGTAGAAGTAGCCTGACTGATCTTGTATCCTCTGTAATATTCTGCAGGCAGCCTGTAGTTTGAGGGAGTTGCTGGTCCCTCGCCCACCCCCCATGGCTCTGTTCTCTGCACAGGCTATATGCAGCAGGGTAATAATCATGTGATAACAGTGATAATGTAAGCTGCTGTACCTTTTGTGGCTATTGAGCAATAATTTGAAGGAAATTTATTCTCACAGCATACACTTGCATTTAAAACATCATCAGTATTATAACTGAATTACATACAATAGTAATTTTAGTAATTTTTGACAATCCAATATAAGCTTACTATAAAATCTCCTTTCATGTTGCAATTGCTGCCGGTCTGCTTGTCATCTCTCTCCACAATTTCCTGGATTTCCAGCATGCTTTGCAGCATCTCCTCTGCTGTTTGCTTTCCATTGCTAAGGACTACACAACCATGTATGGCCTGCCTAAAGCCCGTACACACAGGCCGAATGTTGGGAGACAACGACGTTCAAAAATAAAACAGCCAACATTCAGCCCATGTGTATATCGGTCTGTTCGGCAGAAGTTCGGCCGGCTTCTGTCGGACATGCGTGCTGCATCCGACCGACTCCCAATCAGTGCTCTCAGCCAATTGCAAAGAGCACTGATCAGAGAGTTCTGGCGGGGGGGCTGTCCCACTGTCAGAACACAACAGCTCAGCGGGAGAGATCGCTGAACTAACCTCACTAGGTTGCACCGAAAAAAAAACTGTGAAGGCCCGTACACATGGTCCGTTGGTTGGTCAACAACGGTCGTCTAACAGCCTGTTGGCCAAAAGTGCGATCGTGTGCATTCTACAGCTGATTTCCAATCGTTGTCCAACAGAAGTTGGACAACAAGACTTGAAAACTTGTGTTGGGCAACAAGGAGTTGACCGATTGTTGGCTCATGTACAGAAGTTGACCAACCAAAAGTTGGAAGTGCAAACACGCATGCTTGGAATCCAGGAAGTGTTCGGTCGTGTAACCTGTGTTCGTAATTCACAAATCACATTCACCTAAACTTCCTCGTTATACGCTCGGAACAAGTCACTACGTTCGGCTTTGTTGGCCAATTACTTGATTCACATTAGTACGCTAGACCAAACCGCCATCGTCCAATTTGGACAAAAGTTCGACGTTCGGTTGACCAACCATTGGCTTGTGTGTACGAGGCTTTAGAGTGTACCTGGCTTAAGTCTGATTGGGTCCAAAGTGTTTTCCTTTGATTTTACACTGAACTGCAGCGCATGGATGTGAACCATAGGAAATATTTGGATTTCTACTTGAAATGCATTTTCATGCTGCAACAGACAAGTGTTAATAGGCCCTAACTCTTTGCGACATATTCAAAACTAAAAAAAAACACAAAAAATCAAAAAACTGTTTGCTTTAAGTTGACTTTTAAATAAATCTGAGATGGAAAGTTTCCTTAATGATGTGTCACATTCCATTCAATACATACTTGCCCAATATCTTCTCCAGAACACAAAGGAATAAATACAATAAGCAGAGTTAAATAGATACAGAATAGGATTATCTCAAGCATCCCACTGCTCAGTGGAAGACAATGCTCCTTAATCTTCCTTCCCTAACTACCAGTCGGGGGGGGGGGGACATGGGTCTGATTTGTGTGCGTTGTGTTTTCATTTTGGTCCTAGGCATCATCTGTCTTCCCTTCCCTTTCACACTGTCTGTGTGCTGGAGCTGCAGGCGTTCTCCGCTCCTCCTCCTGCCTGACATTTACTGAATGTCTGGGAAAGATCAGTGTATAATGCAGATGGCAGCAAGGAAGCCTGACAACTACTTGCACTGCAATGATTTAAAACTGCAGAGGACATGATGAATGGATGTCAGGAGGTTCTTTGTGGTACCTGTACCCGAGCGAGCTATGCAATAATGCCATTTCATTCCATTAATTCAAGATGCTTAAAAATTACCTAAAATCTTTTGAAGTGCTTCAATATATAATATGGAAGTGTAAAAAGTACCACTAAAGGCAAAACTTTGTGGAGTAGAGAGATATTAGAGCACCTGTCAGGTTTTTATTGATGCCTGAGCCCATTAGGCAGATTAACCCTCTCTATTTATCCTTTAGAACACTATCACTGAGAGTGAAAGTGGAAGAAAATCCCAAATTTGTGTGACGCTAAACCAGGAGGCAGGGGTTGGGGGAACAGAGGTGGTGCTATTCTTGTCTAGGCATGGAAAGAGGAAATGAGAGCAAGGTACCACTACAAAAATGTACTTACTTCCCGGAAAAAACAACTGCCATTTCATATTTTATAACTTTTCTATTAGAACTAAGTGAAATTAGGGGAGTAACATCTTATGGTCCGTACACGCGATCCGAAAATGGGACGAAAAATCCCGCATTCGATACGGCTCATTAGTACAGAGCTTTCGAGAGCCGATCAAGACAGTTCATCCGATGTTATGTGATCGGACAAAGACAAAAACTTTTCTCGTACGATACCAGAAACGATTTTCGTTTAGTACAGTTGTCGTCCAAAAATACAATACAAATACACTACAACTCATTACATCACTTACCATATGAGCTCCCAGAGTTGGGGGAGAATAAGTCATAAAATATAGAATGTAGTATTATGATTGTGTGGAGAGATATATATCCTGGAAATGGCTGGACCGTACTGTATCTATAGAGGTTTGGCCGAAGAGCATAGATGAACAGCCAAGTTGCTGCTCAGAACCAAACACCGCTGTGGACCTGTGCACCTGATATGCTGCACTTTACCATCTAGCACTCCTAGTTGGCTTGTAGCCTCGCCCGTGTCTGGTCCCTCTTCTCTCCTTTCCTTAGACCCATATGGATGGTGGGAACCTGCCCTAGGTGGGCTTGAGCTAAACGCACTGCTACTCCGACATTCCCAGTTGGGCCTTCCTTCTTCTCCCTCTCCGGGTTCAACCCTGAGTGGCTACACTCCGAAAGTTGCAACTTGGCCGTTCATCTATGCTCTTCGGCCAAACCTCTATAGATACAGTACGGTCCAGCCATTTCCAGGATATATATCTCTCCATACAATCATAATACTACATTCTATATTTTATGACTTATTCTCCCCCAACTCTGGGAGCTCATATGGTGATCTGTTTGATCTACCTACCCGCAAAAGAACTCCTCCTGCATCACACTCAGCATCCCTGAAGAAGAACTCACTATTACTATCTCGAAATGTGTTGGATGCTTGAATGTTTTGCAGTTCTTTCCACTCCAGGGGGTCCACGATTACACCATATGTCTTTGTTTAGTGTCTTTTATCATGTCCTGTCCATGTGGTCCATCAGTTCTTTTTAACGTTTGAGTCATTGTTTCAGACTCTTTTATTCTGTATACAAGTATATTGATAAATTATATATTTTACTATTCAAGGTGATTGTGTGTAGCCAATCTGTGTTCGCCTCAAAGTCCCTTTTGTTGGAGGGTCTACAATTTTGCAATTAGATTTTTAGGTTCAGTCTGCAAGCTGAAAATTCTTCCATCCATGCTATATAGTGTGAATGGACAAATCTCCTGCTGTGGCTGTAGCATTCTGACATCTGTTTGGCTGACAATTTCCTGTCCCGCTCCGATTTCAATCAAAGGATGTCAGATGGAAGGGTGGCAACAGAATTACCCACTAAGCAAATTTTGTTAATTTTGTCAAGAACCAGCTGATATGAACATCATCAACACCAGCTTGAAAGTGGTAGTGGCGTTATTTTGTATTACTTCTTCTCCAGGCTAACACATATGTTAAAGTGCAAAATAAACTGCAAATATTGCATGAAATGACAACAATCAGCACTTTTGTAATACAGTTTTATTGGTGTGCTTGCAGAATATTTAGGTTCTAAAATAAGTCTCAGTAGTTTTCTATTCAGGATTGCACACAATAATTTTTTCTCCTTTATTGAAATTATACTTGTACTGTTGAAAATGCAGTAGTTTTGTTGCACTGTGATAACTTTATAAGATTAATCGGCTTCACAGAGTATAAAGGCCTGGTAATTAATCACATCTGGGCAAGATCTCTGTTTGTTTTTCTGCTTTCATGTGATTAATCTGACCAGATTAATCAGTGTTATACTAAAACACGTGATTCTGCCCCTTTATGAATGATTCCGGTATTTCTCCACCTTTTGCTCTGAAATGAACTGCGGTATTTATCCATAACTTATGGACAATGATCAGCTGTCATCTGGTTAAATTTTCAGATGTTAAGTGATGAGAATTTTTTTAATAAAGCGGACACCTAGAAAAGACTTTGCTAAATTTACCATCAAACAGCCAGATCCCATTACTAAATTCTCAGCCCTCAGACATACGTATCTTTGTAATTTATGATGAGGTATTTAAACACAGTTTTTTTTATTTTTTTTTACAATATTGGACTTATTCAGTAAGATAAATCATAATATTGAAAGTGCAATAACCTATAGCAATCATTTATTATACAACTGGACTGAATTCAGTTACAGTATACAGGGCCACTGATAGAGATACAGTCAGTCCTTCTGTACCAGGCCTGCATCAAAATGTCCTGTGTGGGTACAGTTGCCTGCTTACAGAGAGGCCGGGCCACAGGAGGTGGTCCCATATCATATCTGTCCAATGGGAGACTGCAGTGGCAATAGAGATACCCAAGGTGCCATCAGTCAATAAGATTCTGGTGAGCATGGCCTTAGGAGCAAGTAACTTACAAAGAGGTCCGAGCTGTGGAGAGCATTTGGAGAAGGCTAGGGGAAGTGAATAATATTGTGCTGAAAGTGGGTGAAAGGGCAGCTGGGGATTGGGGCTAGGGGGGTAGCAGGTTTTAAAAGGTGCTGACTGGAGTTGAGCGGACACCTGGATGTTCGGGTTCGGCCGAACTTTGCGAAAAAGTTCGTGTTCGATACCGAACTTGACCCGAACTTGACCCCCAACCCCGAACCCCATTGAAGTCAATGGGGACACAAACTTGTTGGCACAAAAATGGCTGTAAAAAGTCCTGGCAAGTGCTAGAGGGCTGCAAAAGGAAGTAAAATGGGGGTAAGAGTAGGACAAGTGACATACAAAAAAAATGTGGATAGGGAAAATAACTTAAAATCAAATAAAAAGAAATAAAAATGGGAAGGGGGGGTGGAGGTGGAGTAGGAGCCTAGAGGTTGACTAGGCCGTGACAGTGGCAGTGTAGGTGGAAGTAGAACAATAATCTGTCCCTTACAGCAACAGCAGGAACCTGACCCTATAGGAGTAGGCGATGATTTTAGAACAGGGATATGCAATTAGCGGACCTCCAGATGTTGCAGAACTACAAGTCCCATGAGGCATAGCAAGCCTCTGACAGCCACAAGCATGACACCCAGAGGCAGAGGCATGATGGGACTTGTAGTTTTGCAACAGCTGGAGGTACGCTAATTGCTTATCCCTGTTTTAGAACAATAATCTGTCCCTTACAGCAACAGCAGGAACCTGACCCTATAGGAGTAGGCGATGATTTTAGAACAATAATCTGTCCCTTACAGCAACAGCAGGAACCTGACCCTATAGGAGTTGGCGATGATTTTAGAACAATAATCCGTCCCTTACAGCAACAGCAGGAACCTGACCCTATAGGAGTAGGCAAGGATTTTAGAACAATAATCTGTCCCTTACAGCAACAGCAGGAACCTGACCCTATAGAACTAGGAGATGATTTTAGAACAATAATCTGTCCCTCAAAGAATTAGACTCTACCTAGTCCAGAATCAGATCGTTCTGTAATGCAGGATGAGATCTGCAATCTGTCCCTCAAAGCAGTAGTAGTAGTAATCTCTACCTAGTCCAGAATCAGATCGTTCTGTAATGCAGGATGAGATGTTATTATATCTGCAATCTGTCCCTCACAGCGCCGGCAGCATCCTCTCCCTACACTAGCCTGAGAGCATGTGACATGCAGCACTACGTGACTCCAGCTTATACAGAGGCTGGGTCACATGATGCACTGGCCAATCACAGCCATGCCATTTGTAGGCATGGCTGTGATGGCTTCTATGGGCGAACCAGTGAAACGCTTGTTGATTGGCTGCCCTGCAGCTATTCAACAGGCGGAATCAAATACCTGAACCCGAACTTTTTTCAAATGTCCGGGTTCGGGACCGGGTCACGGACACCCCAAAGTTCAGTACGGACCCGAAATTTACAGTTCGGATTCACTCAACTCTAGCGCTGACTAACAAAAAGTCTACAGGGTTATAAAGCAGTTGGCAGTTTTCTCATGCCTATAATGCTGATCTGTGTGTGTACTTCTGACCTTTGCACTCTGTGTTGCATACTACTGACTCCTGCACTCTGCAACTTACTTTGAGTTACATACTACTGCTCACTGCACTCTGTGTTACGTGCGTCTGACCTCTGCACTGTGTGTTACCGCTGACCTCTGAATTACATACCACCAGGGTTTATATTTCTGGTGGAATGTGCTGGGCCAGAGACAGTGTGGAAGGCATTGGGAGCAAAGCCCCCGGCCATGGAGTGATCATACTTCGGGGCACGCAGGCAATACAGCTCAGCTGCAGTCTGAGAGAGTGGAATATGAGTGATCTGCACTCTGCTCTGCCTCTCCCTGCAGACTGGAAGCTCATTTGGCACAAGTGAAGCTTGCCAGAATGATCATGTGGATAGTTAGCTAGCCTGTCTTCCTCTTTACTGACTACTTTGCTAACTGTGCTTGCTGTAGTGCTAGTGTTTACTGTGGCCTGACTCTGGAGACAAGTTTCTAGACTTTCTTGGAAAATTAATTGGCAATGCTGCTGATTGTGACAGTGCCCTATCTCTTTGCTGGACTGGGCTGTCTCTTTGCCTGATTGGGCAGTCTCTTTGCTGGATTGGGCTATGTCTTTGCCCGATTGGGCTATTTGTTTGCTGGATGGGGCTGTCTCTTTGCTGGATTAGGCTATTTGTTTGCTGGATGGACCTGTCTCTTTCCTGGACTGGGCTGTCTGTTTGCTGGTTTGGCTATCCGTTTGCTGGATGGAGATATTTCTTTCTTGATATGGGCCTGTCTCTCTGCTGAATATGAGCCTATCTCTTTGCTGGATATGGGGATGCCTTTTCCTGGATATGAGTGTCTCTCTTTGCTGGATATGGGGCTGTCTCTTTCTGGATATGGGGCTGTCTTTTGTTGGATATGAGCCTATCTCTTTGCAGAATATGGGGCCGTCTCTTTACTGGATATGGGGCTGTCTCTTTCTGGATATGAGCCTATCTCTTTGCTGGATATGAGGCTGTCTCTATGCTGAATATGGGGCTGTCTCTTTGCTGGATATGGGGTGTCTCTTTGCTGGATATGGGGATGTCTCTTTGATGGACATGTGGCTGTCTCTTGCTGGATCTTTTTTTAATTGCTCTAGCTTCTTTCAGAAGTAGGGAGTCCCATTTGCTGCTGCACCCCCCCCCCCACACACACACACAGACACTAAGCCATAGTGGGACAGCTTACAAAAAAGCATAACTGTCCCAGCAAATTTGGGACACTAAAGAGGGCAGGCTTTAACACCCACACCCTGCACATATGCATTCATGGAATGCAGAGATTTCTGCATAGATAGCACACTCGCAGCTCTACCGGGGGTAAAGACCCTGATAAAGGGCGGGAAGGGGTTAAGCATAACTAATATATAGCAAAATAAAGGGACAGTATTGTAGACATGTGCTCCCTCGAGAGTGGCTGATAGTTGTGGTCCACCTGCCCGCTGCCCTCAATCACACGAATTCCACACATCCAAAGTCACTGGCCGGTACTTTGTTTTGTTGTTTTATTTAGGGGTTTGAACGTGGATAGGAATTAGGAATGACTGTGGGATGCCCAGTAATTGAACATAGGACCTACTATATACACCTCCGGTATATACACTTCTTCTCCTTCAGCACACTACTTGCTGACCATTACTCTTCTCCTTTACTTCTCTCCAGCACACTCCTCTCTGACTGTTACACTTGTTCCCCTGGTCTGAAGGGAAATTTATCAGACCTCCATGACACTTCCTCTTCACCACAGCTAGCACATGGTGAGGCCTGCTGCAGCCGCTTGCAAGGTCTCAGAACCACCCTTTGTAGGTAAAAATCACAGGTTTCCTTCACTGAAACCATGGACCCTCTTTTGTGTAGCTAAATACGTTGGTGCTAGCTGGGCCTTTAATGGACTACAACTCCTAGCCCATCCTTCTCCCAGACCCATCCGGTCTGTCCTGCAGTCTAATGGCTCTCCTTCCCCTCAGTTGGTTCCCACTGACTTCTACAGATTGCTCTCTCTCTTCCCAGACTGTCTCAGCATTTTCATCCAACTCCAAGGGGCCACCACTAACCGACTTTATGGTGGATTCTTTAAAGGGCCTCCTTCCATGTAGACCTCAGCTGCTCTCCTGCTTTTCCTGTGCCACACCGGGAGCCAACTCCTGCTCCTGGCTGCACCCAAGCCCCAGGCCCCAGGTTCACCCCCTCAGAGAGGGGGATCACCCCGGGGCAAGGCCTGATCTGCAGCTCCTGACTACATCCTCACTCTGTCACCTGAAGTCTCCTGCCAACAGCTGGCAGATAGCTGTATTTAAGGAGGCCTGCCCCTGAGCACCCAGCTTGTGGATTGGTCAGGGCTCCTTGTCATACATCAGGAAGTGGCAACTCCTCATCCATCCCCCTTCTAGAGCTTTCCAAGCTCAAGGGGATAAATCTCCAAGGAGTGTACCTTCCCTCCATCTTCAGCCCCACCCCTGAGCCACTCCCAGCCCAGATCAAAACATTCAGGCCTGCACCTACAGTAAGGCCTGACTAATTTTTTCCTCTCCTAACAAAAATCTACAAAAGTAAAAGCACCTACACTATGGGGGCGCTACACTATGAATACCTATCAAACAATAACAGCATAGGAAAACCATACAGAAATATTCTAACTACATTAGTCACTTGTTTTCTCCTTGCCAATGCAAACATATGCAAATAAGCTGGTGTATGACCCTCCCATAGCAGGTGACCCATCTCCAGTCTGATCTCAGGCCTGATAAATAACACTTTCTGGGCAAAATTGCTAGTTAACAAAGACCCTGCTTAGCTGGTCTGATGATTCATAAACCTCTGCCACAATGCACAGTCAGGCAGGTGATGCCACTATTTCCTGTTGCAACTTTCTTTGTGACCCGCCTACTCATTTAACTATTAAAGTGTATCATCACACCACTGAAATTACTTGTTGCCGGCTTCCTAAGTCACTGGATTTTAGTGGGTCAGCATAACTGCCAGGCAGCCAGTATTTTTATACAAAGGCCAGCAATAGTCATCCATGTGTCCCTGTCATGCTGGGTTTATTTATTGTCCCTGGCACTGGAGTTTTGAGCTGTTCTCTCTATAATTTGATGTTGTATAAATAAAATCTATGAAATGTAGGTGAAAGTGCTAAATCTGATTCCTCTTATTTATTGCAGATGAAGACGGAATTTACTGCAGACACAACTCACACGGCAGACCTACCCAGTGAGGGAGATAAAATCTGACATTCACATTGAGACACTACCAGAATGTGACGTTCACATTGAGACCTCAGCAGAATGTGATGTCCACATTGAGACTCCACCCGAACGTGACATTGACATTGATAGACTAGGGCTGCAACAATTAATTGACATAATCAATTATAATCGATTATGAAATTAGTTGTCAACTATTTTCATAATCGATTCGTTGGTCAGCCTATTAGTTTGTCTGCATACAGAATGCATTATTTGTTTACATGCCAGAAAATAAAGTCAGTAGCGTAGCGGGGGAGGGCAGTTGGGTCAGTTGCCTCGGGCACAACATTTAGAGAGGCGCAGAATTACGAGTATGTTGTGGTTACTATTTTGAATTTTAGATGAACCCTATGAAGGGTAGGGGAAGCCAGTGAAGAAATTGGCAGAGAGAAGCAGCAGTCAGGATAGACTATGGGGGTAGCCTGTGTAAAGGTAGGCCAGTGAAGAGGAAGTTTCAGTAGTCAAATAACCAAGGAGTGAATAACTTGTTTTGTGGTGTTGTTAGTCAGGAAGGGGAGAATTCTGGAAATGTTACGAAGGTTAAGTCGGCAAGATTTAGCCAGTGATTGGATGCGGGGGCTGAAGGAGAGGTCAGAGTCTATGGTTACACCCAGCATCCTGGCCTGTGTGAAGGGACCAAAATTTGTGGTGTGAAATAATGTTGTCATGAAATGTAAAATAAAATTATTTTTTTATTTATAAGTTAAATAAAAATTGTGATATCTGAGTCTGATGATATGTACTAGATTCAACCTCTAATAGTATATACATCTTTTCTACCTTTTATTCTCAGAGTGGATTAGATATTTTGTTCCCTGACCATAAAGCTGGTTATTTATATTTACCACTGCATATAGATTGTCTCGGGCCTGGTGGTGGAGTCTGTCTTGTGCAGGGAACAACCGCTCTTGCGCCCCCCATTCAAGGACCCCTGGTAGAGAAGACAGGAAGTCCAAGCGTGCGGGATGGCATGAGGGCTGGATGGTCACTGGTGATGCTGTGATGATCCAGATGGTCGTGCAGATCAGAGGGATGGTCATGCAGGCTGGGTCGGCAACGGGCAGGCTGTGCGGTACAGATGGGTCAGGCAGAAGAGTGGTCAAGTCCAAGCAAGGTTCATTATCAGGCTGGCAGCAGAAGTACAGGAGGATCAGCCAATCGGATGGTCGTGGAAAGTCGGGGTGGGTGCAGGCAGCAGATCAGCAGGTCAAGTCAGGCCGGGTCAGGAAACAGCAGCATTGGAACAGAGGGTTGAGCTGAGGCTCACAGGTCACAGACACTGTAGAACGGACAGCACTTGCTGCTGGGTCCCGCCGATTCAAATAGAGCCGTTTGGCGCAGTTTCCGGACGCAGGCGTGTGCACCACCACGGAAAACGGCACAAAGAGCACCAAACACCCGGACTGAGTGCTTTTCCTAACATAAATATTCAGGAGTAAATTGTCTTTTTTAAACTGTACATATTAACTATATTATACACCACACCTTTTTTAAAGTTTTTATCCGATTAATTGATTCATCAAAACAATAATCGGCCAACTATTCGATAATGAAAATAATGATTAGTTGCAGCCTTAGACTCCACCTCAATGTGACAACTACATTGAGAGTCTATACCAAATCCACAATAACATAACGATAAAAAACACACACACAAAAAAGCTAGTGTGAAACTCAGCGCTAAAAAACCTAATGGTTGCAAGAGTGGTGAAAATTCAACGCACTCTTGAGTCTAGTTAGTGATAAATCATCAAAAGAAAAAAGATGTGACATAAAAGTGCAAATGCAATAAAGTCAATATAAGATTCTAGGGGGTGAAACCCTTTAGGTATGTCTCTGGTCTGAATGCTGCAGATAATTGTGAAGCTGCTTCACGCGCGGGCTGGGAACCCAGAGACTGTGTAACGCACAAAATCAATGGCTCAACTATCAACCCGCCCCCCACGCCAAGGCTCTAAGTGTAATCCTGGACTCCGAACTAACCTTTCGGCCCCTCATCCAATCGCTATGCAAAATTTGCCACCTCAACCTCCGCAACATCTCCAAGATACGCCACTTCCTAACCAATGACACCACAAAGCTTCTAATCCACTCCCTGGTCATCTCTCGCCTCGACTACTGCAACCCTCTACTCACTGGCTTACCTCTAAATAGGCTATCTCCACTTCAGTCCATTATGAACGCTGCTGCCAGGCTCATCCACCTTAAAAACTGCTCGCGTCTGCTACACCCCTGTCATTCCCTCCATTGGCTGCCACTCAACCAACACATTAAATTCAAGATACTAACAATAACCTATAAAGCCATCCACAAACTGGCCCCCAGCTACATCACTAACCTGGTCTCAAAATACCAACCAAATCGATCTATTCGCTCCTCCCAAGACCTCCTGCTCTCTAGCTCCCTTGTCACCTCATCCCATGCTCGCCTCCAGGACTTCACCAGAGCCTCTTCCATCCTCTAGAATGCTCTACCCCAATCTGTCCGACTTTCTCCTACTTTGTCCACCTTCAGACGATCCCTGAAAACTCATCTCTTCAGAGAAGCCTATCTAGCTCCCACCTAACAACTGTGCATTTATCTTCTCCATCAGCACATCCCCCACAGTTATTACCTTTTGTATCTCTTGGCCTTCCCTCTTAGATTGTAAGCTATAACAAGCAGGGCCCTCTGATTCCTACTGTATTGAAGTGTATTGTATCTATATTGTCTACCCTTACGTTGTAAAGTGCTGCATAAACTGTTGGCGCTATATAAATCCTGTATAATAATAATAATCAACCAAGTCCTTAGCATGCACATCCTGTTCAAATTCCTAAGAGTTCTCCTCTGGGCCATAGCCCTTCAACTTAATTAGGTATTGTACCTGATTCATTCTCCTACAGTCTACGATGGCCTTCACCTCATATTGCTCTGCGCCATTGATGGTCACAGGTTCCGGTGTTCTGGAGACTCTGTCTGGGAAGGAATCAGGCACTGCAGGTTTCAAAAGAGAGATGTGGAAAACAGGATGGATTCTGAGAGATTCAGGTAATGATAGTTCATAAGAGACATCATTCAGTTTCCTTTTCACTGGGAATGGTACCACAAATCTAGGTGCCAGTTGTTTGGAGGGACATGCCAACTTAAGATTTGTGGTTGCCAGCCATACCCAGTCTCCAGGGTGGAGGGTCAGTTCTCCCATTCTCTTCCTGTCATAGGCTTTCTTGTTCACTGTGAGCACTTTGGTGATTGTTTCCTGTAACAGCTTATTATTGCGTTGAAGAAACTCCACTGTGTCTTGAGCAGCAGGGACTGTAGCATCTGGAATAAAGTCAGGCAGAAAGGAAGGGTGGAAACCATAATTAGAGAAGAAGGGAGACTGACCTGTGGCTGGCATTGTTGTATGTGAATTCTGCTAGTGGCAGCAGCGATACCCAGTCATCTTGAAGGAAGGTGGTGAAGCAGCGGATATACTGCTCCAATGTCTGGTTGGTCCTCTCTGTCTGCCCATTGGACCCTTCAGGTCTGGTATGGATTTTAAGGGGGGCCCCGCAGCAAAATTTAAAAAAAATGGCGTGGGGGGTCCCCCCAAAACTCATTCCTAACCCTTCAGGTCTGGTATGGATTTTAAGGGGAACCCCGTGTGAAAATTTAAAAAAAATGGCGTGGGGGTCCCCTCCAAAATCCATACCAGACCCTTATCTGAGCATGCAGCCTGGCAGGGCAGGAGGGGGGACGAGCGAGCACCCCCTCCCCTCCAAACTGTACCAGGCCACATGCCCTCAAAATGGGGAGGGTGCTTTGGGGTCCCCCCAAAGCACCTTGTCCCCATGTTGATGGGGAGAAGGGCCTCTTCCCTACAATCCTTGTCGGTGGTTGTGGGGGTCTGCGGACAGAAGGCAGGGCCCTCCCTATGTGAATGAGTAAGGGTTACATTGTACACAAAAAAAGTGTCAAAAAAGAAAAAAAAACACAGGAGACAATTAGGGACAAGTCCTTTATTTTAAAAAAAGTGTCCCACAATGTACATCCACGTGCGCGACGGACGAAAAAAAATCCTGAAAAAGCTCCTCTTCGATGGGAGGCTCCCACTGACTGCAGTCTTTTTCCGTTTGACAGCTCTTATAAAGGCTAGGGCTGGGCCACCCAGTGACGTAAGTGGGTGAGCCCATCCCCTTCTGACGTCATGTAATGTCGGTGGGGGGCGGGGTCACTCAGCCCCACCGTTGAGTATAAATAAACTGTCAAAGCAAAAATAGGTCAGTCGGCCGGAGCCCTCTCATTAGGGAAGGAGCTGTTTCCAGGTTTTTTTTCTTATTTTTCGGGTCATCCTGCACCATGATTGGCAATGGATTACATCGGGGGAAACTTTTTTTTTCTTTTTTTGATAAAGGACTTGTCCCTAATTGTCTCTTGTGTTTTTTTCTTTTTTGACACTTTTTTGGTGAGTGAATAGGGGTACAATGTACCCCATACTCATTCACATGGGGGTGGGATCTGGGGTCCCCCTTATTAAAGGTGGCTTCCAGTTTCCAATAAGCCCCCCACCCGCAGACCCCACAACCACCGGCAAGGGTTGTGGGGAAGAGACCCTTCTCCCCATCAACATGGGGACAAGGTGCTTTGGGGTGGGGGCCCAACCAGGTTGCATGCTCGGATAAGGGTCTAGTATGGATTTTGGGAGGGACCCCATGTCACATTTTTTAAAAATTTTGGCATGGAGTTCCCCTTAAAATCCATACCAGACCCAAAGGGCCTGGTAAGGACTAGGAGGGACCCCACACAATTTTTTTAGTGATTTTTATCTATATTGCCGGGAACCAGCAATACATTACAGCCAAAAGTGATTTTAAATGTCATTTTGCGACGGCACTGTTCTAAACATCACACAGATGTGCCACTTTACAGGCAGACTAAGGGGACCCCCCAAGCACAACATTTAAAGGAATATTTCATTTTTATGTTTTCAATTTAATCATTATTAAAATCACTGCTCCTACAAAAATGATCAATTTAAAAACTTTATTTGCATTGATACATGTCCCCTAGGGCAGTACCTGGGTCCCCATACACTTTTTATGGCAATAACTTGCATATAAGCCTTTAAAATGAGCACTTTTGATTTTTCATGTTCGGGTCCCAGAGACTTTAAAAGGGTTTGAATGTTTGCTGTACCCCAGGGAGGGTTTTAGGTATGATCTGGGAATAGGCTCGTACGTTGGACCAACC
>BLSH010478966.1:56887-80738 GCA_018402905.1 Glandirana rugosa | reverse complement strand
GGGGGTGTCAGTCCATCCCTACTGCTGACGTCAGTTTCTGGAACAGATCAGGTACCAGGGGGAGAGGGTACCGATTTTTAGCAGTTATTTTGTTTAAGTCCTGATGGTCCACACAGGGATGTAGATGATCTTCTCGACAAAGAAGATACCCACACCTGCTGGGGAGGTGGAAGGTCGGATAAACCCCTTCTTGAGGTTCTCCTGGATGTAGTCTTTTAATGCCTCCTGTTCGCGCTCGGCGAGGGGATAGATCCTGCCAAAAGGGATTTCTGCTCCAGGAAGGTGTTCAATGGGGCAGTCATATGGCCGATGCGGAGGAAGAGCATCAGCCCCTCGTTTGCTAAACACATCCAAGAAATCGTGGTAGTGTTCAGACACAGCTTGCTGCACCTCAGGTTCAGAGTCCATGCAGAACAGTGTATTGAAAGGAATTGGGGACCCAGGTAAGCAATGTTCTTGGCAATAAGCTTAATTAAAATGGATCCTTCTGGAGGCCCAATCAATTTGCGGGTTATGTGCCCATAGCCAGGGTAGACTTAAAATAATAGGGATTAATGGGGACACTATAGCATCAAGGCTGAGGATCTCCTTGTGCTGGGAGCCGGTCACCACGGGTAAAGAGAAAGTCTCTTGGGTGACAGGTCCGGACCTAATACTTGACCCATCAGCCAGGTAGACAGAGAGTCCTTGTGCCTTGGGTCTTAAAGGGATGCGTTGCTGAGTGGTGAAAGTGAAATCAATAAAGCAACTGCAATCCCCTGGGTCAGCGATTGTGGTGACTGGCACTTCCCTTTCCAGAAACTGTTATGTGTCTTCGCTGGACAGTAGAGGCAGAAGTTGTTACGCTGTCGGTGTAGGCGTTCTTCGGGAGACAGAGGAAGACGTACTAGGCCAAGTTGCATGGACTCCAGTGCTCCGGCTGCAGGGATGGCTGGAGCAGGCTGGACTGGAGCAGAGCTGACAGGAGCGGGACAAGTAGGAGCTGAGATCTGGGGCATCACCCATACTGGGCGTTGCTGCTAGGCAGACCACCACTCTTGGAGCCGCTGGTCGATCTTGGATGGCCAGGGTAATAAAGCCCTACAGGGTATCCTTTAAGCTCTCAGAAAGTCCAAAATGGAACTGGTGTCACAGGGCTGCATCGTTCCACTGCATGTCTGCACTCCCACGCCTACATTCCATTACATAGTCCTCAGCAGTCCTGTGGCTTTGCTGAAGCACATGGAGGGCAGCCTCTGCTGTGGTGGTCCGCTGCGGATTGTCATATATCTTGGCCACTGAATCAAGGAAGGCAGACAGGGACTGCAACAATATGTCATCTCTCTCCAATATCTGGTGGGCCCAGGCTTGGGGTTCACCCTGGAGCAGGGAAATGGTGATGCCCACTTTAGTGGTCTCCAGAGAAAATGTTTGTGGCTACAGGGCGGAGTACAGCGGACATGTGTTGCGGAATGCACAAAATTTTCCCTAGTCCCCCAAAAACCTCTCTGGCACTGGAACTTTAGGTTCAGGGGTAACATCATCACTGATGGAGCTGAAGTGGCAGTCCCAGTGGTAGGGGGCACAGCAGTGGTCACTGTGGTGTGTGCTGGTGCAGATAAAGTCTTGGTGCAGATAAAGTGTACTTGCTGATCCAACTGCTTGTAGCCCTCCTGCAGAGACTGGACAGCTTGGGTCAGGGCTGCGAGGTGCTGACAGATGTCCTCTCTGGAGGCCGACTACCCACTTGCAGACTCAGACATGGCTGTCTGATACTATCAGGCACCTGATGGGTGAGCTTGACATGCAGCAGGAAGGCTTTGCGTACAATCCTGGCTAAGGACCATCAATGTTATGAACAGTGGCCACAAGAGCTGAGTGGTGTAAGATGGGGCAAGGTTACAGGAAAGGATAGGCAGATACTGGTGGTGGGAGATTGAATTATTAGAGGGACATCTGTCACAAAGACTGTGATCATTAAACAGTATGTTGTTAACCAGCCTCTCAAGTTTGGGGCATGGCACATTGGATTGACAGATTGTTGGGTGGGGTTAGGGAGGACCCAGCTGTCATGGTACATATTGGTACCAATGATGAAGTTAGAGGAAGATGGAGTGTCCTACAAAATGATTTCAGGACTTAGGGGTCATATTGAAGAAAAGGACCTCCAAGTCAGTATTTTCAGAAATGATGTTTGTACCTTGAGCCACACCAGAGAGGCAGCAGGAGCTTAGGGAACTTAACAAGTGGCTGAGGAACTGGTGCAGGAAGAAGGGGTTAGGGCTCATGGGGAACTGGGCTGAATTTTTAGCCAGCTACTTGCTTTATAGCAAGGATGGACTGCACCCTTTTTTTTTTGGCAGGCATGTGTCAGAGCAGATGTGAGTGGAGGATGGAGGTAATGGAGGATGGATGTCTATTTTGAGAGGAGGTTGGAAGCCAGTAGTCTTTTTTGCATATTTGCTTTGGACCATCTGTAAGGGTAGGTTGGAGGTAGGTAGTTTTTTTTTGCAGGCATGCATCAGACTGGCTGTGAGGGGAGGAGATCGGTAGTCTACTTTGCAGGTGGACATTGGACCAACTGTGAGGGGAGTTTGGAGGCCAGTAGTCTTTTTTGTAGGCATGCGTTGGACAGGCTGCGAGGGGAGGTTTGAGACCAGTAGTCTTTTTGCAGGCACACATTGGACTGGACCTAAAGGTAGGTTGGAGGCCGGTATTTTCATTTTGCATTGGACCAGCTGATAGGGTAAGTTGGTGGCTGGTAGTTTCTTTTTCAGGCATGCATTGGTCAGGCTCTTAGGGAAAGTTGGAGGCCAGTACTTTTATTAGGCAGGTTTGCATTGGACTGGCTGTGAGGGTACATTGGAGGCCAGTAGTCTCTTTTCTAGGCATGCGTTAGACCGGCTGTGAGGGGAAGTTGGATGCCAGTAGTCTTTTTTGCAGGCGTGCATTGGATTGGCTCTGAGGGAAGGTTGGAGACTGGTACTTTCATTTGGCAGGTGTGTGTTGAACTGGCTGTGAGGGGAGATTGGAGGCCAGATTTTTCTTTTGGCAGGAGTGTGGTGTACTGTTTGTGAGGGGAGGTTGGAGGCTGGTACTTTCTTTTGGCAGGCATGTGCTGGACTATATGCGGTGGCAGGTGTGTAGTGGATCAGCTGTCAGAGTAGATTGGAGGCAGGTAGTCTTTTTTACAAGCAGTGTCAGACTGGCTGTGAGGGGAGGTTGGAGGCTGTCACTTACTTTTGGCAGGAGTGCATTGGAACATCTGTGAGGGGGGCTGGAGGCTGATGCTTTCTTTTGATAGGTATGCTTTGGACCGGTGATAGGAGGTTGGAGGCTGGTACTTTCTGATGGCAGCGGGTGTACGTGGGACTGGCTGTTAAAGTAGGCTGGAAACAGGTAGTCTTTTTTACAGACATGAATCAAACTGGCTATGGGGGAGTTTGGAGGCCAGCACTTTCATTTGGCAGGAGTGTATTGGACCGTCTGTGAGGGGAGGTTGGAGGCCGGTACTCTCTTTTGGCAAGCGGGCATTGGAACGGCTGTGAGGGGAGGATGGAGGTCAGTAGTCTATTTTTCAGGCGTGCGTTGGAGTGGCTTTGAGGGCAAGTTGGAGGCCGGTAGTCTTTTTTTAAGGCATACATTGGATCGATCCTGAGGGAAGGTTGGAGGCCAGTGCTTTCATTTGGCTGGTGTGTGTTGGACCAGCTATGAAAGGAGGTTGGAGGACTTTACTTTCTGATGGCAGGTGTGCGTTGGACCATCTGTCAGGGTAGGTTGGAGACAGTTAGTCTTTTTTGCAGGCATGCATTGGACCGGCTGTGAAGGGAGGTTTGAGGTCGGTGCTCTTTTTTGCAGGCATGCATCAGATGAACTGTGAGGGGAGGTTGGTAGTCTCTTTTTCAGGTGTACATTGGACTGGCTCTGAGGAAAGGTTAGAGGCCAGTGCTTTAATTTGGCAGGTGTGCATTGGACAAGCTGTGAGGGGAGGGTCGTGGCTGGAACTTTCTTTTGGCAGGTGTGCATTGGATTGGCTGTGAGGGTAGATTGGAGGCAGGTGTGCGTCAGACCAGCTGTGAGGGGAGGATAAGGTCAGTAGTGTATTTTGTAGGTGTGCGTTGGAGCAGCTTTGAGGGGAGCTTGGAGGCATATAGTGTTTTTTACAAGAATGAGCCAGACTGGCTGTGGGGGGAGATGGAGGCTGGTAGTTTTCTTTGCAGCTGTGCATTGGACCAGCTGTGAGGGGAGATTGGAAGTTGGTAGTCTCTTTTGCAGGCATGCATTGGATCGGCTCTGACGGAAGGTTAGGAGTTGCCACTTTCATTTGGAAGATATGCGTTGGACCAGCTGCAAGGGAAGTTTGGAGGCCAGTACTTTCTTTTGGCAGGTGGGTGTTGGACCGGTAGTCAGCATAGGTTGGAAGCAGGTAGTTTTTTTTACAGGCATGTGTTGGACTGGCTGTGAGGGGAGGTTGGAGTCTTGTAGTCATTTTGCAGGTGTGCGTCTGACCAGCTGTGAGGAGAGGTTGGAGGTAGGCAGTCTTTTTTTGCAGGCGTGCGTCAGACCAGTTGTGAGGGGGAAATTGGAAGTTGGTCATTTCTTTTGGCAGGTGTGCGTTGGACCAGCTGTGAGAGGAGGTTGGAGGCCAGTAGTTTTTTTGGTACATGTGCATTGGACCAGCTGTAAGGGGAAGTTGAAGGCCGTTGTTTTCTTTTGACAGGTGTGCGTTGGACCGGCTGTCAGGGTAGGTTGGAGGCAGGTCGTTTTTTTTACAGGCATGTGTCCGACTGGCTGTGAGGGGAGGTTGGAGGCCAGAAGGCTCTTTTGCAGGCGTGCGTTGGATTGGCTGTGAGGGGAGGTTGGAGGCTGGTACCTTTTCTTGGCAGACGTGCGTTGGACCAGTTATGGGGTACTTTGGAGGCTAGTAGTCTTTTTCGCAGGTGTACAATGGACCGGCTGTGGGGAGAAGTTGGAGGCCAGTGGTCTTTTTTTGCAGGAGTAAATTGGACCAGCTGTGAAGGCTGTGAAGTTGGAAGCCCGTACTTTCTTTTGGCAGACATGCATTGGACCGCCTATAACGGAAGGTGATTTCACATATGATTGCAAATATATGAAACCAAAACCATTTTTTTAAACACATTTTTTAACTAGTTTAGACTCTCAATGTATTTCTTGCTATGTATGTAACAATTTGGAAACAACAGTCGAGTAGTGTTCAGGACCGCACTTTGCAGAGAGGCCTTGATGTGGCAGTGCAGCTTCACATATATTTGCAAATGTATCCAATGTAAACCGAACACAAACTCTTCAAACATTTTAGACTTTTTTTATTTTGCTGGCTGGCTGGTAAGTGTTCTGGGGGATTGTATTGTATTGCCCTCATGTTGTAAAGCGCTGCGCAAACTGTTGGCACTATATAAATCCTGTATGATAAGAATAATAAAATTGTATTGTTCTGTGAACTGCCACGCTTACCACCGAATCACACTTTTGTGCATTATTAACGCATATTACATGCATTAATGTGTTGTAGTGCCATTCAATGTCAATGGTACCTCAGCACATTGACCCAACGTACTTCCAACACACATATGTTGCAGTGCACCAAAATGCACATCAGCGCACTACCATACAATTAGAAGAATCGGTGCATGTCTAATTTTTTTTTTTCTGTTTTGAATGCAATACAATGAAATGGACAGCTATAGCATCATTTATTATTCTTGTGCGGCTGCTGTTTAGTGATCTCTACTACATAATTGATTACATTTGTTTGCTTCTGACAAGTCTAATTGCTCTCTATAGGCACACCACAGGTTCACTTTAACCCCTGACCGTAAAGCCAAACTAAAACTTTTATTTGAATTCAGTTCAATACAACCAGATGCATAAAAACAAAAGGTGTGTAAAGCCAGACAGGTTGTTATAAATAAAAGACTGTGCCCTGCAGAAGGTCCATTGCTCTCTATGAGGAAGTAGCAATCTCTCTGCAGAGGTCCAACTTGCTCCCTGAAGGATCAGAGCTAGATCTCTACAATCAGCAGGGAGAATGAGCTTTATTTATTGCAGTGCTATAAGTCACACTCAGCAGGGGGCATGTTAGACCTCTGCAGAGAGATCAATTCTTTCACACAGAGAGCATGGGCCCCACTCTCCAGCTGCTGGCAGGCTGCGGCTGTTTTACAAACTGCAATACATTGAATGCCTTTTTGTCATGATGCACCTAGAACAAACAGTATTTAGCTGATATAAACTAAAGGTTCATTTGGGCTTTAATGAAGTGGCAGGAGAGTGAAAGGAAGGTGAGTGTGTGCCCCTGAAGAGGGCAGCAGTAAAAATGTAATATATTATAAATTATCATTTATTAGATGTGGTGGCTGCATTCGTTTTCTTTTTTTTCTTTTCCACCTGATGATCCCGCCAGTAACACACTTCCTGTCCTAGGATGACAAAGCTCATTCATCGTACTGTATGTATGGAAGAGCATCATAGTCTCCCTTGGGCAAAAAGTGTGTAAGAACTATAGGACACCTTCCACCTGATCTTCATAACATAGGGAGTAGATGTTCTGTAGTCCACAGAGCAGAACTCAGCAGGGCTGACAATACTGCTTGATGTTTTAGACTCCATTCACACCAATTAATTTTTTCATGCTTTTTGCAGAAACGCGGGACAATATTTTTAAAATCAATGCATTTTTGTGCCTCTACATTTTTGAATAGGGTCAGGGACTTTTTTAAATGCAAAACAGTGCTTTTTTTTGCTTTTGTGGCTCAATAGACTTCAATGGAGAAGCTGCAGAAAAGCATGTAGTGCGTTTTTACCTGCAATTTTTCTTGCGATTCGCATTTTTAATCTGCCTAACATCAAATTTTCCAAAAAAAAGTGTAAAAAATGCAAAACGCAAATCAAGGCAAAAACGCAGCAAAGCCATGGTTAAAAAAATGCTAAAAGCACTGCAGAAACGTTCAAAAGCAAACTGCATAGGTGTGAATGGAGCCTCAGTGCAGCAGAGGCCCAGAGCACACACTCTTACAAGCTTACTGGATTTCTGGCAGGTATTTTTTTTAAATGGGACCAAATAAGGGAAGTTCATTGTTAGGGTTTACATATCCTTTAACTTACTGGTGTATTCCATACTTTAGCAGTAGGGATGGGCTGAACACCCCCCGGTTCGGTTTGCACCAGGACACTGCAAACAGGCAAAAATTTCTTGCGAACATGCAAACTAAAAATCAAAAGTGCTCATTTTAAAGGCTTATATGCAAGTTATTGCCATAAAAAGTATATGGGGACATATACCAATGCAAAAAAAGTTTTTAAAACAATTGCTTTTTCAGGAGCAGTAATTTTAACCAGTTCCCTACCGAATCATTGTAAAATGATGTTGGCAGGAACCCTTCCTCGATCCGAGACGACATCACATGATGTCTTTCTCTTTTCATCGCTACTGCGGACCCCCGGGGGCCCGCAGCGCGTTGATTGCGGATCAATCGTGTCCCTCGGCACACAGCCCCCCCGATCGGGGTAAGGAGCCAATTAAATTTACCACGTGACCGGCTGTGTCCAATCACAGCCAGTCACTACTGTGATCGCCGTGCATGCTGCCCGTGCACGCCCCAGGGTGATCGGGGCTGAGGCTGTGTCCAATCACCAACCCATCAAAGTACCCGTCACCAACCCATCTGAGTACCCGAGTACCTGTCACCAACCCATATGAGTACCTGAGTACATGTCACCAACCCTTCAAAGTACCCGAGTACCTGTCACCAGCCCATAAGAGTACCTGAGTACCTGTCACCAGCCCATCTGAGTACTCGAGTACCTGTCACCAGCCCATCAGAGTACCCCAGTACCTGTCAACAGCCCATCAGAGTAGCCAAGTACCTGTCACCAGCCCATCAGAGTACCCGAGTACCTGTCACCAACCCATCAAAGTACCCAAGTACCTGTCACCAACCTATCAAAGTACCCGAGTACCTGTCACCAGCCCATCAGAGTACCTGTCACCTGCCCATCAAAGTACCCGAGTACCTGTCACCAACACATCAGAGTACCCGAGTGCCTGTCACCAACCCATCTGAGTACCCGAATACCTGTCACCAACCCATCAGAGTATCCGAGTACCTGTCACCACCCCATAAGAGTACCCGAGTAGCTGTCAAAAGTGTCATAGGTATGAATGAAATTTTATGTTAATTTATGCTCCTAGAACGCCTGACGGTGCTCCCTGCATGTTAGGCCTCTGTATGTGGCCAGGGTGTGAAAAAGTCTCACACATGTGATATCACCATACTCAGGACGAGTAGCAGAATATATTTTGGGGGTTCATTTTTGCTAAGTACATGCTATGTGTTAGAAATATCTCATAAATTGACCACTTTGTGTAAAAATATCCAAATTTGCCCCAATTAGCCATTTTCCCTACCCGGTGTCATGTGACTCGTTAGTGTTACAGGGTCTCAGATGTGAATGGGAAGCAGGTGTGTTAAATTTGGTGTTATTGCCCTCACTCTCTCATACTGGTCACTGGAAGTTCAACATGGCACCTCATGGCAAAGAACTCTGAGGATCTGAAAAAAATAATTTTTGCTCTACATAAAGATGGCCTAGGCTATAAGAAGATTGCCAAGACCCTGAAACTGAGCTGCAGCACGGTGGCCAAGACCATACAGAGGTTTAACAGGACAGGTTCCACTCATAACAGGCCTTGCCATGGTCGACCAAAGAAGTTTAGTGCACATGCTCAGCATCATATCTAGAGGTTGTCTTTTGGAAATAGACGTATGAGTTGCCAGCATTGCTGCAGAGGTTAAAGGGGTGAGGGATCAGCCTGTCAGTGCTCAGATCATACTCTGCACACTGCATCAAATTGGTTTGTATGGCTGTTCTAGTTACTTCTCTGCCCCACACCATGTTATTACCAAAAAAATAATGAAGATTTCTAATATATATTTGTATGACAATTTTATACAGTTTATTGATATTAATTATTTATTTTTACTCTGTATCCCAAAGGCTGTTTTTTATGACCAGTAGCAGAGCACTAGGAGCTCCTCCTGCCACTATTTCCCCGCAGACAGAGCAGGGTCATGTGACAGCTGTAAATAGCTTAGGAAAGAAGGTACTTAGTTTATTTTTTTAATAATTACAGCACCATCATCCATATGCAGAAAGAGAAGGAATAATGTCATGTAAATTAAACAGTGTGTGTTTAGTATCACTTAAAAATACCCCCTTTTTGCTTTAATAGCTAAATGTTTATACTTCATAATCAGTCTTGAGTTTAATATTAATGGCCACTCTGCAAATAAGAAACCAAACATGGTTGCCAGCTTACCCAAAATATAAGGCCACAGTTCATCACTTCATTATTGCTTCATTATTCATCCCCTAGTGGGATTCTTAATTGTCATCTCATCATAAAGGTCATCAATGATAGGTCTGCTAGGCTTTGCATCCTATCCCTAAAATTCATGAAATGTTGACAAAAACACACTCAGTCCCAGTGCAATGAAGAACTTGTATTGAAATAAAGACAGTTCACAAATAACCCGGTGGGAAGACAACTCAGGCAGGAACTCTCATAGTTCCAACAGCGCTTAAAGAGCAAATTTTAACACCTGTAGAGAGGGGTAGAATGCAGCCTGGCTGCCTTGTACCCAAGCAGGCAGATGTCCAGAGAAGTTGCGAGCCAAATGCTATCCCTTCCCATCTGGAACTTTCCCTGCCACTAATTCTGTCCCTACCAGGTGGGGTACCTATCCCTACTCTAAAAACTCACCAAAGGGGCCTGATCCAAGATTGCAGCTAGAGTCACACGGGGCGACAGCATCCAATGGGATAGCTTCCCCAGTGACCCAGGAAACTATAGAGGAACACTGTTCCTCTTAACTACCTCTCCAACAACAGAACCTTTGCTGGTGAGTGCCACCTGCAGTGGAGAAAATAGACTGAACCTGCCTATACAAGTATATGTACTTTATTCCCTGCAGTTTTTTTTTATCTTAAAGCTGCTATTTATGTTGGGGGGGGGGGGGGGGGTTTGATATATAAAATAGATCTTGCTTTTTAAAGTAAGATTCACTTTATTGTTTGGTAGTGATTGATAACACCAGTAGCACCAGTATCTGTTGTGATATACAGTAATATGAGCACAATGAGCATTGGCAAGAGTGTGTGTACATTCCAAAAATTAAAAATTTGCTACCAAAAAATATCCCCCAGTCACAAAGTTTTGAAAGCTTTATGATGCAAACAGTGACTCAGAACTGCATACTGCATTTAGAGCTAAACAATATATTATTGGTAGATGCTGGTCACTGAGCAGAACTTTGAAATATGGGTGTCCTACATTATGGTGAACTAAATGATACTTACATTTATATTTTTTAATCCCATACGGATCTTTCACAGGGTCCCATTAAACCTGGCTGGAGATACTGGATCAAGTAATGTTTAGGATGGTCCATCTGTTATTTATTAGTCTCCTAATGGGATCTGTCATAGAGCAATGAGGCAGAACGTCCAGGTAGAGGACATGATATGCTAACTGTAGCCTCCAGTACCAGATATCATTAAGGTCACCTCATGTGTCCTTCAGCCTAAAATTGGATGAAACCAATTGTGTGTAGGAGAGAGAAAAGTGATGTTAATGAGATTTTTAGGTGAGAACTTAACCTGGCTGAACCTTATTCATGGATATGAGAAATGAGTGATTATTCCAAGAACAGTAAAGTACTGTTAGGGGAAGTTGTGCTAGTTCTACAATACCTTGTTTTTTTTTTTTTTTTCTATAGAAAAGGTGACTTTCTTTTAGCTTAGTCCAGAGGGCCACATCAACAGAGATTTGTAGCAAATACAATGCTTCCATTATTTTCTATGTCAGTTTCTAACAAGCTATAGTACATCTAGTAGTACATGTCTATAATACATCTATGCAGCTACAAGTTTCTGGTATGAATGAATTGTAACTGGCAGCAGTTGATACCATATATAGTTAATGAATCTGGTGATATTCTAGGGACTTTAAGTCTAGGTTCACACCTATGCAGCTGTGTTTTCTGCGTTTTTATTGCATTTTTACCACGTTTTTTTCTCCGCAATTTGAGTTTTGCTTTTTTTTTAATGTTTTTTTTTGTTTGGGGGGGGACTAGCGTTTCTGGTGCAGCTCCATTGAAGTCTATTGCATGCAAAACGCAAACTGCAGTGAGACAAAAGTCCCCGACCCTTTCCAAAAAACGCAACGCCACAAACCGCACAGATGTGAACTACATCCATAGGAAACCATGTTAAATGGACTGTAGTGTGTTTCTGCAAACTGCAAAACATGGTAAAAAACGGATAGGTGTGAACCTAGGGTAAACAACTGGATTGTTTAGTGGCTCAGCTACATATCAATAGGACATTAGTCAACTTTTCAACTGAATGAAACTCAGTTTTTTCTATCAAAAAAAAAAAGAAAGCTTTTCTAATGCTGACCATAGATTATTTTTTTTGATCAACCAGAGGGCTGTTAAAAAAAAGGAATAGATTCCCCAATCCACATAAGTGAGGTGGATGGAAGAATCCTCCCCACTGTGCCATTGTATTCTGACAACGGAGACTCCTCTAATATTAGAATACAGTGATCAGCACTGCAGCCAATTGGCTGCAGCCGCTGATCAAATGAAGGTTTTCCAACAGCGAAAAAGTTTGACGCTGCTATTGTCTCCTTTTTGTGGGGTTCTCACTAACATCAATTTAGGTTGTCCATATTGCAGAGGCCTTGGACACAGGGGGGTCTAACTTGCCAAGATTTATTTGTCTACTATATTGCAGCACTCCTTTTCCATGCTTACCATTGGTTGGTGGCTGATGAGACCAACGCCTCGGTAGTGCTAGAGGCAGCATATCTTGGAACTTATGAGGCCTTAAGCAATCTGTTGTATAGAGGAACTTCTGCTCCTTTCCCACTTACATTTTCCGTGAAATCACTCATTAAGGCCTAGCATTTCAAACTCCCTGTGACTTCCCATAGATGGTCTCCACACACTCCCCTGTAGCTAAATCCTTCCCTTCCTTAATTTTCCTCCTGCTGGATGCCAATATTTGGGCCTCAAGGGGGATCACGTATCTCAACCAAATTTGTGAAAGCAGCACTCTGAATTCCTTTGACTAAAGAGGCAATATGCCCTCCCCAACTCATACTTGTTCCAGTATCTCAAATTGCACCATGCATTTCATACTCAGTTTAGTAACCGTCCTGTCTCACTGGTTGTCTCTGGGCTGGAATCTCTCTAGAGAGATGCCTCCCTGGTGAAACTGCTATCTACTGTCTATAAGGCTTGATTACTGTACATTCATGATGGTCTGGACAAGCTGCTGACCTGCTGGCCTGAGGAGGCTCCTGATATTGATAATGAGGACTGGGAGAATGTATGGAACTATCCTATGTCACAATTAGTCTCTACGCGAAATTCATTCAATTTAAATACTCCACAGAATATATAATACTCCTCAAAGATTACAAAGGATCTTTCCTGAGCTCCCCTCTAAATGTTGACCTTGTCCGGTGGATCCATCCTTTTTTCTACCCATTATTTGGATGTTTAGGGAGAGGTGTCATGCTTTATTTGTTCAATAACTACATTTCAGTACATTTAAGTATTCATGTCTGTATTCTTGGTCTTATCCATTGATTGGCCAGTACTAGAGCTATGAGAACATTATTAGGTTTATTATTGTTGTATGCCTGTAAGGCTATAATTCTAAATGGGAAGTCTCCCTTAGCCCCCACTCTGGATTTCTGGAAACACTTGATCAATGCAGCTGTCATTCTGTATAAATTGGTGTTTGAATCTAGATGTTGACAGAAAAACTTTTCTGAGGTATGGGACATCTTGTTGGAGTCTTCTTCTGGTACTGCCTCTGCTGAGATGACGCATTATTGTCTTTTCGATTTAGACAGATTCTCCTCCAGGTAGTGAGCAGTGTAGTCTTACTGGAAGCTTTCTTTTTATTTCCTTTATACAGATTGTTTCCCTGATTATGGTCCAGCTGAGTGCTTATAGTATAAGGTCTTAGTTTTGACCACTGTTATTTTTTTTGTTGACCTTTTTTTGTACTTTAAAGCCAATAGACTTTGTTTTGTACACATTTACTTTATGAATGAAAAGGTATTTGCAAAACACACACACAGACACAGATGAATGGGAAAACCCATGTTTATAACTCAAGGGGTTGCCCCTGTAGGCAAGTGCAGTCTACTTTCTCCACTGCAGGTGGCACTCAACTGCAGTGACATTGCAGGGGGAGAGGAAGTCAAGGAAAACATGATTCCTCTACAATTTCCAGGGTCACTGGGGAAGCTATCCCACTGAATGCTGCCACCTCGTTTGGCTCTAGCAGCCATCCTGGGTCAGGCCGAGGCTATTTAAGACTCTTGCTCCTGGGTTTGGTGCACATTTCGCATGTGGGTAGTGTAGGGATGGGTCACCTGTCTGACCGGGACAATGGGCTCGGATTGGCCAGACCGCATTCCACCCCTCAAGACAGACGCTGTCAGCACATCTGAGACCTTCTCTGCTACACATTGCTGATATTGTTTTTCCTTTCAGGTGCCTTCCTACTGAGTTTGTTCTGAATGACTGTAATTCTACATCTCCCCACACCCCACATACCCTCATACTCTTTAACAGAGCTCAGGACAGAGTATTGGTTTATCTATCTTCTTTAACACGGGTGATCAAGGGGAGGTAAAACAGGCAGTTGAGCATTTATTATATTGAATTACAACATGACCATTGTCGCCACCCTCCTTGTTTACATTTAGCTTTTCAAAATCTCCCAGCTGACAGCTGAATGGGGTTGGGGATAGAGCCCTGTGTGAGAAGCTTCCCAGTACATATATGACCCACTCTGGGCACTGGCATACTTTTGTATGCTAGCTCAGATTAGGTCTTCAAGTGTCACTAAATGGTATCCTTATACTCCAAAAAAACATCCATACACATCCACAACTTAATGGTCTTGCAATCTATTTTTCATGAATTAGTTTCTTACTGTGTCTTTTTGCCTCCTCGTAACATCCTCCATGAGCTCCTGAACCTTTTCGTTTCACACTAACTTCTGTCTGTTTGAAACATGCAGTACATGCTGGTTTTGGTCATGTGTACTGCTCTATGCACACTACAAATGCAACAGTCCCTAGTTAATCTCGGAACTTCAAGAGAGGGAGGCTACCTTTCTACATACATTGGGACTATGAAGAATGAACATAGCCACCCCCTAACATGAACTCAGATCTCAGGAGGAAAAAAAAGAATTTGGAGGAGGCTGAGAGCAATAGAAGTTACAGAATTACATTTAGAAAATTAAAAAACTACTGATAGGGTTTACAAGGATATGGTACACTGTACACTGAGTGCTTATATGCAGTTCAGTGTAAATTTATGGTACCACTCTGTGATTCCTAAACAGACAGAACCTGGAAGGAATTCCAGGAGAAGATGGACATGCCTGGGACTAGCAGGAGCGCTGACAGCTCAACGCTGGAGGGCTTTGTCTGTCATAATGTGCTAATATGCAGTGCATAAGCTCCTGGGGGCCAAATTAATAATAAAAATATATAGCAGAGTTTAAGTCCACTTCAATTAAGAATATATAATTGAATAGATTTTATTTTTAAAATCAGAGTTTAGTGTCACTTTATTACTGCCAGTTTTCTAAAGCAGAACTGAAGGTGACCTGATAAAATGCCAACAACTGTTGCAATATTGGGGGGAAGCTGTATGCCCTGAAGTTGTATGCCTAGAAGTTGCCTACCTTGAAGTAATGCAAGTAAAATTATGAACATTGATACGACTAGCTTCTTCATACTGCTATAGGCATATGCAAGGAACTTGTACCTGGTTCTATTGGGAAGCAGGGGCTTTGCTAGGTGGGAAAAAGACCTGGGGCATCAGCCCAAAGAAATGTGGCGCGCTTTGCGTGCTGCGGAAAAATGAGTATGGATTAATCTGAAAAGGGGGCATGGCTCAAAGGGGTTGTAGTTCGAGTCTGAGATGAACAAGGGATGGAGGATGGAAGGAGAGGGAAAGAAGGAAAGAAAGAGGGATGGAGGGACAGCAGGCCCAGATCCTACACCACAATAGCAATATGTGTATTCCAGAAAGTTTAACAATCAGCAGATAAAGATACTCCAAACACTTGGTGTTAGCGCTTCAATCATCCCGCACCATGGTTGGTATGGTGTCAGGATGATTGAAGCGCATTATTTCTATTATTACATTATTATGTAGTATTGGGAGCAGCAGTGGTAGGTAGTATTGGGGGCAGCAGTGGCAGGTAGTATTAGGCCAGATGGTGGTAGGCTGAATAAAGAACAAAAACCCAAGGTAAGTAGTGTAACAAGTCCTATATGCAACCAAGGAATACCCAACAAGGAAACAGTAGGCATCTGGACAAAACTATGTGGCTTATTCACTAATGCCAGGAGCCTAGCGGACAAGATAGGAGAACTAGAGCTGCTACTGTACGAAGAGAAATGTAATTTTGTGGGAATTTCAGAGACTTGGTTCAACAGCTCTCATGATTGGCTGGCTACCATTCAGGGGTATTCCCTATATTGTAGGGATAGGGAGCGCAAAAATGGGGGAGGGCTAGGCCTGTATAAAAAAATGACGTACAAGTAAATGTGAGGGAAGACATTACTAGTGGATCAAGGGAGGAGGTTAAATCCTTATGGGTAGAGCTACAAAGGGAAGATACCAAGGGGAAAGTAATACTGGGAATATGCTATAGGCCCCTAACAGAGGGAAGAGGGGGAGGCGGACCTTCTTTCACAATTTGGAATAGCGGCAAAAGATGGGAAGTGTCGTTATAATAGGGAATTTTAATTACCCAGATATAGACTGGGCGGAAGGCACATCGCACTCAGCTAAGGCTCGCCATTTCCTAAATGTCTTACAGAACAATTTCATGGGTCAAATGGTAAATGTACCAACAAGAAAAAAAGCATTATTAGACCTTCTGATTACTAACAACACAAACCTGATCACAGATGTGGAAGTAAGGGGCAATCTAGGTAATAGCGATCACAGGTCAATTCGATTCAGTATAAAGTACACAAATAGGAAACATAAGGGGAATACAAAGACCCTGAATTTTAAGAGAGCCAACTTCCATAAACTACACTCCTTGAGGAAGATGTTAACTGGGATAAAATTCTAGGAACAATGAACACTGAGGAAAAATGTGAGTGCTTCAAGAACATACTAAACAAAGGTATTAGCCAGTGTATCCCAATGGGAAAAAAAGTTAAAAGAGCTAATAAAAGACCAGGGTGGCTTAACTCTGAAGTAAAAGCACATATAAAAGCAAAGGAGAAGGCCTTCAAAAAATGCAAGGCTGAGTGGTCCCGATCAGCATTCCATCTTTATAAGATATGCAATAAAGAATGTAAGGGTGCAATCAGGGCGGCTAAGATAGAATATTAAAGACACATAGCAGAGGAGAGTAAAAAGAATCCCAATAAATTCTTTAAGTATATAAACAGTAAGAGAGGGAGGTCAGATCATATTGGCCCCATAAAGAATGATCAAGGGAATCTGGTTACAAAGGATGGAGAGATGACAAAGGTGTTAAACGTATTTTTCTCCTCAGTATTCATGAAGGAAACGGGGGGGCTCAAGCATCCAAAACTACAATGTTGGTCCTCACGACATGTCAGAGGAAGCACCCTCATGGCTAACTGAGGATAAAATTAGGAATAGGCTTGAAAAACTTAATGTTAATAAGTCACCAGGACCAGATGGCTTGCACCCGAGTGTCTGTAAGGAACTCAGTCAAGAAATTGCCAGACCATTGTACCTAATTTTTCAGAACAGTCTACTGACTGGTATGATACCAGCTGATTGGAGAAAAGCCAATGTAGCACCCATATATAAAAAAGGACCAAGATACATCCCTGGGAACTACAGGCCAGTTAGCTTAACATCAATAATATGCAAGCTCTTGGAGGGAATAATAAGGGATTATATACAAGATTATTGTAATGAAAACGGTATTCAGCACGGTTTCATGAAAAATCGTTCTAGCTAAACCAATCTATTATCCTTCTATGAGGAGGTGAGCTGCCATCTAGATAAAGGAAGGCCTATAGACGTGGTGTGTCTAGATTTTGCAAAAGCAATTGATACAGTTCCCCATAAACGCTTAATGTACAAACTAAGTTCTGTCAGCATGGATCAAAGGATGAGTACATGGATTGAAAACTCGTTACAGGGGCGAGTCCAGAGGGTGGGGATAAATGGGGAGTACTCGGAATGGTCTGGTGTAGAAAGTGGGGTTCCCCAGGGATCTGTCCTGGGACCAATCCTATTCAATTTATTCATAAACGATCTTGAGGATGGGGTTAACAGCTCAATCTCAATATTTGTGGATGATACCAAGCTAAGCAGGGAAATAATTTCTCCAAAGGATGTGGAAACATTGCAAGAAGATCTAAACAAATTAATGGGGTGGGCAGATAAGTGGAAAATTAGGTTTAATGTAGAAAAATGTAAAATAATGTATTTGGGTACCAAGAATATGAACGCAAACTACTCACTAGGGGGGAGCCTCTGGGAGGATCTAGGATGGAAAAATACCCAGGGGTCCTAGTAGAGGACAGGCTCAGCAACGGCATGCAATGCCAAGCTGCGGCCAGCAAAGCAAACAAAATGTTGGCATACATCAATAAACTGATTAACTCCAGGGATAAATCAATAATTCTCCCACTCTACAAGTCTCTGGTGAGGCCGCACCTGGAGTATGCCGTCCATTTCTGGGTGCCAGTCCTCAGAAAGGATGTCCTGGAACTGGAAAGGGTTCAGAGAAGGGCAACAAAGCTAATTAAGGGAATGGAGGACCTTAGTTATGAGGAAAGATTGCAAGCAATGAATTTATTCTTTCTTGAAAAGAGACGCTTGAGAGGGGATATGATTTCAATGTACAAATACTGTACTGGTGACCTCACAATAGGGACAAAACTATTCCGCATAAGGGAGTACACAAAGACACGTGGCCATTCACTAAAACTAGAGAAAAGGAGGTTTAACCTTAAACTGCGCAGAGGCTTCTTTACGGTAAGAGCAATGAGGATGTGGAATTCTCTTCCACAAACAGTGGTTTCAGCTGGGAGCATAGATGATTTAAAAAACCTATTAGATGGGCACCTAAGGGACCACGACATTGAGGGATACACAATGTAATGCTGACATAAAAGCACACACATAGGTTGGACTTGATGGACCTGTGTCTTTTTTCAACCTCACTAACTATGTAACTATGTAACATTGTAATATAAAATGAAATAGTTCAACTCGCCATAATGCAGAATCAGTGGGAGCCCTGGGCGTGTCACGTGCCACGTCACCTGCCACCAGATGTGGATTGTCACTTGCCATGTCGCTTGCCACCAGATGCGGATTGTCACTTGCCACATCGCTTGCCACCAGATGTAGCTTGTCACTTGCCACCGTCGCCTGCCACCAGCTGCAGATTGGCACTTCGCACGTCTCCTACCACCAGATGTGGATTGTCACTTGCCACATTGCCTGCCATCAGAGGCAGCTTGTCACTTGCCACAGCCCCCTGCCACCAGATGTAGATTGTCACTTGCCACCACTGCCTGCCACCAGATGCAGTTTGTCACTTGCCGCATCACTTGCCACCAGTTACAGATGGTCACTTGCCATGTCGCCTGGTACCATTTGCAGATTGTTACTTGTCACTTCGCCTGCCACCATTTGGGGATTGTCAGTTGCCACGTCGCCTGCCACCAGATGTGGATGATCGATTGCCATGCCAGCCAGTGCCCACAAATGTGCACTGTCGCTGCATTGATGGCAGCACTGGTCCATTTAGGACAGAGGCAGGTGCAGTCGGTTCTGAGTGAGGGCAGGAGAGTGGTAATGTGGGGCGAGCAATGAGAGATGATGTCAGCTCTGTGCTCCCCGCCACACCTCCGACATTGCAGAGATCCAGCTGTGAGGGCAGAAGAGCAGTAATGCGGGGTGGGCAGAGAGAGATGATGTCATCTCTGCTTGCCCGCACACTCGCTTCATCGCTTTCATCCGCCTGCCCGTGGCTCTCACAAGAAGCCTGTCCATGGCTCTCACATGCAGCCCATCCGCGGCTCTCACATGCAGCCCGCCTATGGCTCTCACATGCAGCCCACCCACGGCTCTCACATGCAGCCTGCCCCGCGGTTCTCACATGCAGCACACCTGCAGCACCCAGGGCCCCGAAGTTAGGGACCCCTGCGGTAAGAGACTCGGGGCTATGGGCCCCAGATTTGGGGCTATAGCCCCAGAAGCCACCCCCAAGCGATGCCCCTGCTGAGAAGAATGCTGGGTGAAGTGTTGCACATGATAATGTACTGGTGCTGATATACAGTATGAGAACTATTTAATTCTCTCTGTGAGTGGGCATAAGGCCTGTTATTGGTGCCCATGATGGAAACATATGCCCATATTCATTTGGCCCTGCCTACAGGCTGCATTGTTTGTTTTTGTTTTATTTTTTTTAGGCTTTTTTCCTTTATTTGCACCTGGTTATCCTGCTATCAACAAGCAGCCTGCACTTCGAACATGTCTGTCTTTGCTCATATCCATTACATGATAGTTGATGGGATTATCAGTTTACACAAGAAAGATAATATTGATTTTTCCATCTTTTCAATTCCCATGAAGGGACAAGAAAAACACTACATTTATGACAGGATTAATGGGTATTTTTTTGTACTTGCTGAAAATGTAATGTAATGTAGTAAATGTAAGTAATTTGCAATATGTTATATTTTTGTTTTTGGATGTAGCTATACTTTATGTTTCAATATTTTTATTTTGTTTTCCAGAAGAGATGTACAGCATGATCATGATAAACACAAAAATATATAACCTTATACAAGGCCTGAGGATGAGACAAGAGTCAGGTCTGTGACATATCAAGCAAAAATAACATTTTGAACTTGAGCGAGGGTAACATTATATTCTAATCATGACTTTGCTGAATGCCTCTCTCTGATGTGAAGGTTTGACCAAGTTAAGTTCAGATCCTTACAATCATAACATAGCTAGGCGTCCTGGAGAGTCAGCTAGGCCACCCCATTGGGAACTTCCTGTGGCCAGGCCGAGGTCTCCTGACGACCCAGGTGTAGATATACTTTAACCAGTTCCCCACTGCCTACCGTCTATTTACGGCGGCAGTGTGGATGCTGGCCGCGAATCGCCATAAAAAGGCGGCAATCTGTGAATGGCTGCTAGGGGGCGCGCCACCGCACTGTCCGCCGATGTCCGCCGGCGAGCCGCGATGAGCGGCCACAGGCAAAGAGCGGAGAACCGCCAATGTATACACGGCGGTTCCCCGCTCTGTTAGTGGGGGCATGGGAGATCTACTGATCCCTGTCACTGGGATCAGTTAGATCTCTCATGCCCATGGTAGCCCAACCCCCCCCCCCACAGTAAGAACACACCCAGGGAACACAGTTAACCCCTAGATCTCGCCCTGCAGGTTAACCCCTTCACTGCCAATGACATTTATACAGTAATCAGTGGACATTTACATTTCTGATCACTGTATAAATGTCATTGGTCCCAAAAAAGTGTAAAAAATGTCCGACATGTCCGCTGCAATATCGCAGTACCGCTAAAAATTGCAGATCGCCGCCATTACTGGTAAAAAATAAAAAAAAAATAAAAACCCCAGAAATGAATTCTCACCATCCGTAAACGTGCGTGGCCACTTTTGCGCAAACCAATCAATAAACGCAGATTGCGATTTTTTTTATCACAAATATGAGGAAGAATATAAATCGACCAAAACCGGCGAAAAAAAATGTTTTTTTATATATTTTTTTGGATTTGAATCTTAGCAAAAAGTAAGAAATTTGTTTTTTTTTTGCAAAATGGTTGCTCTTCTTTTGTTTATAGCGGTGATCAGAAATGACGCAGAGGGGATCAAATACCACCAAAAGAAAGCTCTATTTGTGGGAAAAAAGCGACGCAGTGCCGAATCGCAAAAAGTGCTCTGGTCCTAACCTGGGAAATTCTTCCGGGGCTGAAGTGGTTAAAGTGACACTAAGCTCTGGTTTAAAAAGTACCTTCTATAGCTCCAGCTTCCTCCAGATCTACCTTTTTTTGCTGCTTATTCTGACTTCCCGATAGAGGATAGCTATGTGTTGTTCTCCATGGTCCCAATGTATATAGGAATGTAGCCACCCTCTTTCGCTTGCTACTGTGATATGCTATGAGATTTGTAGTGTGCATAGAACAGTGCACATTATCACAACTAATGTGCACATGGAAGTGAGGTTGAAAAGGAGAGGTTTGGGAATTCACAGAGGATGTTACAAGGAGACCGAAAACAATCAGGGCTCTTTCATGTGGACCGTTAAGGTCCGCCTGTCAGTTTTTCAGGTGGACCTGAACGGATGCTCCATACACCTCTATGAAGTGACGGATGTCGGCAGTGACATGTCCTTTGACATCCGCTAGTTATCCGATCCGTTACGGTCTGCTAACTCCAGACAGATGGAAACCCTATTTCCATCCATCTGGCAGATGGGATCGGTCGGATGAAAACGGACAAGCGGTCCATTTTCATCCAATCTCCCATAGAGGAGAGTGGGGCTCTGACAGATCCATCTCCGCACAGTGAGCAGAGACTGATCTGTCATCCGTCTGCTCAGCGGGGATCAGCGGATCGATCCCTGCTGAGCAAGCAGAGTCCATCAAAACGGAGTGCCCCATGTGAAAGGGGCCTTGGAAACAATTTCATGAAAAATAGATTACATGGTCATTAAGTAGCAGATCTTTTGGGGGGTGAGATAAAGATACTGTTTAGTGTCACTTTAAGTGATTACTCACAGCTCACTTAACATAATGTGAGTTTAACTACTTGCTTACTGGGCACTTAAACCCCCCTCCTGACTGGACCAATTTTCAGTTTTCAGCGCTGTCGCACTTTGAATGGCGTGACGCCAGGGACCCGAAGACCAATAAAGAACCGGCCCGGGTGAGGACAGCGATGGATCCCTGGGCAGGTAAGTGTCCTTTTATTAAAAGTCAGCCGCTACAGTGTTTGTAGCGACTGACCTTTATTTTTTTTTTGGGGGGGGGCTGAAGATCCCTTTTAAATTTCTATGCCCAGGTCTACATATTTCTCGTGTGACACCTTAAAGTACAAACAGTGTGAGCAGGCAGTGGGAAAAGCAAATAGAATTCTGGGATGTATCAGTAGAGGGATCACCAGCAGGAGGAAGGAGGTTCTGATTACTCTATATAGATCTTTAGTGAGACCTCACTTAGAATACTGTGTCCAGTTCTGGAGACCACACTTACAAAAAGATATTGATAAAATAGAACGAGTTCAGAGACGGGTGTCCAGATGTTTTTTTTCCATTGTAATTAGTTAAAACCACTTTGTAAGGATCTGTTTTCACTTTGATATTAAATGGGGTATTTCTTTTGATCCGTGTTCAAAAAATAAACAAAATTTTGTGTTTTGATTCAATGTTTTGGGAAAAAGAATCCGCTTAGAGAGTACAGCATTGGGGGCACAGTGTTAGCCAGCACTACAGAAGAAAAAGATTTGGGGGTGCTTATTTCAGATGATTGCAAAATGAGCAAACAGTGTAACCAGGCAGTGGGAAAAGCAAATAGAATTCTGGGACGGGAGGAGGGCGCGCTGACGTCACCACTGTGCTTTTGACGAATCTCTGAGTAGCCGGCCGGCTTATACACACGCGATTTTTATTCTGACTAAATGTGAGTAGACCTGTTATTTATTTCAATAAATGAAGTTGCTACATACTTCACTATGAGTCCCCCCCTCTCTTCTATATAACACGCGCACACCTGCAAATGAGGAAAAGATCTCATACACAATAGGAACAGTCAGCTCCTGGTGACTATTACAAGAGGAACGTGCAATATAAAAAAAGAGGGATTTTCTCTTCCCCCCCCTCCGTTTTCCGATTGAAGTGGAAGTGAGAGGAACCCGCATCCCAGGTCGGGGATATCCATGCAGTTGAACACATAGTGTTCTGGTAAGCCTCCCTAATATCCTTGGTGGTGGACCCTTTATTCACGTCACTTTTTTCTTCTTAAAGTGCCAACTAAACGAATATCAACACGGATTTGGTGGTGATATAAGGGACACCTTTACATTTGGACTCTATCATCATTCTTTTATCTTTTATTCACTTATTTTAACCATTTCTGGATGTGAGCGCAGCTTATTGTCTTTTATTCTTATATACTGTTTATATTTTTTGCTGCAGCTGTGTGTGGACTTTTTAGCGCAGTTTATTGTATTCCATATTGTAAAATCTTGTTTTTTAAAAAAAAATAACAAACGTCATACTTACCTCCTCTATGCAGTTGGTTTTGCACAGAGCAGCCCGGATCCTCCTCTTCTGGGTCCCTCTTCTGCTCTCCTGGCCCCTCCCTCTGGTGAGTGCCCCCTCAGCCAGCAGCTTTCTATGGGGGCACCCGAGCCGAGTCAGAGCTCCGTGTATCCATTCAGACATGGAGCTGACCTGGCCCCGCCCCCTCTCTCCCCTGATTGGCTGACTGACTTTGATTGGGAGCCAATGGTGAGACTGAGCCGAGCCCACGGGGGTATCTTTCGACGACCGACTCCCCCGTGAGTGGTCTCCCTCCCCGGTCCTCTCGTCTTCTCCCTGGGTCTTCTCCTCCTAGGCCCGACGAGACACGTTTTGGTTGACGTATCTCCTCCATTCATACTGCAAACAATAAAAAAAAATTTTTTGTTCTAAAATGTTATACCTTATGTTATTTGACGCGATTTTTCAGGTGTGTGTCGACGTCGTTTTTTATATTTGTCA
>BLSH010478966.1:35374-56877 GCA_018402905.1 Glandirana rugosa | reverse complement strand
GAGTCCCCCCCTCTCTTCTATATAACACGCGCACACCTGCAAATGAGGAAAAGATCTCATACACAATAGGAACAGTCAGCTCCTGGTGACTATTACAAGAGGAACGTGCAATATAAAGAAAGAGGGATTTTCTCTTCCCCCCCCCTCCGTTTTCCGATTGAAGTGGAAGTGAGAGGAACCCGCATCCCAGGTCGGGGATATCCATGCAGTTGAACACATAGTGTTCTGGTAAGCCTCCCTAATATCCTTGGTGGTGGACCCTTTATTCACGTCACTTTTTTCTTCTTAAAGTGCCAACTAAACGAATATCAACACGGATTTGGTGGTGATATAAGGGACACCTTTACATTTGGACTCTATCATCATTCTTTTATCTTTTATTCACTTATTTTAACCATTTCTGGATGTGAGCGCAGCTTATTGTCTTTTAGTCTTTTCAATATGAAACCAAAATCAAGAACACGGGGACATGACCTCAAACTAACTGGGGGGAAGTTCAAAACTAATCTTAGAAAGTATTATTTTACTGAAAGGGTGGTTGATGATTGGAATAAACTACCAACAGAGGTTGTGAGACAGTCAACAGTAAATGGCTTCAAACATGCTTGGGATAAACATAAATCTGTAGTCAGACAACAAGGTTAATGTAAAAATAAATAAATAAATAAATAAATAAATAAAAAGGGGCAGACTCGATGGACTACTCAGTCTTTTTCTGCCGTCACTTTTCTATGTTTCTAGTGCTGCAAGCTGAACTCTGGGCACTCAAATTTTCACTGAAATATATTCCTCAATGGCCACAAAGGGTAAAAGTCCACTTTGTGTGCACCAAGTGCCTTTGCAAACTCTGTTGCTACCTTGTAAAAGTAGCAGTGAAATCATCACTGTGCTGTGTATACTGTAACTTGAACAAAGAGCAGCGCCGTGGGAGTGACTCAGCAGGCTCCACCCACCACAGGCTACCTGCAGAAAACTACAGAAGGGGGCGGAAACAGGACCAATCACCCTGCACAAGGAAAGAGAACAGCAGTGACCGGTCTTCATTACAGGAAGTTCCTGCACAGAGGCAAAGTTTCATGCTGGAATACTGCACAGATCTAAAGTAAATACACAAAGCACATCATGATTCAAGTAAGAATACACATGACTCTTGTATTTAGACAACATTTGCTCATTTCAGCTTCAAGGCAATTTCCCCAAAAATATATTTTTTTTTTTTATTTTTTTTTTTAGGTGGGCCATAGTAAAAAGTTCCAGGTTATGCACAGTATCTGTTACATTTTATGTAGTTACATAGTTAGTCAGGTTGAAAAAAGACACTAGTCCATTTAGTTCAACCAATTTTGCTGCTGTTATTATAGAGGTGTATGTATGTTAGATCTATTCATGCTAGTTTTGTATGAAATTTCATTAACTTCTGCAAGGCTTTCTGTATTATTATCTAGGCCTCCCTAGAGAAAGAGAGACTGGGGCTCTGATGATGTCTTCCTGTGCATAGCTTCCATCTTCATTTATTAGACACATCTTCTCCAGTATATAGATCACATACTTGTCTCTTAACCCAACACATGTGATCTCCATCCCCGCTGGAGAGTAATCTGCTTCATCTATCCACATGTAGGAGGGCAGGAGATGAATCTGTCCCCATCTCTGCAAATAGGAGTTAGCAACGCACCTGCTGCATTGAAATGTAACTCCCGGTGCCCCCAGCATGAAATATAGTTTGCTATTTTGGAAGCCACTGGCAAGTGCAGGAGAGTTTCATGAAGCCCCAAGCTCGTTAATCTTAAGTCAGGCTGAGAAAATAAGTGTCAGAGAAAGTAGTGTTTGGTGGAAGAAGGGAAAGGCCCGAGACAGGAAACAAAGCAGGCAAGAAAGGAAGAATGAGATATGCCATCCTGCAAGGGAACACCCTCTTCACTAATGATACAGTCAAGGCGATATATTTATAAATCCCTCTTCATTAAAATAGCCTTTAGTTATGAAACATTATGCCTTTATATTTTATTTCCACTACAGAAAACATTTCTTATGATGTAAAATTCTGGTGGAAGTGTGATTTCCAATACCTGTGTACAGTAACCAATGTTCCAGACTAGATGTAGCACCCTTATGTGACACTTTAACCACCTCAGCCCCGGAAGGATTTCACACTTTAGGACCAGAGCACTTTTTGCGATTCGGCACTGCGTCGCTTTAACTGACAATTGCGCGGTCGTGCGACGTTGTACCCTAACAAAATTTGCGTCCTTTTTTTCCCACAAATAGAGCTTTCTTTTGGTGGTATTTGATCACTTCTGCGTCATTTCTGATCGCCGATATAAACAAAAGAAAAGCGACAATTTTACAAAAAGACCCAAATTTATTACTTTTTGATAAAATACAAATCCAAAGAAAAAATATAAAAAAACATTTTTTTTCATCGGTTTAGGCCGATTTATATTCATCCTCATATTTTTGGTAAAAAAAATAGCAATCAGCGTTTATTGATTGGTTTGCGCAAAAGTTGCCACGTTTACGGTTGATGAGAATTCATTTCTGGGGTTTTTATTTTTTTATTTTTTTTACTAGTAATGGCGGCGATCTGCGATTTTTAGCGGTACTGCGATATTGCAGCGGACATGTCGGAACATTTTGACACTTTTTTGGGGCCATTGGCATTTATACAGCGATCAGTGCTATAAAAATGCACTGATTACTGTGTAAATGCCATTGGCAGTGAAGGGGTTAACCCGCAGGGGGCGCTCTAAGGGTTAACTGTGCTCCCTGGGTGTGTTCTAACTGTATGGGGGCTGCCCTAGCAGGGGAAGGATAGTGATCACAGCTTCCATGTAGAGGAAGGCTGTGATCACAGTCCTTCCCCCTCTCACAGAACGGAGGTCCGTGTTTACTTACACGGACCTCCATTCTTTCAGTGCAAGGGGGGCATCGCGGGTAGCCGGCGGCGATCGAGTCCGCCGCACCCGCTCCCTGGCTCCCCCCGAACACAGTGAGCGCGCAGGCGCGCTCACAATGCTAGTTATCGCAGCCGCCGTCCTGTGACGGCGGTTCGCGATAACGAACCACCTTGTCACCGTCACGCTGCAGCGGGCGGTCGGCAAGTGGTTAATAGGCGGCATTTAAAAAAAGTGTCTTGTTAAATAACCTGGGAACATGTATATACATTTCTGTTTATTTCAGAATTCCAATTATACAGTGCCTTGAAAAAGTATTCCTATTTTTGCACATTTTGTCATGTTACAACCAAAAACGTAAGTGTATGTTATTGGGATTTTATGTGATAGACCAACACGAAGTGGCACATAACTGTGAAGTGGAAGTAAAATGATAAATAGTTTTCACATTTTTTTACAAATTAATACCTGAAAAGTGGGGCGTGCATTTGTATTCAGCCCCTTTACTCTGATACCCCTTACTAAAATCTAGTGGAACCAATTGCCTTCAGAAGTCACCTAATTAGTAAATAGCATGACAGCTGTTCTGTGAAGCCCTCAGAGGTTTGTTAGAGAACCTTAATGAACAAACAGTATCATGAAGGTCTAGGAACACACCAGACAGGTCAGGGATAAAGTTGTGGAGAGGTTTAAAGCAGGGTTAGGTTATAAAAAAATATCCCAATCCTTGAACATCTCTCGGAGCACTGTTCAATCCAGCATCCGAAAATGGAAAAAGTATGTCACAACTGCAATCATAAAAATGGCCATCCGCCTAAACTGACAGGCGGGGCAAGGAGAGCATTAATCAGAGAAGCAGCCAAGAGGCCAATGATAACTCTGGAGGAGCGGCAGAGATTCACAGCTCAGGTAGGAGAATCTGTCCACAGGACAACTATTAATCATGCACTCCACAAATCTGGCCTTTATGCAAGAGTGTCAAGAAGAAAGCCATTGTTGAAAGAAAGCCATAAGAAATCCCTTTTGCAGTTTGTGAGAAGCCATGTGGGGGCCCAGCAAACATGTGGAAGAAGGTGCTCTGATCAGATGAGACCAAAATTGAACTTTTTGGCCTAAAAGCAAAACGCTATGTGTGCAGGAAAACTAACACTGCACTTCACCCTGAACACCCAATCCCCACCATGAAACATGGTGGTGGCAGCATCATGTAGTGAGGATGCTTTTCTTCAGCAGGGACAGGGAAGCTGGTCAGAGTTGATGGGAAAATGGATGGAGCCAAATACAGGGCAATCTTAGAAGAAAACCTGTTAGAGTCTGCAAAAGACTTGAGACTGGGGTGGAGGTTCACCTTACAGCAGGACAATGACTCTAAATATACAGCCAGAGCTACAATGGAATGGTTTAGATCAAAGCATTTTCATGTGTTAGAATGACCCAAAGTCCAGACCTAAATCTATCTGAGAATCTGTGGCAAGACTTGCAAATTGCCATTCACAGATGCTCTCCATCCAATCTGACAGAGCTTGAGCTATTTTGCAAAAAGAATGGGCAAGAATTTCACTCTCTAGATGTGCAAAGCTGGTAGAGACCTCCCCAGAAAGACTTGCAGCTGTAATTGCAGTGAAAGGTGGTTCTACAAAGTATTGACTCAGGGGGGCTGAATACAAATGCATGCCATACTTTTCACATATTTATTTGTAAAAAATGTTGAAAACCATTTATCATTTTCCTTCAACTTCACAATTATGTGCAACTTTGTGTTGATCTATCACATAAAATCCCAATAAAATAAATTTACGCTTTTGATTGTAACATGACAAAATGTGGAAAATTTCAAGGGAATAAATACTTTTTCAAGGCACTGTTGACTTTGGCCATTGTTTATGTGAAAATCATTGTTTTCTATAGTGCCTGTCCTTATACAATTGTAGAAAAGGTAATTTCCAGTCCTATGCTGCAGTCATTTCACTTTGGAAATGTTGTCATGGATGTTGCTGTCTGAAAGTCATACTATTTAAAGTGGTTGTAAACCTTTTACACCACTTTTACCTACAGGTACGCCTATAATAAGGCTTACCTGTAGGTACCATGAATATCTCCTAAACTTGCACAGTTTAGGAGATAGTCACTGTATCCGCATGTGCCGACATCATTGGCACATGCGCACTGAAGAAATGGCCCGCTGGTGTGGGCGCGAGAGTGACGTCATCGCGGATCACAGCGCCGGAGCCCACGAACCCGGAAATGACTCCGGGAGACATGTCGCCGGTCACAGTCATGTGCGGGGATCGCTGCAACAGCTTTGGTCTAAGGTAAGTATTTCATAATGAGCTAGTATGCAAAGCATACTAGCTCATTATGCCTTTGTCTTGCAGGTTTTTTTTTTGAGTTTACAACCACTTTAATCTGATTTATCAGCCATATATATTACCCAGTTATTATCAATACAAAAGAGTCACCTGTGTTAGAATTATTGCCTCAACATGGCACAAATGCCCAAATATTGGCATAGCGGCTGCAACATTCATTGTCAAATATCATTCTCTGGCTTTCATTGTTAGCATATGTATGCATATTATATGCAACATACAACGCTATCCAAAAATAAATAAATAGCATATGGTTGCATATAAAGTTTTTTTTTAATATCCTTCATATAATTATACAGCAGCATTGGTTGAGGAGGTTTAGGGTAAGCACAGAAATGTTTGTATTTGCTTTCTTAATCATTAGCAATTGGTTTACATCTTCATCTCTGTGCTCTAAAACCCCCTCTCCTTCTCTTTCCACTAGTGCTGCCACAACTAACCCCTCCCCCATCCCTTCACAACCACCATCACATCACCTGCCAGCACCAGCCTGCTCTCACTGCCACATCACCCACTTCTGCGTTTACTGCCACAACACCAATGCACACGTCGGCACTTAATGCCACTGCACTGACACTGATGTCTTTCCCTCCCCTACTGTCCCTACCAATCTCAACATCTGTTTTCCATGCCTCCATATGACTCCCCCCTGCACCCAACATGCTACTTGGCACTTGCTGCCACCCTACTATTGCACCCATTTGTATTCAGCCTGTTCACCGAATGGGCACGTTTTTGTTGGTATAATATAAAACATTGAAAATAGTGCTGACAAAATGCCATGGGATTGGAATATGAAGGTTGGGTAGAAATGCGAAGATGGAAACTTCCCTAGCTTCTACCTCCTCTCATATTTGGAACACCAATGGTTTAAAGACTGCCGGAGGGCTTGCTATGGGGAGCATTATACCTTTCTAAGTACCCTTTTATAGGAAAGTGGTACATGTTAAAATAATGAAGATGACAACAGTATTTTTCTTTCGTCAATGTAGAATTTTTATCAATTCTCTTACATTTCCTGGGAACTCATGAATCTGTTAGAGCGCAGACTTGCGGTGTGTGCTCTTTCATTTCAGATGAGTGACAGGTAATGTCTAAGTTAACTGTCTTCAAGTGACATGAGAGTGAAGCCAGTCTAAAACAGAGCTTTTTTTGGCTATAGCAGGATGAAAGGTATGAATAAGCCCACAGCAGATAAATTTAATCCCACGCATGGTTTAGGAAAGTTTACTGGAAATCAAATACAGGAAAAGTCAGTTTCCATGCACCCTGCTAATGAGATGCAAATTAGTATTATCTACGGATATTTATGTTCTGCATTGATTCATTGTCCTCAAGTATCCAGAGATGGACAGGTACGCCAAACATAAAAAAAGCAAGAACAAGCTGTTAATACAGTGAATTAGTATTGCTTTTAAAACTGACAAACGTTTTGCATTTGTGCACACTACAAAAAAGTGTATTTTTAAGAAAAAATGTTCCCAATTGTTGTGTTTTGCTGTCAGTTTTTGCAATGCCCACTTACAAGCAGGCATTCAATTCTCTTAATTGTTAGCACATTGTGGTTAGTTCACTAAAGGCAAAAAGACTGCACTCTGCAAGTGCATTTGCTCCAGAGCCTAGTAAATGAGGTGAAGCTTCATTTTGGAAAGAATACCCAATCACATGCAAGAAAAATAAAAAAAAACAGCATTTACAGCATTCTTCTCTTGCAAATGATTGTATGATGGAAGTCGGCAAAGTTTCCCCTCATTTACTGAACTCTGGAGCAGCTACACTTGCAAAGTGCAAAGTCTATTTGTCTTCAGTAAATCAACCCCAATATAAAAATATATTTCAAGGTATATTTGTAGTACACAGCGGATGACAGATCAGTGTATCGGCCCACTACCGGTACCATGTAAGCAATGTGACCAATCACAGCAGATCACGTCACAATTGTACACAATGGATGGCTTCCATTCATGCCATTCATTGTGTATTATTGTGTTGATCTCTGTGATTGGTCACAGTGAATACATGGTAAAACTGGGCCAATCACAGCTAATCACAATAGTAAACACTGAATGAATCGATTTCATTCAGCCTCCTACCCACTGATTATGGCCCATGGAGGTGGCTGGGGACTTTGTTTGCTTCTCCTGGACAGAGCATGGAAAAGAGCTCAGTTTAGCCTCTGATCCCATGGAGAGAGCAGAGCATTCTCTAATGATGGTCCACAACGTGATGAACGTTCACAGCGAGGCTTGGATTAATTCTCTGAATAAGGACAATAAAGCTTCCCTTCTGGAGTGGATGGAAAGGTGTAATATTAATCTTGTACAGGTTAATGGTCAGAGGAAATATGGTGGCCTTCCTACAGACTGGGTTGGAGAAGCTCCTCCACTTTGGGCAGAAATATGTATCAACAATCTTCCTCAAGAAATCTATGAAGATAAATTAATTCCACTTTTGTATGAGTTTTGTCTTATGATAACGTGTCTAGTGGACAGATTACACCATTGAAAGCTGGTTAATGAGATTTGGATAGCCCTGGGTCTTCTTTCTGAGGAACTGGTGCCGATCTGTCTGGGTGGGCACTGACATGAGTCACCTAGGCTTGTCTAGGTGACTAGTTGTTAGCTTACTGTTTAGTTAACCACTTTGCATCCGGGCCAATTCTGGCATTTCTCTCCTACATGTAAAAATCATAATTGCTTTGCTAAAAAATTACCAGATCCCCAAAACATTATATATTTTTTTCAAGCAAAGACCCTAGAGAATAAAATGGCGGTCATTGCAATTTTTTATGTAACACAGTATTTGAGCAGCAATTTCTTAGACGCAATTTTTTGAGGAAAAAATACACTTTAATGAATTTTAATGCAAAAAAACACCATAGATAACCCAATTTTATTATTATTTTTTATTTATTTATTTTTACACCATCTCTATTTTTTTTAAAAAGACTTTTATTCCTATTACAAGAAATGTAAACATCCCTTGTAATAGGAATAAGGAGTGACAGGTCCTCTTTATGGAGACATCTGGGGTCAGTAAGACCCCAAATATCTCCTCTACCCTGAAAAGCATGAGATAAAAAAAAAAACATTGATTTCTGCCTTCCAGGTTAAAAAACTGGCAGTGCTTACATCTGCCAGTACCGGAAATTACGTCATGATTCCAGCCTCCCAGGAGCATAGAGATGGACGGGGACCACACAGTCCCTGGCCAGCTCTATGGTAATCCGCCATCAGTGGATCTGTTTTCCAGGTCCTCTATTGCATGGGTGAGCCGCTAGGATTGCTTTTACAAGATAGGGAATCGCTGGCTGAAAACAAAGGCATCTGGATGATGCCTGTAGCTGCAGACATCATTCAGATTTCACCACTTCAATTCCAGGACATCATATGGCTGCTTTCTGGCAGGAAGTAGTTAAGATCACTGTTAATTGTTAGCTGTTAATTGTATTGCTGTTTGAAGTTTGCACTGTCATGCTAATATCCCCAAGCGGGGAATGCCCTCCTGGTGGGTATAAAGTATGTGTCTGAGCTTTGATAAAGAGTCACTCCTTTGGTTTTTACCTCAACATCTTGTCTGTGTATGATGCTTGGGGTAAAGGGCTGGATTTAGCTCTTGGTCTGCTGGAAGGGTTTGGAGGGCAGGAGGCACTGTCTGGTGGAAGAACCCACACTCTGGTCACAGTATGCAAAAAAAATAGTAAAAAAAAATGTAATAAAAAAGGGGAAAAAATATAAAAATAAATAGAAAAAATATATATATTTTTTAAACATACTCTCACCAGTCAGTTTCCCTAAACACTGCCACACCAGTCACATGACGTTGCTGTACTGCACTGGTGAATGTGCAGTAAAAATGTACAGAAAAATGTGAGTTTTTTTTTAATTTCTTCATGTTCAAAAAAATTGGGACAAAAAATTACAACTTCAAAAAACTCACCAGCCACAAACTTTTTTCTTTTTAGTTTTGTGTGGGGAATGGGGAAGGCTTAGAACCCCTGTCTAGTTTTTACTGCTGTTTTAGCCTTTCTTCCAGGTGACATCTTTTTACCAGACAGAAAGGGAGGAAAACTCTGCAAGAGGGCAACAGACAGAAATGATGGGGGTTTTAGCCTTCCCCATTTTTTATTTTTGTTTGTGTTGCTGCTGCAGATTTCTCCTCACTTTTTGTCTAGTAAACCCAATGTCAACAGGGCAAAAAGTGAACCACACATAGCAGTAACCCCCCACAGCGGTCCTAAGCCATTCCTGCTCCATCATAAAACATTTTAACTTGGCATACACTTTAATACATGCAGCATTTTATTCCCTGACAAAGTCTCTTTATGCAACTTTAACCAATGTATAAATTTACCCCTTTAAATAGCCATTTCCTGAAACAATGCAATGTCAGCATAGAAGACTGCTTAGTTTACAGGCAACTTGCAAGCGAATCTGCCAACTATTATTTGACTGTATGGTACTAAATAGGATTGCAACTCAGTTCTTGGCTACCCTTCTCTTAAAAATGGCAATAATTGTGAGCCATCTGTTACCTGTTTAATTTTTTAACTGTCTCTCGGTTTTAGTTCTTACTTTAGTCCTTAAGAAGTGCCTTCCACTGAGATGAGCCATCTGCCCTTTCTTGTCTACTCCAACTAATTCTGGTGAAATGGTCATCATTTAAAAAAATCACGATTATGAAAAAAATTTTTCATCGTGAGGAATTAGCTAAAAAAGGAAGTCACCAACCTAGTACTAAATAAGGAAAGGAAGATGAGCTGCTCCTGCTGAAACACCCAGGTTTCAGACATGTTTATGTATTCTGTATTATCTCCTGCTAATTAAGACTCAAAGCATGCTTTTATATTGCATGATACAATTATGACAACAGTTTATAGCACCAAAAGTAGAGAAGTGACCCGCACACTCTCTCGTCACTGTCCTTAGCCTGACTCTTGGAATGACCCTAAGACCTGCGTCTTAAAGTTTAAAGCTGATCTCTGGGCACCCCCCCCCCCCATTACTGAGTTTAAAGATAAAAAATGGTTAAACCCTGTATACTTACCTAAGACCATAGTCGTGTGACACACTAGGTTCCAAGTCCTCTTGGGGAGTCTATGTCACTGCTTCATTGACATGAACACTTCCTATCAACTGTCCAGTGCTGCGGTCCTCCCAGGGTCCAGAAGGCTGCAATGGCATGATAACTGATCTATAGAACATAGAATGAGATGAAGGTTCTGTTTTTTCAGAACTAAGAAACCATAAGGTTACAATGTGTTTTAAAAAATATTCTCAGTAAAACTGCATACTTCTGAAATAGGGGGTTCTACATTTTTACTTTATGTGTCATAGTTCCACTTTGAAGCAAACCTGCATTTGTCTCAAATGTGATTAACTGCTACTGTATTATGTTGCATGCAAGCAGGTAAAGTTCTGTCTTGGAGCATGTCAGAGGCTCTTAAACCAGCGTGTTCTGCTTCTTCTAAGGCTCCATTTACACGGGACACTGTTGCAACCTTCCCTGAACGTTTTATCTTGACAGCTAGAAACTGGCGTCTAAAACGTCCGTTTTGCCACGTTTTGCATGCCGTGTATAGCCGCATTTTGCCGCGTTCACGTCTAGGAGAATTTTTGAAAAAAATGTTTGTTTTTTATTTTAAAATGGAAACGCCTGTAAACGAAACGATCCTAGACGCGAGGCGCGTTTACAAGCTGTTTGGCGTTTCAAATGCCTCTGAACTGGAGTCTGAACCCTTTTTTTGCCTCTAAACTCAACTGCCTGGAAACGACCTTAAATGACCCTGTGTAAATGTACTGATAAGATAGCATAGAGGAGAGTTCAGGGGCAGCTGAAAAAAGTGCCCAAATGCCTCTAAAGGTCCGTTTACCAGCAGCAGTGTAAATGAGGCCTTATAGGGGCTATACCCACCCTTCACACTCTAGTGACTACCTATTAATTATCTACCTCATAATTATCATTGGTGGCTTTGTTGGACAACAGAAAAGCACAGAAGATATAAGGTGCTGGTCTAAATGCTGACTTCCTTAGTTAGGTGAAAATGTGCATAACAGGGTGACCAAGAGAGAGAAGCCGAACCTTCCTGCAGTTATCTGGAGATGGCTACCATTCCAGGACAATGCCTATTTACCACATTTGAAATCAGTACAGGTAAACGTTAAAGTATAACTAAAGGCAAACATTTTTTTAGCTTTGGATAGAGTGGAGATGGATTAGAACACCACCTTCATCCTCTCAATTTGTGCTGTTTGCTATTATGATTGAAAGCGAAAATAAAATAAAATACCAAATTTTGGGTTGTCCCCAGAAATGTAATAGAGCGGAAATCTTCTAATGGGAACACTAGTTCTGGTGATCTGGGGGTCCCCAAGAAATTCCCTTAATTTGCAGAGATTTCCTCTCACTTCCTGTTTGGATATGGGACAGGAAGTGAATGGAAATCTCAGAAATGGGAAACAGAAGGTGAAAAAAATATGACAGGGATTATAACCATCACTTGCTCTATCCAGAATTAAAAAGAAAAATGTTGCCTATAGTTGCATTTTTTAACTGTAGTGTAATCAGGGGAGGGCTGGGCCGGGGGGCAGGGTGGCAATTGCCCCCCAGGCCACCCTAACTTACATTCAAAAAGGCTGACGCCCACTTTTTTTCTTCTTGTGGAGGAAGGAAGTAGGGGCCAGGCAAAGGGGGGGGGGGGGGCACTGGCGAGGCTGCATTGGTGGGTGGTGAGGCTGCATTGATGCATTATTTTTGTTAAAGCTCCTTTGTTGCTATTAACATTAAATTATGTTACCACATTGTATCATATTTGTCTTACTTCAAAACCTCAATATCCGTTATAAAACCAGGTGGGCATGGATGGTGAGCTGATTCGGTGGTTCAATGGGCCACTTGACTGGACTTGCCCCCCAGGCCTAAGGATGCCAGCCCTCCCCTGAGTGTATTGTATATATTTATTTTTAATTCTGTTTATTGAGTGTAAAATATGTTTAATCAAAACAATTAAACTGCAGTTCACAGTTCACCTATGGGCTTTCAATATTTGAATATTGGATGGATGCATGTACTGTAGGATTATGAGGATCTCTGATCATATGAGGAATGTTTTTTTCCATTTACGTTCAGTATTATATTCTGTTGGATTGTTTTTTAAACTTTGCATAAAGGTAAAGGACTGGGCTATAGAAAAAAATGCAATCCTTTGATTTTCTCATCACTGTGGTCAAAAATGGTCATGGCGATTGTTCTGAAAACAAAAATCTTTGAACAAAAGTCTACTAGTGTACGGTCAGCCCATGTGTGTGTAATGTGTATAAAGTCACATAAGTTCTCTGTATACAGTGTTGTATATACATATTATTGTATTATGTTCTTGTTGCAAAGTCAAAGCTAAAGCTGGTTACAATACATGGTTAGATTTATGTTCAAACGTTCTCACAAGAATTGTTCAAAAGAACATTCTTGATTGGGTCAACTAATTTGAAAGAACTTACATTTTCTTCCAGATTTGCTAATTGAATGGAATACCTGAATTAATAAACAGGTTTCATTACAATATGTAAGATTTTTGATAAACGAAAACCACATTCACAGTTTGAAATTCATTAGCTCAAAGAAAATTTTTCATCCTCGTCCTTCAAATTTCCTCATCACTACTGTCGAAAATGAACTTTGTCTTGACCACATTGGACCATTGGAACTAGTGTATGGCCAGCTTAAAATTTTTTTTATCTCTTTTTTTTTTTTCTCTAATCTCTTTTGTAGTTTTAAATTAAATTCTTGGTTTTTATAATAGCCATTTTGCACCCTTTAAAATTCGCACTAACAGTTTGCTTCAAATTAAAATGTGAAAATTCTTTGGAAAAGAAGTGGATGTTGTTTTTACCTTGGGGCAAAAGATGTCCGGTCATTTGTGGGCACAGGTGCACGGATCTACTATCCAGGTTAGCATGAAGGAGCAGGGATTTATTCTCTACATGGGTAGAAAGGGCCTAAGGAAAAAAGGCCGGCAGGACCAGACTGTTCTCAAGGCAGTGAAGCAGCTGCTCCTTAGGATTTGGATAGCTTGTTGAAGAAAGCTTAATAAGAATAGTCACAGAGCCATCTCCTGGACAGTCCTGGTAGATATTATAGATATTCTGCTTTTACATTCAGATAAAAGTATAGAGTTTGTTTTCCTATTTAAAAAAAGACATGCTTTCTTTAATTTGTAAGTTCTTATAAGAAAAGAATCTCTTCAGCTTTTGTATTATTTTGCTTTAATATGCAATGTATGCAATTGCTTTAAATTGCATAATGCTTGCTAAAATGAATCGGCATGTTTTAGTACACTTTAGCCTAGGTTCACACTAGTACTGATGCATAATTATGGGTTTTCAATGAGTTTTTGATGCAGTTTTATGCTTAATACATTTTTTGTATACATAACCCAGCTAAAAAACACATTGCATGTGCTCCCATTGATGTCTTTATGGCCAAATACACACTATACTGCACCAAAAGTAGCAACTGCACCTTTGCAAAAATAGCACTGCACCATGTTGAATTGATATGAATGAGCACCATAGAGAATAATGTGATTTCCATCATCGTGTATTGCAGTGCGATAGCGAGTGCAGGAGAAATCGCACTAGTGTGAACAGAGCCTAATGCTGGCCATACACTAGCCGAAAAATTGTTCTGAAACCTGTCATTTGGACCGTTTGTTTGTTTTTCGTCCACTTAATGGGCACATATAGAAAATTGTTTTTAACTTTTAAGTCAAAGCAAAATTCTAAGGAACAGGTTGCAAAATTCTGCCGAATGAATGATAAATTGAAAAGTTAATGCGTCTCTTGCCTGTTATAAATTGAACTGTTTGCTCCGGCATATGTGACAAAACAAACAAAAAACAGATTTATTTGTGTCCATTGAACGATCACAATTCGGTCATTACGTGATGGCACTATCATTTGCTCTCATGGACGAGTGTTTGTTATTCAAAAACAAGTTTGAACGATTTTTTATATAGTGCAGTGATTCTCAAACTGTGTGCCACGTTAAATTTGCAGGTGTGCCGTGGGAGTTTTGAAAAATATTTAAAATTGCTAGCGAAACCTTGAACATATTCAATAATTCAATGGTAAATCAATGTCGCAAAAGTTAAAAATGTACCATATATTAAAAACACAATCTCTGTCGGTCTGTCGTTTATTGGTTCCTTTTGTAATGCAAGACTTGTGCGAGATCTCGGGAGAACTTGCTCGTTCTAATTATATTACACTATAATAATAGAGACCCTTCCATTCAAACTTTGATGTTTATAAATAAAGTTTGTTTATAAATAAAGTTTGTTTCCTTTCCCTTAGAGGTTTTTTTTCTCTTTTTTTTTTTTTTCTCTTTTTTAACATTTGGCTAAAACTGTTTTTATTCAGTACTGCTTGGACCTTGAAGAAGGGGAGATACCCCGAAAGCTTGTCCTGAAAAATGTAATGTTAGTGCAAATAAAAAAGTATCACGGACAGTACTCAGTTTTCTTTAGCGATTGAGAAATACCTAATCACTTCTGGAACTCTGAAAAAGAAACTGTTAGGGTTCTGTCACACGGGCGTTCCGATCAGGTCCGCCTGTCAATTTTTCAGGCGGACCTAATCGGACGCTCCATTCAGCCCTATAGCGCAGCGGATGTCAGTGGTGACATGTACGCTGATATCTGCCGATATCCGATCCCGTCCATGAAATCCAGACAATTGGAAACCCTATTCTTCCATCCGTCTGGATAATCGGATCGGATAGGATCGCATGAAAACGGACAGGCAGATCCGTTTTCATCGGATCTCCATAAAGGAGAGTGGTGCTTTGACAGGTTCATCTCTGCATAGTGAACGGAGACGGATCTGTCATCCGCCTGCTCAGCAGGGATCAACGGATCGATCCCCCGCTGAGCAAAGCAGAGTCCATACATGGACAAGCCCGTGTGAAAGGACCCTTAAATTCAAAGCAAGGAAGAAAGTGAAAGTACAAGGAAGATTACAATCGCTTCAATCTTATTTGCTCTCGAAAGAAGGCACATCCTTCACATTAAATTTAAAATGAAATATATATGTAAAAATAAATAAGTTCTTCACCACAAAAAATGTTAAATCTTTTCAGGTGTGCCGTGAAAATTTTTAGATCTTTCTGATGTGCCACAAGTCAAAAACATTTGAGAAACACTGGTATAGTGTATGGGCAGCATTAGATTGTTATAGATGCACTTGGGGCTCGTTTACACAATCAGCAGTGACCTGCATTTTTCTGCACTGGGTAAATGCGCGTCACTGCTAGGGAACGTAGTAAAAAAGTATTTATCATGTGCCCTGTTCACACCACAACACTGGTGTGATGTGAGCTTCAGAAAAAAATCAGCAAGTCTCCATTTTTTTGCAGTGTGCTGGATGGCATCACATGTCGCCGTACAGCAGCGAAACTACATGAAACTTCAGAAAACAGAAAAAGTAAGTAGTGCTATGTGCTGAAGTAACAGAGTTGGCACTGTGACTAGCTCCCCCAGTAAAACACTGCACCGTACAGGCTAATATGACTATTGCCTTAGATCAGTGGTCCCCAAACTGTGGCCCGTGGGCCAAATGCGGCCCTTTGCTCGCCTTTATCCAGCCCTTGGGGCACTACTCCTTTGACACCAAAGATGAGGCACCATTCCCTTCACTTACACCAACATTGGGGCATAATTCCTCCTACTGATATAAACTATAAAACATTATTACTCCCACTAACACGTTTCCACACGCTGATACCATCAATGCGGCCCCAATCCTTCCACTGACACCAATGATGGGGCACCCACTGGTCACAGTCCGGCCCCCTCTGAAGACCAGTAAACTGGCCTTTTGTTAGGAAAGTTTGGAGGCCCCTGACTTAGACTGTTTCCAAACATGCTTCAGGGGTAAATCTTCAACTGTGCAGTTTTTTTTAACTTCACTACTCAAACACTCATAAAAAAGTGTATTTATATCCATTTGCTGTACTTCGTATTGTCACATATATTAGTGGCTTCAGACAAGCTGCATTATGCCTTGAAATGGGATGTTAGGAAGTGCACAAAGAGATACATAAGAATAGACTTCTTACCTATAAGGCTACTTGCATACATAGGCATCTAGCCCGTGTCTGTCCAATCCTGGCATTTTAGTGCATGCAGAAGGCACAGGTGCAATGCCCAGCCCTGCTGCATGCAGCCTGCTAAAGTCTATGGCAGGCTGAAATCCGCTGTGGCTGGATGGAACTGAACGCTGTGCAAGTGGTACTCACATTTAGTGCGCAATGCATTCAGGGATGTATGCCAGGAGCGCTGGTATTCTGTATTCTGCCTGGGCACACTCACTTCACTATGTGCGGTACCGATTCACCCTAGTGACCTAGGCTTCCCTCTTTTTATTCGCCCACCGCCCCGCAGTGCTGCTGGCATCCCTCCTCTCCCCCCGGCTTCTACAGGGGATGTTTCAGGAAGGAGAATGGGGGGAAGGCGCTAGTAAATATGTAATTTACCAGCCCCTTCCTTTTCTAAATGAACACAAATAACACACTCGCTCACTGTGTCCATTTGTGACTGAAGCATAGTAAATTGTGTTTACTATGCTTAACTTTGTGAATGAACAGGAAGCCTCTCAGCACAGAGCACTTCCCATTCATTCACTGTCCCATGCAGCTGAGGCTGCAGAGAAAGGCATGTGTGTTTGAGCTTTGGGGTGCACACCCTGATGCAATAGGCTGCGCACACCTATGATTCCCAGCATGGGTCTGGGAATGCATAGTGCCCTAAATATGAATACCACTCGGTACAGCATTTGGTTTCCGTCCAGCCGCAGTATATTTCAGCTTGTCATAGACTTTAATATGCTGCGGGCAATGCGGGTGGATGCTGTAACTGTGCCTCCTGGATGCACTAAAATACGGGAATTGGACACATACAAGCTAAACGCCTAGTGTGCAAGCAGCCTACAAGGTGTAATGTAATCCTACTTTATATGTGTTAAAAGTGTTACTAACTGCAGACAAAGCGTAATGGTGCGAATAAGGTGTGTACAGCAAAACACACAGCTAAGGTGCCATTCACACCTACAGATAGACTATTTCTATATTTATAGTTTACATAAAGCTAATAATATATGGTTTGCACAAAAATGAACAGCACATTTGAAAATATCATTTCATTTTGCAATACTAATATTAACCTATCCTGAAATGACATGAAAATAGCTAAAACACTTTCCTAATACCTAACACTTTTATGTGTAAATAATTGATCACCACCAAATCCGCAAAAAGTGCAAGCAAATGTTCATGAAAGATAGATATTAGTGGAGCTTTCCAAGTAAGTTCTCTGCAATTTCTTCCAAGCAAGTGGCAGATGGCAGTACAAGTTTATCTGCTCTGTAATTCTCTCTCATTGAATAATTTACCTTTGGCTGCTGCAAGGGGCTGGACCACATGAGGTTAACTCTTCAGTCTGCATCAGAACATCCAAGTAATATTTACCATAACATTTCAATCATGCAAAATAAAGTTTATTAACAGACAGTGAAGTGTGCAATCATTTTATTTTATGAATACCACTAAACTAAAGTTAAAAGAAAAGTATGGGCAAAGCTTTTTTGTTCATACTTCTCTTCTGGGTCACAGGACTTACCCAGAGTCAGGCCATTGCCCGCTATTAGCTGACATCACAGAGCTGCTCCAGGCTCTGGAAAGATCCAGAGAAAAATAAATGGTCACACACCACTGTAAGGTCCAAAGACCATTTATTCAGACATCCCCAAATAGTGTATCACAGGACCAGAATGCATGGGTAGACACGTTTCCTGCACCTCACGTGCACTTGCTCATGAGTAAGTGCACGTGAGGTGCAGGAAATGCGTCTACCCATGCATTCTGGTCCTGTAATACACTACTTGGGGATGTCTGAATAAATGGACTTTGGACCTTACAGTGGTGTGCGACCATTTATTTTCCTCTTTTTCTCATTGTCTGCGGTGGCAAGCCGAGGTCAGCACCCACACAGGTCCATTGGGCTTCATTACCCTCAGCTGGAGCGGCGAGCCCTCCTGGATTTATTCTGGAAGGATCCCGACCATATTGTCGGGATCCACCTAGCTGCCTTATTGAGAGCTGACTCCAGCTCTCAGTGTGCAGGTGAGAGCCAAAGCTATCTGCGCCCACTCCATCTCTAGCCCAGCACTCCAGTGAGTGCTGGAGGGGCAGAGCAGAGATCAATGACTGATAATCACTGCTCTCTGCCCTGAGAAAACCAGGGTCTGAGCAGTCATGTGATCTCTCAGTTCTCAGTCTTAGAGCCGATGTGGGACAGCTGCAGCATTAAACTGACACTGCAGCATACACATAACCATGTATGTTTGTTTTTTCTATTCCCATACATCTCATTTAATCAGTTTTTTTGCAAGCAAAATCATTAAAGTTACCCTGTATTGAAAGAATAAGGTGGCTACTAATGCTCACCTCACTTTCTGAGATTGATAGTTGCATAGCTGTCCAACTAATTCAATAACTACATTCTGAGGCCCAGACCTAGAACTAGTATGCCAGTCAGGAATTCAGACTTAAAGCAGCTGTGTGGCTTGTGAAAAGAAAAAAAAAACACCTGCAAGGCAATGGCATAATGTGCTAGTATGCATCACATTGCATACTAGCACATTATGAAATGCTCACCCTGGAACGAAGCCCTCCAGCGCTGTACTGTCACACCTGAGAGGGCTGACATGTTCCCCCATCTTTCCTCCGGGTGTGCATGCTCCGGCTATGTGATTGACTGAAACCACAATGATGTCACTCCTGAGCATGCGCGCGGGAGCCCTCGGTTCAGGCACGAAGCTCTGAAGGTCCGGCAAAGTATGCCGGACATTCAAAGCACATGCACCAGTGACATAACTGGCTGCATCCTGCGTGAATATCTCCTAAACGGTGGACTTTTAGGAGATATTCATTTTACCTACAGGTAAACCTTATTATAGGCTTACCTGTAGGTAAAAATGACCAAGCAGTGTTTAATACTGCTTTGACTCTGACTTTCTAATCTGTATGCTGTTCATATTAAAGCCCATATCTGGGTAAAACGTAAACCCTCCTCACCCACAATATCCTCACATCCTCCTCCCACCCCGCTAGCATTTTTAGAAACAGAATGTAAAGCACATTTATACTCACTTAAGTTCTCCATCTGTGTCCCCCACCAATTACATAGTTAGTCAGGTTGAAAAAGACACAAGTCCATCTAGTTCAACCAAAAAAAAATGATATATAACCAAATAATCCCATATACAATCCAATATACAAAACCCCAGCAAACCATGATCCAATTTGCTATAGCGGGGAAAAAAAATCCTTCCTGATCCCCCAAGAGGCAATCGGATTATCCTTGGATCATTTTTACCTATAAATGTTAGTACCCAGTTATATTATTTACATTAAGGAAAGAATCCAGGCCTTTTTTAAAGCAATCAACCACCCTGGTCAATACCACCTCTGGAGGGAGTCTATTCCACATTTTCACAGCTCTTACTGTGAAGAAACTGTTCTGTATTTGTAGATGAAATCTTTTTTCCTCTACACGTAAAGAGTGCCCCCTTGTCCTTTGTGATGACCTTAAAGTAAATAACTCCACACCAAGTTCACTATATGGACCACTTATGTATTTGTACATGTTGATCATATCCCCGCTTAATCTCCTCTTCTCAAGAGAGAATAAATTCAGATCCTCTAATCCTTCCTCATAGCTGAGCTCTTATTGCCTCTTATTAGTTTTGTTGCCCTTCTCTGCACTTTCTCCAGTTCCCTGATATCCTTTTTGAGAACTGGTGCCCAAAACTGAACTGCAATAGTTACATACTTAATATTGCCAATGTTGTTTCCAGGATCAAAGGATCAGTAATCCAGCTTTGCAGATGTTATCGTTCTGGCCAATCCCTTATGCTGACAACATCACTTCAGTCTGTCTGAGAGCACCCCGCTGCTGGACAGCCAATAAGAAGTGTTTACAAATCTCCAGGGAGGACGAGGACACTCAAAGAAGGACTCTGCCTCCTATGCACAGAAGACAGGAGTCTGAAGACTGAGATATTCTGACTCCAAATATTGTAATAGTGTATTATCCCATTTTGGGACCTCTATGTCTGGCTTAAATGGAGAAGAGACATACAACTCCCTTCTCCTAGATCTACAGTACCTCTACATAGACTATCCTCCCTTCAGTCTATCATGAATTCCACTGCCAGGCTCATTCACCTCACCAATCTGTCCTCCAACCCTTTCTGCTTTTTCCTCCACTGGCCTCCACTTACCCAATGCATAAAATTCAAAATACTAGCAATAAAGCCTCGTACATGCGGTGCGACGGTCGTACGACCGGACGTCCAAAATCGTAAGCTGGCTGTTGTGTCTCGCGTACTGACATGCACTAAGCGATCGTGCGACCAAGCCTAACGTAGTGACGTGCACTAAGCGATTGTACGTCCAAGCCTAACGTAGTGACGTGCTACGAGCGTATAACGAAGAAGTTCAGATGAATGTGATTTGTGAATTAGGAATGTAGGTTTACACGAACGGGCACTTCCAGGCGCTCCTGATTTCTGAGCATGTGTGTTTGCACATACAGATTTGTTGGCCCAACTTCTCTGTACACACGGTACAACAGTGGTACAACCGCTTGTTGTACAACAAAAGTTTTCTAGTCTGCTCATCCAACTTCTGTTGTATGACCGTCGTGCGTCGGCTGTTGTAATCGCGCGTAATAACGGGCAGATGATCGTACAACAAGGTTGTATAACCGTTGTACCGTGTGTACCGTCCTTTACATGCAAAGCCATCCACAACCCTGCCCCAAGCTACATCACCAACCTTGTCTCAAATTATGAACCAAATCATAGTCTTTACTTCTCCCTAGACCTCCTGCTCTCTAGCTCCCTTGTCTCCTGCTCCCATGCCCACCTTCAAGACTTCTTTAGAGTACCCCCCCCCCCCCCAAATCACTACCTTACTACCTTTTCTATCACTTGCCCCTTCCTTTTAAATTGGAAGCTTTCATGAGCAGGGCCTTCTAACCCCACTTGTCTTGCATTGTATTTCATCTGTAATGTCTCCATTTATATTGTAAAGCTTTATATGCAGCATATAAATCCTGTATAATAACAAGAATAGCATGTAGTATCAGCTGAATGTCCTTGTCACTTCTTTCTGTCATCAATGT